>JARVZY010011253.1:0-23000 GCA_030686995.1 Artemisia argyi | reverse complement strand
GACTTACAACCCATAATACTCACACACACGACACACAATTCACAGCCAAAACCACATGCACAAACCTTATATCCTTTCAATATTTTAATATAATTACGATCAGTTTTTTTTTAAGGTTTACCTCTATGTAGCATTATTCACATTACGTCAATGCATTCGAATGTTTAGTGATTACAAGACTCGTATAACATTATCTCTATGATTTCCAGATTTAACAAATACTAATTGATTATAAGAAAGCTTAAACAATCATTTCGTATCAAGGTCATATTGACGAGACGCGTTTAGATTAGGCTGGTCTTAAATAGATCGTATAAACACAAAGGACGATAGCGATACCTTAGACGAGATCAGCACGGATCAAAAAAAAAGCTAACGAACCACACCCTTCGAAACTAAGCTTATGCGCGATCACCACACTCGAT
Source organism: Artemisia argyi (assembly GCA_030686995.1). Taxonomy (NCBI): domain Eukaryota; kingdom Viridiplantae; phylum Streptophyta; class Magnoliopsida; order Asterales; family Asteraceae; genus Artemisia; species Artemisia argyi. Next base: position 22,575 of record JARVZY010011253.1, on the reverse strand, counting down.
CACCCAAACTGGAACACCAAGCTCGACTACCAAACCAAACTGCCACCTTCGTACCATCTTTCTTTTCGAGAGCACAAAGAAGCTGTCGTTACTGTAGTGTGTTTCTGTTGTAGGTTATTTAGGGTTTTGCGATTGAAAAGAAATGTGAAACTCTGTTGTGATAAATATGAAACGGATAGGAGAATATGGCCAAAGACTTGCCGAGTATTATGGGAACAGTTGGTGACTTATACACTTTCAAACTTTTCAAATAATCTAAAACATATCCTATGTACACAACTAAAATGAATTGGACCCTTATGTGGCCTTGTATGTGTGTGGTGTTTTGTACCTTATTAATAAAGGAATCTGGCCTACAGAAGGCGTATAAAAATTATATTATGGGCTGTTGTTGTTTTTATTTAAGGTAACAATTGTGATACAATAAACTACACGATTTGTTCTTATCAAATATAGTCGTGTGAATATCAATAATATGTAGTAAATTGGGATATCGTGATTCTTATTAATTCCTCCATAAAATCAAATATTCTCAAGTAAGGTAAATACATGTGTTTAGAGAAATGAAAGATTTTTGTCAAGAGAATGTTTTGTTTACATGGAACGTACGTGTGAAAGGTTCAAATGAGTATGTCGTGTAAAATTAAGCTAGGATTAGGAATAAACTGTGACCCATTATTTAGTTAAATCTTAGTTTAGGATAAAGATAGTGTGTTAAGTTATTCAGGTAAGTTAGTTTTAATACAAGTATCATATCATATATCATTATATAAACTTAGGATCAACTTAATAAAATGTTATTCCAAACTTTCGAGTGTTATAAATTTCTAATTAAAAGTCAAATGTCGTGTCAATTGTCATCGTTGACTAACCTGATTTGGTGAGGGTTCTCACAATAATGAACCGCAGATAGGTTAACCACAATGAACGATGACCGCAAGACACTAACCGCAGAGTGTAGCAAACCCCAGAGTAATCCAACCGCAAATAAAGCAAACAGCAGAATATTCAAACCGCAAGTGAATCTAACCGCAAAGGACTAGTCGCAAACCACTTAACCGCAGAAAACTAAGCACAGTGAGCTAAACGCGGAGCACTTAACCGCAGAAGCTAAAAGCAATGAACTAACCGCAGACCACTTAACCACAGGAGCCAACCACAATGAACTAACCGCAGATCACTTAACCGCAGGAGTTAATCACAGAGACAAAAATCCAAAACTATCACTTTCCTTGCGATTTGTTTGTATTCCCAAAATGGTAATCGCAGTCAAACTAACAACAGAGATCAGGAACTAACTGCAGACAAGCAATAAAATAGTAGACTTAACCGCAACAATGAAATACGCCTAAAACCTAAACCAAACTTCAAATAGATTAACGATATGGTATAACCAACTAAAACACAATGTTCTACAAACACCAATGAACATAAAAGTACATCACTAACATGTTTAACAACACTAGAAAGATCAAACTAAGATGTTTTACAAGAAAGTTATTCCAAACTCACAAAACTACACAAAACCACATCAAATCCGATTCTACAAGGCCCTAAGATGAAACCTTGGCTCTTGATACCAATTGTAGAATAATAACTATGATGGAAACATGATTTCCTTGTGGTTGTGTGTCGTTGGAATTAGAAGAGAGAAAGAGAGGGAGAGTGGAACCTTGAGAGAAAAGTGAGAATATTAGATTAGATTGAATGAAGGTCCAACCCTCTCCACATGTGGAGAGGGGTATTTATACTACACTACAAACGCCCACACCCGGGCTGTGGATCAGGCATACAGTGGGTGAAGACCCGTCCTTCTTCCACGATGTTACTTGAACTAATACTAACTAACTTATAAATAAACTAAATACGAGCTAACTTAATGCTATTACAATAATCAGGTGACCGAGACTTTTACAAGAATATTTGTATTCCTAACACATGATTAACACCCGGAGATGGTGGAGCAGGGAGAATAGTCTTTAGTGGATTCATGCTTAAACAAGATTCAAGAATTTGCTTCATTCTGATGTGATGAAGTTCTTCTGTACGATGCATAGCTTCAAGATATTTCCACATTTCATAAGCACTGGCTTGAAAGCCCATATGCATGTAAATTGAGTTGGGAAGTGCCAATGTTATGAACCATACAGCCTGTTGGTCAGCATCGTACTGAGCAAGTTCAGTTGCATTCAAATCTTCATCAGTTTGTATTCTGATAATCCCTGTTGAGTCAGCAAGAAATATCATTTTGTATGGACCATCTTGAATGGATTTAAGCATGAGATCTGCAGCAGGCTGTGAGCCATTGTAAAAATCTCCATTTCCAAACAGTATACATTCCTGGTAGCAACATCGGAGGCCTTAATTCATTGCCAGAGAGCATAACATGGCGAATGAGGGAGCTGTGACTTTGTTGTTGATGATACTGTTGCTGATGAGAATATTGGTGAGGAAGGTAGTTGGAAGAAGGTGATTGAGACGTTGTAGATGACATTGCTTTCCCCTTTGATTGTTGCGATGTAATCGAAATAATCAAACAAAATGTCACACTCAAGGTCGATATAGTGATTTCGAATTTTGCCTCAAAAAAAATAATTTGAAAAATTTTCACTCTCAAAATTTGAAAATCACTCTGAAATGCAATTTAAAGGTTGCAAGAAAAATTTGAGTTTCAAAAATTTTGCCGCCAAATTTCACCGAGAAAATTTGAATTTTGGCCTAAAAATTTGAATTTTCGGCCAAAATTTTCACCGTTAAACCAAAATTTGAATTTCGCGTAAAAATTGAACGTATAGTCTCGCGTAAAAAATTTCGGCCAATTTTTTTTTTTTTTTTTTTTTTTTTTGGAAATGAAAAGAGAAAGATAAGAAGGAAAAACTTTTGATAAGATGAGATGATGTGATTATGTTAATATGGACCTTTAAGGATAAATAACGGTTTTAGTTTTAGGTATGACTTGCTAACTTGATAAAAAAATAGACCTTTTAACTCGGTAAGATTGGTTTTCTAACTCGGTATGTGTAATTTTTAGACGTAACTGTAACTCGGTAAGATTTCTTGAATTAGTCTAACTTGAAACTCTAACTCGGTATGTTCTTAAAAATCCAAACTCAATATGTCCTTAGAAAAAATCCAAACTCAGTAAGTCCTTAGAAAATGTCCAAACTCGGTATGTCTTAGAAAAAATCCAAACTCAGTATGTCTTTAGAAAAAGTCCAAACTCGGTAAGTCATTAGAAAATGTCCAAACTCGGTATTTTTAAGAAAAAAATAATCCAAACTCGGTAAGTCCTTAGAAAATGTCCAAACTAGGTATTTTGTAAAAATTTAAGCAGAGTTTCCCCTAGTAAGTTACCACAAATAACCTTACTCGATGTACGATAAGGCCAAAAGGCAAACTCGCCAATTAAGAAAAATTATCTAACTCGCAAACTTGTGAAATTTCCTAACTCGATAGAATGAAAACCTAACTCGCAAGAAATGTAATTCTAACTCGCTAGAATTCAAAACCTAACTCGCTAGAATGAAAACCTAACTCGACAAAAAGTTGCTAAGTCGCAAGTTTGGCGATGAAGAGTAACAGTATACCACAAATTCACTACAAAACCTAGTTTTTGCTACCAAATCAAACCTAAATCAACCTATATTATCCCTTGGCGAATGATACCACTTGTTAGGTCACCATTTTACAACATAACCACTAAGATTTCTAGAGAGAGAAAGTAAGTAGAGAGAGAGTGGAAGGAACACTTAATATGAAAATAAGAGACTAATGATATTACTAGGTGAACCAACCCCCTTCTAATGAGGTGCTACAAGTCTATTTATAGGTAAGGATTAGGGCTTCACCATACTTTGTCCATATTACAAACTTAGCCCTTAGACTTCATCCAAACCTATAAACTTAGCATAAAACATATAAAATAACTAATGTATTAACTAAATAATGCAACCTATAACAAAACTCAATGACCGACACTTGAAATAATAAAGTCTATTCCCAACAGAAAGATTGGCAAAAATTGTCCCTGGATATTTATTTTTGGTCAAAGGTCGACAAGGGTCCTCCATGAATCAAGAAATGCCATTTTTTACCCTTGGATTAATTTTGTAAGAATGGCAGAACAGGTCTTTGGATTTTCAGATTTTACAAATATGGTCCTTATAATAATACATAACTGATAACGCTCTTATCATATATATTTAATCTATCAATTATATATTATATATCTATTGAATATCGTATTATTATGTAGAATTGGCACTAATCTGGTTGCAGGATTGAACGAGAGAAGGAAGTTAGAAGTATCACTAAAAGGACGATTAAGTAAAAACTACAACAAAAGGAAGGACTTGGAATGAAAATACAAAAAGACCCAAGTACGCCGGTCATAGGACTATGTGTGGCGTACTTGCTTGGTGGGTAAATGAGATTGAATCTACACGAAGTACGGCGTACTTCCTACGGAGTGCGGCGCACTTATCTTGTCAGTTACAAATACAGAGTTATGATTGCATTCTTTATGAGGCCGATCATTTGTCCTCTATTACTGAACTCTGGAGTTAAGCTAGGTCAAGGAAGCCTATATAATCACTACAAGAATCCTGTCAATTACCCACGGATGAAATCCGTGGGCAATAGATCAAATTTTGTGGGTAATTTTCTAATACCCATAGATCTCCCACAAACCTGTATAAATGGGTAAAACCTGCGAGGGTAATCGTGTACCCACAAAATCTTCAAGCAGTGGGTAAGTTTACCCATGACCTTTTTGGTGGGTGGTGGTGCCAAGTGCATGGGTAACTTTTTTGTGGGATTGTATAAGATACCATGAAATTACCCATAAATATGGTCATGGGAAATTCGAGGGTAAAAATCACCTACGAAAATTATCATGTGTAAAGTTACGGGTAAATATTTTAAAATCATCAATCATTGTTTGTGGGTGATTCATGACTAAATTACCCACATGTTAATACTACGGCTATGTTGTAGCTAAAATGTCAACAATATGAATATGGTCATTCAGTAGTTAAATTCTCATTTATAGAAGTAAAATGCTACACATATTCTGTAGCAAGTAATACACAAACCACATTATACACTCGTATATTCATGGGATAGGCAACATATATAACACTATCATAAAATATAAATGATTCAAATATAAGTACTAAGTATGTTATGGGACAGTGGGAGAGTAATTGATAAAAGTTACAAAGATTCTTTGCATGTTCATGATATGAGATTGACTATCTCTCGTATGGGCCGTATGGCTAAATGAACCTTCAAGGCTTCAACCATCCGACGATCTTGTGTAGCAGTTTCTCGCTTCACATTGTACTTTGGTTCCCCCAAGCATCATTGACTAGCAAATATCAATGTTACTATCAGCATTTTACTTCTCACGTATCTCAAAAAATCAGCATAGTGTTCTTAATCTTTTAATGTCATGTTTTCCTCACCCATGCTTGAACCTTGGGATACCGTACGAGATGTTTGAAGCTGCTTTGCATGCTAATCTCTTCATCTTTTTGCTTGTAATGTTGTTACTTTGCAAACTCTTCAGTTTTCAAGCTCTATTGTGTGCTTGATATCGGCATCTTAATTGTAAGAAGTTGACGGGCTAATAAGACCTACCTGCAATTTAATACCATGTTTAAACCATCAAAACATACCAATCAAGTTGCACATCTTATGAATATAAAATTAGTGACATTAAAGACATGGTCTGTATCTTAGAAGATGAATCTAAATTAATAAGACGTGTTATGGCGATCATCAAAAGACTAGATCTTTCATTAAGATCTACATTAAAGTTTAGATTACAATTTCAAACAGGTTCTTGTTTTTCCTCTTTATTTTTCCCTTTTTCAAACTCATTAAACTAAACTAAAATCCAATCAAATCCATTAATCAAACCCCAATATCAGTCAATTCATAAGCTTCAATTTCAGTTTTCACAATTCCAAAAATCCATTAATCAAATTAAGCCTCATTCCTTACAATTCCAGCTTGCACACCAAGTGTCTGACATATTGCCTCAACCAAAAAAAAACTCTTAATTTTGATCCTTTGACCATCTTGGTCAAAGAATCAAAATATGAGTTTGGTTTAGGGTTCTTGGACCTTCTCGGTCCCTGAAATGGGGTTTGTTTCTCCCCTTTTGGGTTCCACGGAGGTGAGTGGTTGTTCTTCCGTGGGTGTTTGGCCATGTCCATTTAGAGGTTTCCATTGTTGCCCAGATGGAATGGCAGGGTCCAAGGGGTTTCCTAGGTTGGTTGCGCATATTAAGCGTCTCCATTTGTCATCGGATGATCGGAGGGGCGCCTTGCGAGAGGCGCTCTCCACAGATTGTGAATTGTTTGTTTCGGTTGGGGAGACTTTAAAGGTCTCGGATCAGTGGTTGTGTGGAGAGTGTATGTGTTTACGTGCTCTCAGCTGGGCATGCCATCATGCTGATGGGATGAACCGGTTTAAGCAGGTTTCAGGAGATGTGGAGGAGTTTATAGTAGGGATCGCTAGGCCACACGTTGAGAGGGGAGTGGTTCCTTTGGGAGGGGTGGTGGTGGATGAGGTTCTCCTTGACCGTGTGTACTGTTAAGAGCACCCCTCATAGTTGTCGCATGGCGTTTTCTCATGCCTTAGCTGCCGCTTTGGGTAAGGTGGCGGCTATGCCAACGTCTATGGAGGCGTGGGTAAAACTTTTGTTGTTACCACGTTGCACATTGCGTGTTTTTAGGCTTTCTAACCGTCAGGAGCGTAGGTCTGGGAATAGAAAGTCTTTGCAATGCCATAGTATTTAGCGGTCGTTGGCTGCTTGGGGTGGAGATGGTTTTTCTGAACTTATCCTATCGCTTTTTACCCAACCCTTAAGGGTGGACACGGGAAAGGATGAGCTTGCCTCTAAGTCTGATAGCTCAGCGATTTGCACCAATGTTAAACAATGTTTGAGGAAAGTTTCGGACGGGCATTTCACTGCTGCTGTTAAAGTGTTGTGCTCTTCGGGGGTTGCACCTCTTGGTACGGATACTTTGACAGCGTTGTTGGCTAAGCATCCCATATTGCCCCCTCCGATTATGCCTGGTTCCTTGCTCTCTGCGCCTCCTCTTGTTGTGGATGTTGACAGTGTTCGTGGGTGTATTCAATCCTTCCCAAAAGGGACGTCTTGTGGGCGGGATGGATTGAGGGCCCAACACATTTTAGATGCATTTTGTAGAGAGGGGTCGGCGATAGCCATTGAGTTACTCAAGGCTATCTCTGTGGTGGTTAATTTATGTTTGGCGGGGAGGTGCCCTAAGGTTTTAGCTGAGTTTGTTGCTTCTGCGCCCCTCACGCCGTTGCTCAAACCGGACAATGGGATTAGGCCTATTGCCGTTGGCGTGATTTGGAGGAGGCTGATCTCTAAAGTGGCTATGAGGGGTGTAACGAAGGAGATGTCCAAATACCTTGGTGATTTTCAGTTTGGGGTGGGAGTCCCCAGCGGGGCAGAGGCCATGCTTAACAGTGCGAATAGATTATTAAACGAGTTTCACTCGGATGGGTCGTTGGTTATGCTTACTGTTGATTTCTCCAATGCCTTCAACTTGGTGGATCGGACTACCCTCCTACATGAGGTTCGGACTCGATGCCCGTCTATTTCCCTATGGGTTGAGTTTTTATATGGTCAGTCAACGAGGCTATATGTGGGTGATGACCACATTTGGTCCACCATTGGAGTTCATCAGGGGGACCCTTTAGGGCCTCTCCTTTTTGCTTTAGTTTTGCACCCACTTGTTCACCGGATCAGGGATTGTTGTAAACTGCTTTTCCATGCTTGGTATTTGGATGGTGGAACGATTATCAGAGACACTAAAGAGGTAGCTAAAGCCTTAGAGATAATCAAGACCGATGGGCCTCGCCTGGGCCTTGAACTCAACATTAAGAAAACAGAAGTTTTTTGGCCATCATGCAATGGGGTGAAAGTACAGGATGGGTTGTTTCCCTGCGGGATTGGGAGGCCAACATTGGGTGTGAAACTCCTTGGAGGAGCTGTTTGTAACACCCCCAAAATACCGCAGCGGAAGACTGTGTCATAGGGGTGCTACTTCATAATACAAAGTACAAGTTATAGAAAACGAACTCTAAATGAGACGTTTTGAAAAGTTACCATTCGATTAATGAATTCAAAGTTACAAACATGAGATTCCAAAGTATGATACATAAATGTATACAAAGTTTTGAATGGTAAATGATAAAAGCGTAAGTCTTCAGAATATGCAGCTTGACTCTAAGTTCCACGCACTAGCTATCGCCTTACTAACCTGAGATAAACATGCTAAAGTGTCAACACAATGGTTGGTGAGTTCATAGAGTTTGTCTTAAAACAGTTGAAAAGCCTTAAAGAATGATCACACAGCAAAGGCATCGTGAATCCACTCAGTTACAAGTCCCGCCATAAGAGACTTGTAACCTGTGTGTTCACAACCCACTGCTAACATATATAGTATGAATAAGACATGTATAAGTTCATCAAGACAATTTAAGCAATTAGAAGTGAGTCTCTACTTCATCTCCGAAGACCTCACTTTTATGATGTATCCAACATTCGCAAATGTTAGGATGTATCAAAGACAACTGGGAGTCAATTCCCAAAGACAACTGGGAGCCACTTCCCAAAGAAAAACTGACAGTCATGTATGTATTAAATCAAGTATAATGCCATCAAGTATAAGACAATCAAGTATAACACAGTCACGTATAAACGTTTTGAGTATTTGTACAAGTAAGCAAGTAGTTGAGCATGTATCCCCCCCAAGAGTTTAAAACAAGTACGAAAAGAGTAGGGGCTATGACTCACCTTAAGTCTATGTAATGAGAAATGATAGTGGTAGTCGAATCGCGAAAGTCTCTAAGAGCAGCCTATAATAGAACGTTGCGACTTAGGTTTGGAGTAACGTCTAAGAATACGAAGAATTGCCCATATATGTCTTGCATATAGTTCATGATGTAGTACTTAGTATATAGTGTAAGTCGTTGAATATAAATGGTCTATGAAACATGTATAAGTTGTATATCTCTTACTACCGTTCGGGCCGACATAATTCAGAAGTCATGGAGTAAACGTTCGAGGAGCCAGGACACTTTAACTCGTAAATCCACAACTCGTCGCAACGGCTTACTCAATGAACTCCTCACATGAGGCTCCCTACTATTGTAGTATTTGATAACATATATATATATATATATAAGCTTTTTGATCTTTAATAGTTATATGGTCTTTAGCCGTGGCTTTGCCGTGACCTTGGTCATTGTTACCATGGTCTTGAGACTCAACCTTGGCTTTAGCCATGGTTGTGGTCTTGGCTTTAGGTCATTAGACCTCTTGGTCTCATCTAAATATAATCATTATATAGTAACTTTGGTCTAAAAATGGGCTGTTAAGAATTTGAAGAAATTTATCACTCAGAAAGCATTTTCAGGTCTCGAGCTTCTTTGTTCCTGAACGAAAACGTCGTTCCGGACAACTTTCGTGTTTTAACTTTTTGATGAATCGGACCAGAAGTGGGACTTTCAAAATCATAATTTGATCAGAATGCAATTTAGGCAGATTTGCCGTTTTTGTTTCGCTAACTTCAAATGGTCATAACTTTTGACTCGTATACTCGTTTTGGGTGATTCAAATTGCTATGTTTTCCTTGTTAAGTCTTCTTTAACAGTAAGTAAGTGTCAAATATCAAAGTTATACTATTGTGGTCGTGGTTTTCCATAAAAATCACTAGTTTGCTTGTTTGCTTGTCATAAGTTAACATATGTATACCAATACTCGTTTTATCCATTTTTAAACATCATGAACACAATACAAAGACCATATATAGCATGAAAGAAACATAATAAGCATGAAATGATATTGAGCAAGAAAGCGTATAAGGGTTTGCTTACAACTTTTGGCTTTCTAAAGAAAGGAAGTCAAGTATAGAACTAGGACACTAAACCTAAGCTTGTAAACCCTTCACCATAACTCTTGTAACCATTGATAGACTTGATATAGACCTTGTGAAAACCCATTAACTTCAGCCCTAGTAACCTTGTGTAGCTCCTAATTCAACCATGGAATCACCAAACAAACTTAAGAACTAGGTAGAGAATACTAAAACCTTGAACTTTGTAGTGTAACTTGTATATTGAAGATCAAAGGATCATGGTGCTAGGTACTTATGTTGTGGCGTTTTTGTTGATGAAGAATGGAAGAGATTAGCTTGCTATTTATACTAAGAATGAGGAGGTTAGGAAGGTGGCTAGGAAACTACATAAACTTGGAGACAAAGTTGTAATTAAAAATGATCTAATGGCTAAAGTCATGAGATGATGCCACAAGTGTGAATGCCCCCCCCCCTAGTGGCGGTTTGAAGAACTTGGAGAACAAGGTGTGGACTTTTGATGGTATTATCCTAAGTATGTAGCTAGTTTTGACTCCGTAAATCGCTAACCGTAAGTTATTAAGTCACGAAACGTAAAACCGGGTATCCTAAAATTATGAAACTTATAAATATGGTAGAACTTATCAATATAGTCTATAATAAAATATAAAATGAGTGGTAGGTTCTATCGGGTGCTAAAACCCTGCTAAAAACTGGAAACACGGGTCTAAAACGCGTAATACGTAAAACGTACGAAAGTTGCGTAAAATTGAGAAAAGTAAAATGTAACTTTTCTAATAGGATAATAATGACTTAAAATGACTTATAATGTCTAGGCTGGGCTCAGTCTAGTGTCGGTTGGTGTTAAATGTCTTTTAGACCTAAAACCGCAAGCCTAAAAATCAAGGAATGACTTATAAAATCAAAGAATGATTTTTGGTCAAAGGAGGAGGGAAAAATATGTTGACTTTTTCTAATAAGTTGAAAACTCAAATTGTCTTAGAAACGCGTTTTGTGGTCTAACGGTTAAGCGCCCATACAGTTAAGCGTGCTCATGCGAGAGTAGTACAGGCTTGGGTGACATGCTGGGAAAAGTAATTAACTTGAAAATGCGAATTGTTACAGTCTCTACCCCTTCAGGAAACTTCGTCCCGAAGTTTAGTTGATGTTAACTACTTATGGTGTGTCTAAGAGAATTCGGGATCTCTAATATAGTGGTGTTTACTCTGATTCGTCTAAGATTCTGGTTAAGGAGTTGTATCGGCTACAATTAAGCCCACTTATTTATAACACATTACTTACATAAAGAAGCGTCCAAATTTATGTAAGTAAGGTCTCATAAACTTATGGTTCGGTGATTTACAATTTCTTTATTTAACTGAAGAGGCGTCCCAATCCATTTAAATAAGGAGATTCTAAAACATCCTACTTAAGAATTTCCGACACAAAATCCGCCTTCTGAGGCAGATGGTAAGATAATCCAGTCATCAAATCCCTAAAGCTAAGCAATAATATTATTTAACTCAAATCTTGTGTCTCATCAAACACAAGATTAAGTTAACTAATTAGTTATTACTGAGCTCCATGTTTTTAATGACTCGACGAATCTCTGGGGCTCCTTATAATACTAAAGTCACATCATCTAACAGCGTGGAACTAAACCAATAACTACCAAGAAGCGTATGCGTATGTAGTGTGTGTAAGGCAAATAAAGAGGAAGGTCCCAACGTATATAGCAGTTATAGTCTAGGCACTAAATGCAACCTAGTTCTCTATAACCAAAGCTCTGGTACCAATCTGTAACACCCCCAAAATACCGCAGCGGAAGACTGTGTCATAGGGGTGCTACTTCATAATACAAAGTACAAGTTATAGAAAACGAACTCTAAATGAGACGTTTTGAAAAGTTACCATTCGATTAATGAATTCAAAGTTACAAACATGAGATTCCAAAGTATGATACATAAATGTATACAAAGTTTTGAATGGTAAATGATAAAAGCGTAAGTCTTCAGAATATGCAGCTTGACTCTAAGTTCCACGCACTAGCTATCGCCTTACTAACCTGAGATAAACATGCTAAAGTGTCAACACAATGGTTGGTGAGTTCATAGAGTTTGTCTTAAAACAGTTGAAAAGCCTTAAAGAATGATCACACAGCAAAGGCATCGTGAATCCACTCAGTTACAAGTCCCGCCATAAGAGACTTGTAACCTGTGTGTTCACAACCCACTGCTAACATATATAGTATGAATAAGACATGTATAAGTTCATCAAGACAATTTAAGCAATTAGAAGTGAGTCTCTACTTCATCTCCGAGGACCTCACTTTTATGATGTATCCAACATTCGCAAATGTTAGGATGTATCAAAGACAACTGGGAGTCAATTCCCAAAGACAACTGGGAGCCACTTCCCAAAGAAAAACTGACAGTCATGTATGTATTAAATCAAGTATAATGCCATCAAGTATAAGACAATCAAGTATAACACAGTCACGTATAAACGTTTTGAGTATTTGTACAAGTAAGCAAGTAGTTGAGCATGTATCCCCCTCAAGAGTTTAAAACAAGTACGAAAAGAGTAGGGGCTATGACTCACCTTAAGTCTATGTAATGAGAAATGATAGTGGTAGTCGAATCGCGAAAGTCTCTAAGAGCAGCCTATAATAGAACGTTGCGACTTAGGTTTGGAGTAACGTCTAAGAATACGAAGAATTGCCCATATATGTCTTGCATATAGTTCATGATGTAGTACTTAGTATATAGTGTAAGTCGTTGAATATAAATGGTCTATGAAACATGTATAAGTTGTATATCTCTTACTACCGTTCGGGCCGACATAATTCAGAAGTCATGGAGTAAACGTTCGAGGAGCCAGGACACTTTAACTCGTAAATCCACAACTCGTCGCAACGGCTTACTCAATGAACTCCTCACATGAGGCTCCCTACTATTGTAGTATTTGATAACATATATATATATATATATATATATATATATATAAGCTTTTTGATCTTTAATAGTTATATGGTCTTTAGCCGTGGCTTTGCCGTGACCTTGGTCATTGTTACCATGGTCTTGAGACTCAACCTTGGCTTTAGCCATGGTTGTGGTCTTGGCTTTAGGTCATTAGACCTCTTGGTCTCATCTAAATATAATCATTATATAGTAACTTTGGTCTAAAAATGGGCTGTTAAGAATTTGAAGAAATTTATCACTCAGAAAGCATTTTCAGGTCTCGAGCTTCTTTGTTCCTGAACGAAAACGTCGTTCCGGACAACTTTCGTGTTTTAACTTTTTGATGAATCGGACCAGAAGTGGGACTTTCAAAATCATAATTTGATCAGAATGCAATTTAGGCAGATTTGCCGTTTTTGTTTCGCTAACTTCAAATGGTCATAACTTTTGACTCGTATACTCGTTTTGGGTGATTCAAATTGCTATGTTTTCCTTGTTAAGTCTTCTTTAACAGTAAGTAAGTGTCAAATATCAAAGTTATACTATTGTGGTCGTGGTTTTCCATAAAAATCACTAGTTTGCTTGTTTGCTTGTCATAAGTTAACATATGTATACCAATACTCGTTTTATCCATTTTTAAACATCATGAACACAATACAAAGACCATATATAGCATGAAAGAAACATAATAAGCATGAAATGATATTGAGCAAGAAAGCGTATAAGGGTTTGCTTACAACTTTTGGCTTTCTAAAGAAAGGAAGTCAAGTATAGAACTAGGACACTAAACCTAAGCTTGTAAACCCTTCACCATAACTCTTGTAACCATTGATAGACTTGATATAGACCTTGTGAAAACCCATTAACTTCAGCCCTAGTAACCTTGTGTAGCTCCTAATTCAACCATGGAATCACCAAACAAACTTAAGAACTAGGTAGAGAATACTAAAACCTTGAACTTTGTAGTGTAACTTGTATATTGAAGATCAAAGGATCATGGTGCTAGGTACTTATGTTGTGGCGTTTTTGTTGATGAAGAATGGAAGAGATTAGCTTGCTATTTATACTAAGAATGAGGAGGTTAGGAAGGTGGCTAGGAAACTACATAAACTTGGAGACAAAGTTGTAATTAAAAATGATCTAATGGCTAAAGTCATGAGATGATGCCACAAGTGTGAATGCCCCCCCCCCCCCCCTAGTGGCGGTTTGAAGAACTTGGAGAACAAGGTGTGGACTTTTGATGGTATTATCCTAAGTATGTAGCTAGTTTTGACTCCGTAAATCGCTAACCGTAAGTTATTAAGTCACGAAACGTAAAACCGGGTATCCTAAAATTATGAAACTTATAAATATGGTAGAACTTATCAATATAGTCTATAATAAAATATAAAATGAGTGGTAGGTTCTATCGGGTGCTAAAACCCTGCTAAAAACTGGAAACACGGGTCTAAAACGCGTAATACGTAAAACGTACGAAAGTTGCGTAAAATTGAGAAAAGTAAAATGTAACTTTTCTAATAGGATAATAATGACTTAAAATGACTTATAATGTCTAGGCTGGGCTCAGTCTAGTGTCGGTTGGTGTTAAATGTCTTTTAGACCTAAAACCGCAAGCCTAAAAATCAAGGAATGACTTATAAAATCAAAGAATGATTTTTGGTCAAAGGAGGAGGGAAAAATATGTTGACTTTTTCTAATAAGTTGAAAACTCAAATTGTCTTAGAAACGCGTTTTGTGGTCTAACGGTTAATCGCCCATACAGTTAAGCGTGCTCATGCGAGAGTAGTACAGGCTTGGGTGACATGCTGGGAAAAGTAATTAACTTGAAAATGCGAATTGTTACAGTCTCTACCCCTTCAGGAAACTTCGTCCCGAAGTTTAGTTGATGTTAACTACTTATGGTGTGTCTAAGAGAATTCGGGATCTCTAATATAGTGGTGTTTACTCTGATTCGTCTAAGATTCTGGTTAAGGAGTTGTATCGGCTACAATTAAGCCCACTTATTTATAACACATTACTTACATAAAGAAGCGTCCAAATTTATGTAAGTAAGGTCTCATAAACTTATGGTTCGGTGATTTACAATTTCTTTATTTAACTGAAGAGGCGTCCCAATCCATTTAAATAAGGAGATTCTAAAACATCCTACTTAAGAATTTCCGACACAAAATCCGCCTTCTGAGGCAGATGGTAAGATAATCCAGTCATCAAATCCCTAAAGCTAAGCAATAATATTATTTAACTCAAATCTTGTGTCTCATCAAACACAAGATTAAGTTAACTAATTAGTTATTACTGAGCTCCATGTTTTTAATGACTCGACGAATCTCTGGGGCTCCTTATAATACTAAAGTCACATCATCTAACAGCGTGGAACTAAACCAATAACTACCAAGAAGCGTATGCGTATGTAGTGTGTGTAAGGCAAATAAAGAGGAAGGTCCCAACGTATATAGCAGTTATAGTCTAGGCACTAAATGCAACCTAGTTCTCTATAACCAAAGCTCTGGTACCAATCTGTAACACCCCCAAAATACCGCAGCGGAAGACTGTGTCATAGGGGTGCTACTTCATAATACAAAGTACAAGTTATAGAAAACGAACTCTAAATGAGACGTTTTGAAAAGTTACCATTCGATTAATGAATTCAAAGTTACAAACATGAGATTCCAAAGTATGATACATAAATGTATACAAAGTTTTGAATGGTAAATGATAAAAGCGTAAGTCTTCAGAATATGCAGCTTGACTCTAAGTTCCACGCACTAGCTATCGCCTTACTAACCTGAGATAAACATGCTAAAGTGTCAACACAATGGTTGGTGAGTTCATAGAGTTTGTCTTAAAACAGTTGAAAAGCCTTAAAGAATGATCACACAGCAAAGGCATCGTGAATCCACTCAGTTACAAGTCCCGCCATAAGAGACTTGTAACCTGTGTGTTCACAACCCACTGCTAACATATATAGTATGAATAAGACATGTATAAGTTCATCAAGACAATTTAAGCAATTAGAAGTGAGTCTCTACTTCATCTCCGAGGACCTCACTTTTATGATGTATCCAACATTCGCAAATGTTAGGATGTATCAAAGACAACTGGGAGTCAATTCCCAAAGACAACTGGGAGCCACTTCCCAAAGAAAAATTGACAGTCATGTATGTATTAAATCAAGTATAATGCCATCAAGTATAAGACAATCAAGTATAACACAGTCACGTATAAACGTTTTGAGTATTTGTACAAGTAAGCAAGTAGTTGAGCATGTATCCCCCCCAAGAGTTTAAAACAAGTACGAAAAGAGTAGGGGCTATGACTCACCTTAAGTCTATGTAATGAGAAATGATAGTGGTAGTCGAATCGCGAAAGTCTCTAAGAGCAGCCTATAATAGAACGTTGCGACTTAGGTTTGGAGTAACGTCTAAGAATACGAAGAATTGCCCATATATGTCTTGCATATAGTTCATGATGTAGTACTTAGTATATAGTGTAAGTCGTTGAATATAAATGGTCTATGAAACATGTATAAGTTGTATATCTCTTACTACCGTTCGGGCCGACATAATTCAGAAGTCATGGAGTAAACGTTCGAGGAGCCAGGACACTTTAACTCGTAAATCCACAACTCGTCGCAACGGCTTACTCAATGAACTCCTCACATGAGGCTCCCTACTATTGTAGTATTTGATAACATATATATATATATATATATATATATATATATATATATATATATATATATATATATATATATATATATATATATATATATAAGCTTTTTGATCTTTAATAGTTATATGGTCTTTAGTGTAACAATTCGCAATTTCAGGTTAACTTTTATTCCCGAAAATTTCACTATTCACTTTTTACTATTCACTTTACTATTCACTTTTTACTATTCACTTTTCACTATTCATCTCAGAAATTTTTATTTCATATTCTCGTAAGTTAAACTATTTTAACGATAATCCGAGAGTTTGACGCTCGTCGGATCATTTCTGCAAAAATCACAAAGCCGTGTCCGAGATTTACTTTTAGGTTTAAACGTCCTTCTAGCATCCCGATATGTCCATAAAACATTATAAACAATAGAAATATGATTTTCTCTCATTTTAGGACAATTCCAAAAGTTTCGGAATTTTACGTTTTTCAGTTCAGCGTTTTACGCGAATTGCGCGTTTTAGACCCGTGTTTCCAGTTTTTAGCAGGGTTTTCGCACCCGATAGAACCTACCACTCATTTTATATTTTATTATGGACTATATTGACATGTTTAACCATATTTATAAGTTTCATATTTTTAGGATACCCGGTTTTACGTTTCGTGGCCTAAAAACTTACGGTTAGCAATTTACGGGTCCAAAACTAGCTACATACTTAGGATATTATCATCCAAAGACCAAGAGTCATCATCTAGTCACCTTATCCTCATTCAAACCGCCACTAGGGGGGGGGTTCACACTTGTGGTTAAATTTTGACCATTGATTCTTTACTTAATTACAACTTTGGCTCCAAGTTAACCTTGGTCACCAAGTTTGTGTAGTTTCCTAGTAAGCTTCCTAACCTCCTCTTCATGCTATAAATAGAGAGCTCATTCCATCATTTCTTCATAAATAAAACGCCACAACACAATCCCTAGCTCCATGATCCTTTGATCTTCAAACTACAAGTTACACTACAAAGTTCAAGGTCTTAGTATTCTCTACCTAGTTCTTAAGTTTGTTTGGTGATTCCATGGTTGAATTAGGAGCTACACAAGGTGATTAGGGGCTGAAGTTAATGGGTTTTATCAAGGGTTAGATCAAGGCTAGCAAGGGTTACAAGAGTTATGGTGAAGGGTTTACAAGTTACAAGAGTTACACTACAAAGTTCAAGGTCTTAGTATTCTCTACCTAGTTCTTAAGTTTGTTTGGTGATTCCATGGTTGAATTAGGAGCTACACAAGGTGATTAGGGGCTGAAGTTAATGGGTTTTATCAAGGGTTAGATCAAGGCTAGCAAGGGTTACAAGAGTTATGGTGAAGGGTTTACAAGCTTAGGTTTAGTGTCCTAGTTTTATACTTGACTTCCTTTCTTTAGAAAGCCAATAGTTGTAAGCAAACCCTTATACACTTTCTTGCTCAATATCATTTCATGCTTATTATGTTTCTTTCATGCTATATATGGTCTTTGTATTGTGTTCATGATGTTTAAAAATGGATAAAACAAGTATTGGTATACATATGTTAACTTATGACAAGCAAACAAGCAAACTAGTGATTTTTATGGAAAACCACGACCACAATAGTATAACTTTGATATTTGACACTTACTTACTGTTAAAGAGGACTTAACAAGGAAAACATAGCAATTTGAATCACCCAAAACGAGTATACGAGTCAAAAGTTATGACCATTTGAAGTTAGCGAAACCAAAACGGCAAATCTGCCTAAATTGCATTCTGATCAAATTATGATTTTGAAAGTCCCACTTCTGCTCCGATTCATCAAAAAGTTAAAACACGAAAGTTGTCCGGAACGACGTTTTCGTTCAGGAACAAAGAAGCTCGAGACCTGAAAACGCTTTCTGAGTGATAAATTTCTTCAAATTCTTAACAGCCCATTTTTAGACCAAAGTTACTATATAATCATTATAATTAGATGAGACCAAGAGGTCTAATGACCTAAAGCCGAGACCACAACCATGGCTAAAGCCAAGGTTGAGTCTCAAGATCATGGTAACAATGACCAAGGTCACGGCAAAGCCACGGCTAAAGACCATATAACTATTAAAGATCAAAAAGCTTATATATATATATATATATATATATATATATATATATATATATATATATATATATATATATATATGTTATCAAATACTACAATAGTAGGGAGCCTCATGTGAGGAGTTCATTGAGTAAGCCGTCGAGACGAGTTGTGGATTTACGAGTTAAAGTGTCCTGGCTCCTCGAACGTTTACTCCATGACTTCTGAATTATGTCGGCCCGAACGGTAGTAAGAGATTTACAACCTATACATGTTTCATAGACCACTTATATTCAACGACTTACACTATATACTAAGTACTACATCATGAACATTATGCAAGACATATATTGGCAATTCGTCGTATTCTTAGACGTTACTCTAAACCTAAGTCGCAACGTTCTATTATAGGCTGCTCTTAGAGACTTTCGCGATTCGACTACCACTTTCATTTCTCATTACATAGACTTAAGGTGAGTCATAGCCCCTACTCTTTTCGTACTTGTCTTAACTCTTTGGGGGAGACACATGCTCAACTACTTGTTTACTTGTACAAATACTCAAAACGTCTATACTTGACTGTGTTATACTTGATTGCTTACATACATGACTGCGTTATACTTAATTGCGTTATTCTATTTATTGACTAGTAGTTGTCTTTGGGAATTGACTCCCAGTTGTCTTTGGGAAGTGGCTCCCAGTTGTCTTTGGGAATTGACTCCCAGTTGTCTTTGATACATCCTAACATTTGCGAATGTTGGATACATCATAAAAGTGAGGTCTTCGGAGATGAAGTAGAGACTCACTACTAATTGCTTAATTGTCTTGATGAACTTATACATGTCTTTATTATACTATATGTTAGCAGTGGGTTGTGAACACACAGGTTACAAGTCTCTTATGGCGGGACTTGTAACTGAGTGGATTCTCAATGCCTTTGCTGTGTGATCATTCTTTAAGGCTTTTCAACTATTTTAAGACAAACTCTATGAACTCACCAACCATTGTGTTGACACTTTAGCATGTTTATCTCAGGTTAGTAAGGCGATAGCTAGTGCGTGGAACTTAGAGTCAAGCTGCATATTCTGAAGACTTATGTTTTTATCATTTACCATTCAAAACTTTGTATACATTTATGTATCATACTTTGGAATCTCAAGTTTGTAACTCGGAATTTATTAATCGAATGGTAACTTTTCAAAACGTCTCATTTAAAGTTCGTTTTCTATACCTTGTACTTTGTATTATGAAGTAGCACCCCTATGACACAGTCTTCCGCTGCGGTATTTTGGGGTTGTTACATTTAGCCGTGGCTTTGCCGTGACCTTGGTCATTGTTACCATGGTCTTGAGACTCAACCTTGGCTTTAGCCATGGTTGTGGTCTTGGCTTTAGGTCATTAGACCTCTTGGTCTCATCTAAATATAATCATTATATAGTAACTTTGGTCTAAAAATGGGCTGTTAAGAATTTGAAGAAATTTATCACTCAGAAAGCATTTTCAGGTCTCGAGCTTCTTTGTTCCTGAACGAAAACGTCGTTCCGGACAACTTTCGTGTTTTAACTTTTTGATGAATCGGACCAGAAGTGGGACTTTCAAAATCATAATTTGATCAGAATGCAATTTAGGCAGATTTGCCGTTTTGGTTTCGCTAACTTCAAATGGTCATAACTTTTGACTCGTATACTCGTTTTGGGTGATTCAAATTGCTATGTTTTCCTTGTTAAGTCTTCTTTAACAGTAAGTAAGTGTCAAATATCAAAGTTATACTATTGTGGTCGTGGTTTTCCATAAAAATCACTAGTTTGCTTGTTTGCTTGTCATAAGTTAACATATGTATACCAATACTCGTTTTATCCATTTTTAAACATCATGAACACAATACAAAGACCATATATAGCATGAAAGAAACATAATAAGCATGAAATGATATTGAGCAAGAAAGCGTATAAGGGTTTGCTTACAACTTTTGGCTTTCTAAAGAAAGGAAGTCAAGTATAGAACTAGGACACTAAACCTAAGCTTGTAAACCCTTCACCATAACTCTTGTAACCATTGATAGACTTGATATAGACCTTGTGAAAACCCATTAACTTCAGCCCTAGTAACCTTGTGTAGCTCCTAATTCAACCATGGAATCACCAAACAAACTTAAGAACTAGGTAGAGAATACTAAAACCTTGAACTTTGTAGTGTAACTTGTATATTGAAGATCAAAGGATCATGGTGCTAGGTACTTATGTTGTGGCGTTTTTGTTGATGAAGAATGGAATAGATTAGCTTGCTATTTATACTAAGAATGAGGAGGTTAGGAAGGTGGCTAGGAAACTACATAAACTTGGAGACAAAGTTGTAATTAAAAATGATCTAATGGCTAAAGTCATGAGATGATGCCACAAGTGTGAATGCCCCCCCCCCCTTGTGGCGGTTTGAAGAACTTGGAGAACAAGGTGTGGACTTTTGATGGTATTATCCTAAGTATGTAGCTAGTTTTGACTCCGTAAATCGCTAACCGTAAGTTATTAAGTCACGAAACGTAAAACCGGGTATCCTAAAATTATGAAACTTATAAATATGGTAGAACTTATCAATATAGTCCATAATAAAATATAAAATGAGTGGTAGGTTCTATCGGGTGCTAAAACCCTGCTAAAAACTGGAAACACGGGTCTAAAACGCGTAATACGTAAAACGTACGAAAGTTGCGTAAAATTGAGAAAAGTAAAATGTAACTTTTCTAATAGGATAATAATGACTTAAAATGACTTATAATGTCTAGGCTGGGCTCAGTCTAGTGTCGGTTGGTGTTAAATGTCTTTTAGACCTAAAACCGTAAGCCTAAAAATCAAGGAATGACTTATAAAATCAAAGAATGATTTTTGGTCAAAGGAGGAGGGAAAAATATGTTGACTTTTTCTAATAAGTTGAAAACTCAAATTGTCTTAGAAATGCGTTTTGTGGTCTAACGGTTAATCGCCCATACAGTTAAGCGTGCTCATGCGAGAGTAGTACAGGCTTGGGTGACATGCTGGGAAAAGTAATTAACTTGAAAATGCGAATTGTTACACTGTTAGCCAGGATGCGGGGTTCATTAGTGGTTTGGCCGTGAAAAGGGCATCTCGTGTTGTGGAACTAATGAGTTGTCTCCCAGGTCTGCGGGACCCTCAGTCAGAGCTCCTTTTGCTCCGCTCATGTATAGGTGTCGCAAAACTGTTGTTCGGTCTCAGAACGTGCCAACCTATGTATATAGGGGAAGCTGTTTCTATTTTTGACAATGGCCTTCGGAAGGCGATTGAGGACATTGTGGTTTGTGGGGGGCCTTTTTTTGGGGATTTTCAATGGAGGCTAGCATCCCTTCCGACTCGTTTTGGTGGGTTGGGTTTGTGTTTGGCAGAGGATGTATCTACTTATGCTTTTGTGGCCTCGAGGGCGCAATCTTGGAGTTTGCAAGACCACATTCTTCGGGAATGTGGTATTGATGGGGTTGACACTGATTATGGGTATGCGATGGATCGCTTGCGTATGTCCCTCCCTGATTTTGATCTTAGCGGTTTCTCTAACAAGGACACCGCCCCCCCCCTAAAGCCCAAAATGTTTTGGTGTGTGGCTTATTTAGTGGAATCGTTCAAAATTGGGGAGTGAAGTTTGATTTATCCCATCGCCAAAAAGCAGTGTTCGAATGTCTTCGAGCTCCTCATGCTCAGAATTTCTTGACAGTTATCCCCATTGAAGGATTAGGCCAACATATGTTGGCTTTAGAATACCGGACTATCCTTAAGTACCGGTTGATGATCCCTTTGTTTCCAGTTGATGAGCCTTGCCCAATCTGCCGGAAGGTTTGTTTGGATTCTTTTGGCGATCATGCGGTCCATTGCAAAGAGTTACCTGGTTTCAAATATAGGCATGATTTGGTCAAGGATGTTCTGTATGATGTTCTTAAACGAGCAGGAATTTCTTCCAAAAAGGAGGC
>JARVZY010001138.1:0-32911 GCA_030686995.1 Artemisia argyi | reverse complement strand
TTAGGATTAAAGGTTGAGAGATCAAACGACTGAGAGGGCATTGACCGCATGTTGTTTTGGTTAGACATACCGACAATGGGCAATGGACTTAACCTCCCATCTGATGATTGCCCATCAAAATTGATAGACCATATGTTCTAATTTCAGTTATGATTATTTTTTTGCGAAACAATGGTTGGATTGTTTTTTCCTTAAATCCTAAAGTCTGATTCTTTGCTGAATCCTATCCCATCTGAAAATGACAACTAATCTATACTATCTATAACGGGGACTTTAAAATGAAAAACTTAAATTAATGGTTTGCCTAAATTATCTTTAATTAATCTATCTTTGGCAACCTTGTAATCTTGGCTACATATTTAGGGAAAAAAATTGTATCTTTTGAATCTTAAAACACAGCTGGCAACTTGAACTAGGAACATTAATTTTTAAATAAAGTTAAATAAAGGATATATAGCAAGAAACCGATACAAGCTAGGTACATATTTACTTTATATTTTTTTTTTGCAAAAATAATGGACACCAAGTACGTACTGAACCTCCACAAATATTTGGGTAGACCATGCCCATATCACACGTTTTTTTTTCCACATCTCATTCATTTTAAGTGGTGACAAAGACTAAAACCGACTAACCCGAACTGTTTGAGTACGGTCTTTCTTAATTTGTCCACGTTAATATGTGTGTAACTAGAAGTCACTTGCATGTGCATGTCGTGTGTATTCTCGTCATGCTTTAAGCCATATGACTAACTCATGTGTTCCGAACTGCATCAAAGCATCTCAAAAATCACGTATCTAATTCTATTAATTTCATGCTGTATATGTACTAGACGAGTACGTACGCGTGCATAGCAACGGGATTTTATAGCGGTATATAGTTATAATGATATTTTGGTTACACAAAATGTTCAACCAAAATAGCACTATAACTATATGCCGCTATAAAATCCCGTTACTTTAACTATATGCCGCTATAAAATCTCGTCTGGTTAATATAAATCCCCAATCGAACTTTGCTTCATTCTTGTCTTACTAGGTGATTTAATATCTCTAATATTATGTTAGTCACCTACTGTGGGGGAATTAATTGTGTATATGTAACATTATGATTCTGATAACATTATCCAAACAAATGCAAGGTGATGAAGTGTGTCGATTAGTGTTCTTTAATGTTCATTAACATCTTGTGAACCTCTTATAACACAATATATCTCTCAATAATGGAAGAAAGATATCTAATTCGAGCTCTGTATCAAGTTTTGAAATCTAATTGATCTTGATGACAACAAGTTAATTCAAAGGCTAAATGGTTTTTGTAGCAAACTATGTTGTTATGGTTGTTCGGCTACGGCTGCACTCTTGGTGTTGGGACTAAAGGTTAACAAGTTTATAATAGCCTGATCTTGTCCGCAAAGGTCAGCATATGCAGCTATGTTTTCTATGGTCTTGTGGCTATGGGGTAGCAGGTATGGCTTGCTAGTATGTTTTATTGGTGTTGTAGAAATTAAAACCAGGACAACGAAGATGAACTGAAGATACAGTTGCTTTCCAAGAGCGAAAAAGACAAGGGTCTGATCGATACATGGTTGACTACCACCGTATTTGACATTATGGTTATTGTAGTTTTTTCCGAAGCTTCACATACACTGATATATTCTTGTGTATCCTGATATATATGGCTTTGTAATTAAAATAAAACGTGTAATATGAAGTTGATTATTCTTGTACTAAAACTTTTGTGGTATAATATGATCAATTAGCTCAATGTTCATGAAATCATCGTACATCTAACGTCAAAATAATCACTTCTAAGGAATTACCCACTTTGTCGCTAGTAGCTACTGATGTCAAAGAAATCGGTCAGGGGTGATGTTCAGACCATCATTAAACACCAGGTCAAATTAAATTTCTGCATATGCCACTCCAGCCCAACCAATGTGAATTGTTTACTCGGTTGACAAGCAGATAAAGATAGCAAGATTGGAAGTCTTTTGAATAGGTGTGTTTCTAAAATAGTATTCCTAGTAAAACATGTGGATTTAGATTTGCAATGGGGCATTTTTAAAAGTTCGTTACCTGGTGGTTGCTCTATTTGCTCTGCTGTTTATAGTTAATATGATTATAGTACGCAAACTTCATCTACACATATTTGGTATCGAAGTCCTAGATTGCACAAACAAAACATGACAGCATGTTTAATGGGCACTTAATGAGCATATTCACGGACTGCATAGGAGTTTGACAATCATGCGACATGACTTATGAAAACCATTAGTTTCGATCAGCTACCCATACTAGTATCACAGGACCTACCAAATGTTCAACCTCATGAAGTCATGTTATGATGTTCATGTTTGGAAGTGCGGAGCATAGACCGGTTAAAATTTTGAGGGTAAAGTATGATTGCAAGTTTTATCGATCATATCCTTGTCTTGCAACCATCATAGAACCAGTTAAGTCAATGATCGACAATTGTGTTCCTACTTATCGGCCTTTCAAATCCTAGAGAAGGATGGTACTGAAGCATTGATGGAGAGTTTTAAGATCAAATCTTATAAGCACTAAATCAAAAATGTTTGACATAGATGGATGATTAGGATAATTATTGTTTGTTCCCAAAATGCAATAAAGAGGTCATGCTACTGTTTACTAGCAGTGCTATTGAGTTGGTGATTGGGGCCTTTGTTTCTTGGCTGTGTTCTAGCTTCTCAATCTATATAGTCTCCTATTTTTTTTTTTTTTTTTTGATTTGTCTATTGAAAGTAAACTTGCATATGGACCAAGGATCTTTGATAAACTGATTTAAAAGACATTATATATGCTCAATATAATAAATTTTCGACAAAATCAAGATCAACTCATATAGAAGCTAAACATGATTTATCTCCATGTTTGTTGGTCGTTTGTCTAGATTCCATCACTAAACATACTAAAATATAGCTTGCCGGCCACCAATCCTATAATCAATAACTATATAAATCTCCTCATAAAAATATTTCACATTCAAATATTCAATCGTCATGCTAAAAGTCAAACTATTATTTAACCAATCATAACATGTTAGCATATAGTAACATTATTTAGCATTAATCACTATCTGAATCTTGAATATCAAATACTATGGAGACTCTAGTTTCAAGCTGGTCCAGAACTACTCAAATCATGCCAGAAAAGTACATCTTCCCTGCCGATGAACGCCCCGGTTCATTCGAGGTTCCATCATGCCAAAACATTCCACTCGTTGACCTCTCTGAAGGACGAATTCGAAGTCAAACCATTCAAGAAATACTTGCTGCTTGTCAAGAATTTGGATTCTTTCAGGTTTGATCTTTATTTAGTTTGATTTGATCCAATTTAAAGTTTTTGAAGTTGAATTATTCAACTTTTATATATAATTGATGATCAGGTGATAAAATCATGGAGTTTCACAAGATTTAATTAATGATACCATGAAAGTGGCTAAGGATTTCTATGAGATGCCTGATGAGGACAAGGCCAAAGTATACTCAACTGATCCTAGTAAAAGTTGTAGACTTTACACTAGTAGTTATAACTACACTAACGAAGAACTTCATTACTGGAGAGACAATCTACGACACCCTTGTCATCCTCTAGACGAATGTGTCCCTTTTTGGCCTGAAAAACCTTCCAACTATCGGTAAACGATCCTATCGCCATCTTGAGTTTTGTGCATGTAAGATATAATATAGAGACCAATAAATTCAGTTACAAAATTTACATAAAGTATGTACATATATATTGTTCACTTTGGACGGCTTTCAACTCACTTTTTGATGTGTACTTTTTGATGTTACATATTTAACCTATTCAAGATGAACAAAGCACTAATGATCCTTTCATAAATATGTTAGTTGTAATTGCCACATCTTGTTTTATACTTTAACTGAGGTTAATGTCTGTTGCTTTGTTTTGAAGAGATGTTGTTGGAACATACTCATTGGAAGTGAGGAAGCTGTCACTGCGAATGTTGGAGCTAATTTGTGAAGGACTAGGACTCCAACGTGGATATTTTGAAGGAGATCTTACCAGGGGTCAATTGTTGTCGATTAACCACTACCCTCCATGTCCGGATCCTGGTTTGGCGTTGGGTTTACCCAAGCATGCAGATCCCAATATCATAACCGTGCTTTTGCAAGAAAACATCTATGGGCTTCAGGTTTTCAACGATGGGCAGTGGCTCTGCGTTGAGCCAATGCCTCAAGCTTTTGTGGTTAACATTCACCAGTTACACGTAAATACCTCCACCATACTTTTCACGAAACTAATAAGCCATTTCTTCAACCCAATTAAATTTTTTTTGAGTTAGATTGTCGATATTGTTTTTGTAGATAATTAGCAATGGGAAGCTGAAAAGCGCAGAACATAGAGCAGTGACAAACTCAAGGGAAGCTCGAACAACAATTGCAAGTTTCATCAATCCTGGCCCTGACACCATTGTAGAATCAGCAAAATCGATAATTGACAGTGGTGTCCCACTTTTTGGACCCTTCAAGTTTAAAGATTTTCTTAGGTTCTATGAAGAGAAGAAAGGAGACACTCAAGCATTAATGAATGTTTATATGATCAAACTTTGAAGCATTTTTATAACCAACATGCTAGACGTTGTTGGACCATAATTGATAAAGTCTTGTTGGACAAGGATACATTTGTAACAGACGAAAGAAGAAGGACTGAATACGTTAGTTAGATAGTTTGTAACCATATAGCGGTTACAGAAGTTAGTTATTTCGGTTGTACCTATTCATGAAAGGTCACAACGTTTGGAAATCTATAAATAGTCTAGAACATGTAGATAGAAACGTGTGTAAAATATCTCAGATAGAGATAGTGTCTTTTATACATCATAACCCACTGTTATGTTATTAATAAAATGAATCACTTCTTGTCAATCTTATGCAAATATGATCCTGGGAATATCAAAATTATGGAACCTGTGAAAAACCCAATATGGCATCAGAGCCAAAGGTTTTGCAAGGTTACAAGATATGATTCAAGTCTTTCGATCAAGAAGAACAAGAGACCGAGAAAGAAAGACACCAAAGGATGTTGGGGAATATACTGCACAATCAAGAACCAACGGACATGGACACCAAACGAATTGGTGGAGTTCTGTTGTGATCATTCGCGACAACAAAACAAGAAGGAAACTTTTGTGGAAGTGGCAAGTTTTGATAACCGACAAAAGGAAGCGAACATGGACACCAAACTGATTGGTGGGAGAAAACTTATGAGGAACAATTGTTACAACTCTTGACGTTGAAAGATACGTAGAAGCAAGAGTGGAAGGCTTTGTAAAAACCGGTTTGAGAAAAAAGATACAAAGCAAGATGAAAGACGCAAGACCGAAGTGCAAGATGTAAGACGCGGGTCTGGAGCGCAAGGGACGTTGTTGTGAGGATAAAACGTATACGTAGAACGAGGAGTACTCAAGGTTTGTGTCGTAGGAACACAAGCAACAAAGTTTGTGTCGTAGGAACACAAGCAACAAGGATTGTGTCGTAGGAACACAAGGACAACAACAACGTAGAGAGAAACAAGACGAAGGACTGATTTTGTTTCGTTGGAACGAACCGAGGAGCGCAGCAAACATTTTTGTTTTGGGTTCGGTGTTGTTACCAAGGTGTGGTAACACAAGGTTGTGTGTAGGAGACTGCGTGATCTCAAAGATACCGAGATCAAATTATAACACACAAAAGGCATAAGAAAAACAACGTGTAGTATGGTACAAGGAAGATTTTGTTTTTTGTTAGTGTCGAATACAAATAAAAATTCGATAACACAACAAGAACAAAATAAAGAGGCCGTGACTTTTTTGGTTGAAGATTCAAGGGAAGAATTCGAGACAACAAAGCAAGGAGGCTGTGGAACTTTTGTTTAGACTCGTAGGCAAGAAAAATTCGACAAGGAAAAGAGAAGGAACAATGGTGTTTTGTTTTTTGGTTCGAAACAGAAACAAGGCAACAAATTTGAAAGGTTTATTGAAGATAGAAGTCGAATTAGAAAGAAAACCCATTGTCATCAGTTAACGTGGCAGTTTGGAAGAGAACAATGTCAAGAACAAAGAGACCCACCGCTGAAAACTAGTAACACAACACGTAGGAAGTAAAAGGAAGTTGCTTGAGGATTGGTTGAAAGATACCGAGAAGAAAACAATCTAGGATTGTTTTGTTGAAAGAAAACGTTAGCAATACAAGAACAACAACAACAGCGAACAAGAAAACAAACAGATCATTTGTTTTGAAGGAATACCGACGGGTATTGAAGAGTTGTTGAAGATACGGTGTGAAATTGAAGAAACACAAAGAGGAGCATTGTGGTACGCGTTTTGGAAAGAGGACAAGCAGCAGCAACGACAAACAAGATTCTCAATTGATTGGTCATGGAGATTAATACTCTGGGTATTAGTGAAGAAAGGAAAGCAAACGGAATTGCTTTGGAACATACCGAGAGGTATTTGTGAGATGAAGAACTTGTGAAGAACTTGGAGCAAAACAACAACAAACAACAAAGTTTGGTTGTGGACAAGAACACGATGGATGTTTGAAAAAAAAAGCCGAGACAAAAGGTCTTGGACATGCTGGAAACCAAGTTGGACGCACAAGAAAAAGTAAGACAACGTGACAAGAAATAAACAACGAAAAACGACAACACGTTGATAAGACAAGAAGAAGGAAAGGAAAAGACACGGAGAAGAGCACGAAGATTCGAAGAACAAGACTTAAACAATTAGGGGGGAATTGTTGGACCATAATTGATAAAGTCTTGTTGGACAAGGATACATTTGTAACAGACGAAAGAAGAAGGACTGAATACGTTAGTTAGATAGTTTGTAACCATATAGCGGTTACAGAAGTTAGTTATTTCGGTTGTACCTATTCATGAAAGGTCACAACGTTTGGAAATCTATAAATAGTCTAGAACATGTAGATAGAAACGTGTGTAAAATATCTCAGATAGAGATAGTGTCTTTTATACATCATAACCCACTGTTATGTTATTAATAAAATGAATCACTTCTTGTCAATCTTATGCAAATATGATCCTGGGAATATCAAAATTATGGAACCTGTGAAAAACCCAATAGACGTGAGTGAATGTTTCACGTTAATATATGGATGAATAATGTTTTAATGTCCAAATAAACCTCTTGTCAAATGTTCAAATCGTTGTATGCAAAATGATCAAGATTGGTGTTAAGATTCTCAAGGAAACAAACAAAACATACAAAATTGAACTTTTTTTAGTCAAGCAAACTATGCCTTTAAAATAATAAAATTAAGCAAAAATTAACATCTTAATCTTGGAGATCAAAGACTATGGATAATATGGTTTCAACCTGGTCTAAAACTGCTCGGATATTACCAGAAAACTATATTTTCCCCATTGGTGAACGGCCTGGTTCAGTCGAGGTCCCGTTTGTTCGTAGCATCCCACTTATTGATCTAGCTTCAAGTCAAAGTCCACGTCAAATGATTCAGGAAATACTTGCTGCTTGTCAAGAATTTGGATTTTTCAGGTTAGATCTTCATGCAGTTTGATACATTTTAGTGCTTTTAAAGTTGACTAGTTAAGTTGTATTTAATTGATGTAAATACTTAACTAGGTAATTAATCATGGAGTATCACAAGATTTAACGGATGACACCATGAAAGTGGTCAAAGATTTCTTTAACATGCCAAATGAAGAAAATACAAAACTCTACTCAAATGATCCGACTAAAAGTTGTAGACTTTCTACTGCTAGTTATCACTAAGATAAAGAACATTTCTGGAGAGACAATCTACGACACCAATGTCATCCTTTAAACGAAGGTGTCCAGTCATGGCCCGAAAAACCTACCAACTATCGGTAAAAAATGATCCCGGATCAAAATCATCTGTTTTATGATCTCAAGAATGTTAATGGTGATTGTTTTTATACTGTAATTTTTAAAGGGATGTTGTTGGAAATTACTCACTGGAAGTGCGGAAGTTGTCATTAAGAATCTTGGAGCTAATTTCTGAAGGACTAAGACTAGAACGTGGATATTTTAAAGAAGATCTAACCACATCTCAATTGCTTACAATTAATCACTATCCACGATGCCCATATCCAGATTTGACACTGGGAATACGGAAACACGCACGTTGATCCCAACGTCATAAGCCTGCTTTTACAAGGAAATGTTTATGGACTTCAGGTTTTCAAGGATGGGTGCTTTTGTGGTTAACATCAGTTACCAATTGGAGGTAATCATTACTTACCACTTATTACCATCATTTATGTCTCAATTAAAATTTTGTTTTGACTCTACCCAAAAAAGGATTATATTGTTGAATTCTATTTGTAGATAATTAGCCACAGGAAGCTTAGAGTGTGGCACATAGAGCACTGACAAACTCTAAAGAAGATTGAACGTCGATTGTGACTTTCATTGGTCCTTGTCAAGACGCTATCATAGAACCAGCGAAATGACGAAATCAATATGATTGACACTGGTACAACTCTTTATCGGCCTTTCAGAAATAGAGATTTCCGTAAGTTCTTTACATAGTAGAAAGGAGATCCTGAAGCATTGATGGCGGCTTATAAGTTTATACCTTAAAGCACTGTTGTGTTTGACGAAGATGGATTTATCCTGTTAATGTATGTATAATGCTTGTGACTTATGAATAAACATTTTGTATCCAAGGTGAACATTCTGTAATTAAATTACCAAAGGGTAATAACAATGGGAAAATTTTTTGAGCTCATGTATCCTTTGTGTGGAAGTTGGAATGTATCAAACTCACATCGCTTGACATCTATTTGTCAATTATTTTGGGCAACCATTATAGCTCAAAACCAGCAAACCTTAATGCTTTAAAACCACATTCGCAAGCTTTATTAATTGAGACACAAGTAGATTAAAGTTTATCAAGCATGACTCAGTTAGTTTCTTGAGCTTGTAATTTCATTACAATTAGAAAATAAATTTGGTTAGTCCATCCATAAAGATTTCATAATGATCAGTATGATATTGTCCAAATAGTAAGGGTCAAGTTCAGCATGTGGTTACCAATTTTAAAAGGTGTTGATTTGAGTAGAATTATCCTGATTTTGAGGCCATCCTGCAATTCATACGTGGAAGATTGGAACATCTTGATTCTCGACCGCAATAGGCTGTTACATAAGCCAAATCTGGTCACATTTCCAAATAAGTTAAAACAACACAAATCGGATGTAATACTTGTTAGTAGATGTTAATTATTAGATAATGGACTAGTCATGTTTTGTAGTCCAAGCCCATTCGTTAGTCTAGCTTATAGTTAATAAGCAATGTCAAATGATTTTCATGGATAAGTCAAGAAAAATATTCACAAGTTAATATGGTACCAGAGCCATCTACACAACAACCTTCCTAAAAACTATCCAAATATTTCAATTAGCACCGATCCTCTCTCCTTTCTTACCCTATCTTCTTCACCTAGCACACCCCACACGTCATTAAATATTAATACTACCCGGAACAATATTTTATTTGTCTTTTTCATCACCTATTTTTTTAGTCTTGCACCAAGTATTATTGTTTTCCCACTACAACAAACAACAATATTATTCTTTTGGATTCTTTCCCAACGACAATAGATAAAAAACTAATAATTAATATATTTGATTCTTGGATATTCTATATTATCTTTATTCATTTTAATAGTCCTAAGGCACACATCAGCATCTATCAACAATGGAACAATTATAAGGCAAATGGCTCAGTTTATGATGGTTTAGGTCCACGGTCATGGTATTGGAAATATGGTTCAGATGTTGTAGCCCCACAGTACGCCCAACAGCCGGGTATTTTTAGGTTGGGTTCCCACATACATCCCGACACGAGAGACTTTGTTACCGAATGCATTTAGCACTATGAGTCCCCAAGATCCAACTTGGAATATGGACATAGGTCAGTCTTCACACCTTAATTCTAGTGTTAATAATTTAAGTATTATTGTTTATTCTTGATTGTATCCATTCGTTTGTGTTGGTGACGGTAAAACTATACCCCGTCACAAACACGGACCATAGCATCCTTCCCGCTCTTCACCCTTTACATTTTCATAATGTTCTAGTCACCCCTAATATTATTGCAAATCTTATATATGTTCGTCAGTTTACTCGAGACAATAATTGTACTATTGAGTTTGACGCTTTTGGTTTCTCTGTAAAGGATTTCTTGACTCGTCATATCCTCCTCAAATGTGACAACTCAAGTGATCTCTATCCGGTAACCAATCCGTCGTCTCTTACAAGTGCTTTGAGGTCTCTCAGTTCTTCTACGTGGCACCAATGCCTTGGTCACCCGGGTGATGACGTGTTACGCTCTCTTGTTTCTCGTAATTTTATTTCCTGTAAAAAAGAGAAGTCCCCCATGTTTGTCATGCTTGTCAACTTGAAAAACATGTGAAACTTCCTTTTTCTAGTTCTACTTCTATTGTTTCTAGTAGTTTTGAGATTATTCATTTGGATATTTGGACTACAAAACATAATGAATGGTCCAACATCTAATAATTAACACCAACGTATGATTCGTACTATAAATGATATGATTCATGCGTTGCTTTTCCAAGCCCACCTTCCCTCCACATTTTGGGTCGAGGCAATCCACATGGCCGCCTACCTTCTAAACCTTATTCCGTCAACCGCCATCCGAAATGAGATACCGCTTACCAAATTGTCCAACAACAACCCAACTATTCCTAACTTTGCACATTCGGATGGTTATGTTCTCCTTATATATTTTCACCACAAAAACAACTCCACGAGCCACACCATGCACAATTTAGGCTACCCGACCTATCACAAAGGCTATAGGCGTTTTGACCTAACCACTAACAAAATCATTATCTCTAAACTCTTGACATGTTGGTTTAGTAGTACTTCAAGTATTTTCCTTAGTTGAATAAATGTTAGCAGGTCATTGGTTGAATGGGTCCTTTGAGACCGAGTCTTGTGTAACTGAAATAAACAATTGGTAAAATAGGTTTCAGTTACCTAGTTTTTAGGATGAGTCATGGTACACGTCTAGTCATTGTAAGGCTATATATAGCCATGTTATTTATTAATGAAAGTATCATCTTCTCTCATATTTCTTTTACCCACTGTTTATTCACATATACACATAATTGTCAGTTTATATTTCACCAGTTGAAGCTTCAAATCTACATTTGGTATCAGAGCCACTAGGGCTCAAATAAGAGGAAAGGGGTGATTTCATGTGAATCGCAGCAAGTGAGAGAAGAAAGACCGGCTTCTAACAAGCAGCAACTGAAGACCGACGCCGAAGAAGAAGACCGTGACCAAAAACCAGGCGAAAAGAAGACCGTGGCTGGAAACTAAGTTCTGGCTGAGACTGAGAAGACCGTTAAGTAAGAAAGAAAGACCGTAGACCGGCCGAAAGAGAGATTCCGACGAAGACCGAAGAGCCGATACAAAGATCGGTGGTTTGGCTTGTTTGCAAGTGAAAGAAAAACAGAAAAAGAAGTGAAGAATGGCGTTGGTACCTAAAGAAGGAGGATCGATATCATATCAAGTTTCCGGCTTTGACCTTGACAAATTTATCCGGTGTGGGCTGTTAAGGTCAAATCGATTATGGATGCATATGGCCTATGGGCGATGGTCGAACCAAGTGGGTTAGGTGAAGAACCGGATCTAAACAAGCTCTTGCTTTGTTGTTTCAAGCGATACCCGAAGAAAATGGTTTTTGCAAATGGCGAGTTACACCGACCCGAAGCAAGTGTGGGGTGGTCTCAAAACACGATACTTGGGTGTGGATCGGATGAGAACGGGTCGGCTTGCAACAATGAAAAGGGAGCTTGAAAGCTTGCATATGAAGGAGGTGAAACTGTTGATGAGTTTGCGACCAAGTTGAGCGGTCTAGCTTCAAAGACAAGGCGTCTCGAGTATGAGCTCGAAGAAGTAGACTTGGTGAAAAGGCTACTTGATAAAATGCAAAAGTCATTTCTTCAAATTTTGGCTTCGATCGAACAGTGGTTCGAGTTGGATACGAAGCTCTTTGATAAAGCGGTTGGAAGGCTTAAGGCGTACGAAGACAGAATCAAAAGCCATGGTGACAAGGAAGGAGAATAAGGGCAACTCTTGTTGGTAAGTGAGCAAAAGCATAGAGAAAGTAGCGGACAAGGAAGAGGCCGTGGAAAGAATTCTGATAGAGGTGGTAGAGGCCGAGGAAAAGGATTAGGTCGAGGTGATAAGAGTGGGATTCGATGCTATGATTGTGGAACATTTGGGCACTTTAGCTATGAGTGCACAAAATGGGAGGACAAGGAGAAAGACAACAAGCTCAACTTGATCCAAGATGAAGAACCAGCACTGCTTTGATGAAGAGACGAGTCAAGATTAAGGGGGTGAATGTTGGATTTAATCTTGACATGTTGGTTTAATAGTACTTCAAGTATTTTCCTTAGTTAATAAATTGAATAAATGTTTGAAGGTCATTGGTTGAATGGGTCCTTTGAGACCGAGTTTTGTGACACTGAAATACACAATTGGTAGAATAGGTTCCAGTTACCTAGTTTTTAGGATGAGTCATGGTACACGTCTAGTCATTGTAAGGCTATATATAGCCATGTTATTTATTCATGAAAGTATCCTCTTCTCTCATATTTCCTTTACCCACTGCTTATTCACATATACACATAATTGGGTAAAGGAAATATGAGAGAAGATGATACTTTCATTAATAAATAACATGGCTATATATAGCCTTACAATGACTAGACGTGTACCATGACTCATCCTAAAAACTAGGTAACTGAAACCTATTCTACCAATTGTGTATTTCAGTTATACAAGGCTCGGTCTCAAAGGACCCATTCAACCAATGACTTGCTAACATTTATTCAATTTATTAATTAAGGAAAATACTTGAAGTACTACTAAACCAACATGTCAAGATTAAACCCAACATTCACCCCCTTAATCTTGACTCCTCTCTTCATCAAAGGAGTGCCGGTTCTTCATCTTGGATCAAGTTGAGCTCGTTGTCTTTGTCCTTGTCCTCCCATTTAGTGCACTCATAGCTAAAGTGCCCAAATGTTCCACAATTATAGCATCGAATCCCACTCTTATCACCTCAACCCGATCCTTTTCCTCAGCCTCTACCACCTCTATCAGAATTCCTTCCACGGCCTCTTCCTCGTCTGCTACTTTCTCCATGCTTTGGCTCACTTGCCAACAAGAGTTGCCCTTGTTCTCCTTCCTTCTCACCATTGCTTTTGATTCTTTCTTCGTACGCCTTAAGCCTTCCAACCGCTTCATTAAAGAGCATCGTATCCAACTCGAAACACTGTTCGATCGAAGCCACAATTTGAAGAAACGACTTTGGCATTGCATCAAGTAGCCTTTTCACCAAGTCTACTTCTTCAAGCTCGTACCCGAGACTCCTTGCCTTTGAAGCTAGACCGCTCAACTTGGTCGCAAACTCATCAACAATTTCACCCTCCTTCATACACAAGCTTTCAAGCTTCCTTTTCAATGTTGCAAGCCGAGCCGTTCTAACCTGATCCACACCCAAGTATCGTGTTTTGAGACCATCCCACACTTGCTTCGAGTCGGTGTAACTCGCCATTTGCAAAACCATTTCTTCGGGTATCGCTTGAAACAAAAAGGCAAGAGCTTGTTTAGATCCAGTTCTTCACCTAACCCTCTTGGTTCGACCGTCGCCCATAGGCCATATGCATCCATAATCGATTTGACCTTAACAGCCCACACCGGATAATTTATCGAGGTCAAAGCCGGAACTTGATATGACATCGATCCTCCTTCTTTAGGTACCAACGCCATTCTTCACTTCTTTTTCTGTTTTTCTTTCACCTGCAAACAAGCCAAACCACCAGTCTTTATATCGGCTCTTCGGTCTTCGCCGGAATCTCTTTTCCGGCCGGTCTACGGTCTTTCTTTCTTACTTAGCGGTCTTCTCGGTCTCAGCTAGAACTTAGTTTCCAGCCACGGTCTTCTTTTCGCCGATTTTTCGGTCACTGTCTTCTTCTTCGGCGTTGGTCTTCAGTCGCTGCTTATGAGGAGCCGCTCTTTTTTCTCCCACTTGCTGCGATTCACATGAAATTGCCCTTTTCCTCTGATTTGAGCCCTAGTGGTTCTGATACCAAATGTAGATTTGAAGCTTTCAACTGGTGAAATATAAACTGACAATTATGTGTATATGTGAATAAACAGTGGGTAAAGGAAATATGAGAGAAGAGAATACTTTCATTAATAAATAACATGGCTATATATAGCCTTACAATGACTAAACGTATACCATGACTCATCCTAAAAACTAGGTAACTGAAACCTATTCTACCAATTGTGTATTTCAGTTACACAAGACTTGGTCTCAAAGGACCCATTCAACCAATGACCTGCTAACATTTATTTAATTTATTAAATAAGGAAAATACTTGAAGTACTACTAAACCAACATGTCAAGATTAAACCCAACACTATGGATCTATTACACCTTCCATTTCCTCATATGGATTCAATGACACATCTCCCTCACCAATTGCTCGTCATGTGTTACATAATCTTCCACTCAATACTCCCCTTCCAATACCTATTGTTGACCCAATCCAACCATCACCCTTCACCACCCACAACCCAGACCCAATTTGTATCCAATCCTACACCCACAACCCAGACACAGGCCCAACCAATGGCCTCGGATCCAACCGAAACCCAAACCCACAACAACTCTCAACCCTTCACTAGTAATCCATCAACCTGGACTCAACCCATGGTAACTCAAAATCAGGATGGCACACGTAAGACCACTTAACGTCTAATCCTTCATGTTTGTCATATCTCTCCTGCTCCAAAATCTTCATCTATTGCTTTATCCGATCCGCATTGGCAGGATGCTATGTGTAATGAATATAATGCTTTAGTTGAAAATGGTACTTGGGTTCTCGTTTTAAGACCTTCTGGTGCCAATATTGTGCGGTGTTTGTGGTTATTTTGGCATAAATTTCATGCTGATGGTTCTTTGAGTCATTATAAAGCCCAACTGGTTGCCAACGGTAGTAGTCAACAACTTAGCATTGACTGTGATGAGACTTTCAGCCCGATTGTCAAGCCGACCACCATTCATATCATTCTTTGTCTTGCGTTAACTAGACATTGCATGTTCATCAGCTGGACGTTAAGAACGTTTTTCTTAATGCTGATTTGTTAGAGATTGTGTATATGCATTAGCCTCCAAGTTTTGTAGATCCTCGGTATCCTTATCATGTATGTCGTGTTCAGAGGTCTTTATATGGGTTGAAACTATGGGTTGAAACAGGGCCCTTGTGCTTGGTTTCATCGATTTGCTGCTTATGCCACCTGAGTTGGATTTCCACCCAATAGATGTGATTCCTCTGTATTTATTTATAGATCTGGTACTTACATGGCATTTTTATTGATTTATGTGGATGATATTGTTCTCACAGCTTCTTCTATGGCTTTGCTTCAAAATATAATATTATCTTTACACAGGGAGTTCGACATGATAGATCTTGGTACCCTTAATTATTTCTTGTGGATCTCTGTTACACGTAACACTACAGGGATGTTTCTCTCTCAGAAGAAATATTCTATAGAGTTGCTTGAGTGAGCACATATGCTCAATTGCAACCCTACTCAGACTCCTACTAACATTGAGTCCAAGCTTCGTCATGAAGGGACTACTATTTCTGATCCTACTTTGTATTGGAGTCTTGTAGGTGGCCTACAGTATCTTACATTCACTCGTCCTGATTTGTCTAATGCAGTGCAACAAATTTTTCTATATATGTGTGATCCTCGGAAGCCTTACTTAGCTGCTCTCAAGAGGATTCTTCGTTATGTTCAGGGTACTTTGGAATTTGGTTTGCAGTTATATTCATCCTTACGATCTTCTCTTGTGGTTCACTCTGAAAATTGATTGGGATGGTTGCCAAGCTAAGCGTAGATATTCATCCAGGTATTGTGTATTTATGGGCAAAAATCATTTATCATGGACTTCTAAGCGATAACACACTCTTTCATGTTCTGTGCTGAAGATGAATATCGAGGCGTTATTAATGTTGTTGCTGAGACGACATGGCTACACAATCTTCTTCGGGAACTACACACATCACTATTGACTACTACTATTGTATATTGTGATAATGTCAGTGTTGTTTATTTATCCGCTAATCCGGTGCAACATTAACGAACCAAACACATTGAGATTGACATTCATTTTGTTCATGATATGATTTCCACATCACGTGCATGTTCTTCATGTTCCACCTCGTTACCAGTATGTATATATCTTCACCTAAGTTCTTCCTTCAACGTTATTTGAAGAATTTTGCACCAGTTTTAGTGTTCGGTCTCCTCCTGCTCAAACTGCTGGAGAGTGTTAGTAGATGTTAATTACTAGATAATGGACTATTCGTTATGTTTTTAGTCCAAGCCCATTAGTTAGTCTAGCTTAGTTATTAAGCAATGTAATCGCTATACATTCATACGATTTTGATGAATAAGTCAAGAAAAAACATTTACAAGTTAATAATACTTTGGCATTAATTCCTTGTACCATATATTGAAGCGATTGTTCAAATAACAAGATTATCCAAGAAAGAAGTTTATGATTTGGTTGTTCTTTTCAACATAGTTGTTGTGGAATAATCGTGATAATATTCCACCAACTAGGTAAAGAGTGTGAATGAATCAACAATATAAGTATACCTCAAAATAGCTTATTAAAAGTTAAACTAAACCAATTTAACCCAAAAATGGAACACCAACAAATTATGTATTTCTTTATCAAAAAGACG
Organism: Artemisia argyi; assembly: GCA_030686995.1. Classification (NCBI taxonomy): domain Eukaryota; kingdom Viridiplantae; phylum Streptophyta; class Magnoliopsida; order Asterales; family Asteraceae; genus Artemisia; species Artemisia argyi. The sequence continues at coordinate 16,077 of JARVZY010001138.1, read as the reverse complement.
TACTATAAACTAGAGAGAAATATTACACACTAACTTATTGTTGTTGTGTGTTAGTATGCTTTAAAACAAAAACCCAGCCTAAGCCTTCCATTTATATGCTTCAAATGAGTGATCAACTTGCTAGCAACTTGGCTCCAACTTGTCAATATTCTTAAGTTGCAAGATCTTGTAAATCTTTGATAAGATTCTATGGTGGAGCCCTCCATCCAATTGAGCCAATATTTAAAAAATCTCCACCTTGGCGAAATTACCAATGTCTTTATTATGTCCATCAACAAACTTTGGTCGAGTCTTCAAACCTACCTTTAATTCTCCACAACATTGATCAAATCTAAATAATAACTAAACTTGATCACAGCTAATACTTTAGTCAGCATATATGTGGGATTCTTAGAATATGGATTTTCTAGATTCTAACTCCACCTTCTTCTAATATCTCTAGTATGAAATGATACCAAACATCGATGTGCTTCGTTTTTGCATGACAAACTTGATTTTTTGATAAGTGAATTGCAATCTAACTATCAGAATGCATCGTGACAAATTTATGTTTAATTCAAAGTTCACCAAGAAACCCTTAAAGACAAATTGCTTCCTTTACGACCTCAGTAATCACCATATACTCTGCTTTCGTAGTTGACAAAGTAGTAGTTGACTGTAAGGTAGACTTCCAAATAACTAGAGCTTTTTTAAGAGTACAATCATAATCTGTCGCAGATCTTCGCTTGTCTAAATCTCTGACATAATATGAATCACAATATCCTTCTATCCACTGACTATTTCCATGTTCAAATACTAACCCTACATCGGCTATTTTATGAATATACCGTAATATCCATTTAATATCTTGCCGATGTCCCTTTTCAGGGTTATGCATATATCTGTTCACCATCCCAACAACATGACTAATATTTGTTTAAGTACATATCATTGCATACATTAATCTACCAACAACATTTGCATAAGTTACTTTCTCCATGTATGCCCTTTCTGCATCATTTTTCGATGACATAGCAGCACTGATCTTTAATTGAGAACCTGGTCGAGTACTAACTCATTTTGTTTGCATGTCGAACCTAAAATGACTTAGAATATTTTTGAGATATTGTTTCTGAGTCAAACAGAGCTTCCTCAATTTTTTGTCTCTCTGACTATCTCCATGCCGAGAATCATCTTTGCTTCACCAAAATCCTTTATCTCACATTCGCTTTTCATCTGAGTCTTTAAATTTTCAATCTCGTCTAACATTGAGAAACTATCAACATTTCATCTGTATATATAAGAAGATATACAAAGGACCCATCTTGTAGCATTTTCAAATAGACACAATGGTTGTATTTCCCTCTTGTGTACTTCGAATGCATCATAAACTTATCAAATTGTTTGTACTACTGCCTTGGGGATTGTGCTTCAATATGTACAATGATTTATGAAGCTTACATACTTCATGCTCTTTTCTAGCAACTTGAAATGCTTCTAGCTGAACCATATATATTTCCTCTTCTAAGTCTCTATGTAGAAATGTAGTGAACCAGTTCCAAATCCAACTGTGCTACAAAAGCCAACAAAATTCTAATAAATGAATGCTTTACCACTGGAGAAAAACTCCATTATAATCAGTTCCCCCTTTCTGAGCATAGCCTTTAGCTACCAATCTTCCTTTGTAGCAAATTTCATCCTGACTTGGAAATGCTTCTTTCTTTGCATACACCCATTTGTATCCAATTGCCTTATTCCTTTTTTGGAGGTTGGTCAACTCCCATGTCTGATTTTTCTGAAGAGACTGCATTTCTTCGCTCATGGTAATCCTCCACTTATGGTTCTTTGAGACTCGAACTGCTCCAGAGTAAGTAGTAGGAACATCATCAACTGCAATTGAAGATGCACAGGCCACCGTATCATTAAGGTGAACTGGCCTTTTAGTGTTTCTTTTTGGCTTGTTGTTAGCAATTGATTCCTTTGGTTGTTGTGGAGATTCTTTAACATCCTCTTCTTCATAATATCCTTCTACCACAAGAGTTTCTCTATCATCTGGTATAATTATTCTTTCAAACTCCACCTTTTTGGGAGTTCCATCTAACTTGTTAGCATTCACCTTCTTCAACATAGTAGATTCATTAAAGGTAACATCCTTGCTAAAGATCATCTTTTTTGTCTCTCGACACCATAGACGATAGCCTTTGATTCTAGAGGTGATCCCTATGAATAATGCTTTCTTTGCTTTAGGATTCAACTTTCATTCCTTCACATGATAATATTCAGCGGAACCAAACACATGTAAGGTTTTCCATACCATTTCTCCAATGGTGTTTTCCCATGAATAGCAGTTGATAGAAAACAATTAACAAGGTGATACGCATACGTCACAGCTTCAGCCCAAAATTCCTTACCCATCCAAGCATTGGATAACATACATCGAACATTCTCCAGCAAGGTTCGGTTCATGCGTTCTGCCACCCTATTCTGTTTTGGTGTATGTTTAATAGTGAAGTGCCTGACGATGCCTTCGTCTTCATAAAAATTTTTAAACTGATCATTTTTATACTCTCCGCCATTGTCTATTTGGAGATGTTGGATCTTTTTGCACATCTGAGTTTCCATGATATTTTTCCACTTGATAAACACTCCTAGCACTCCATCCTTTGTCTTCAACGTATATACCCATTCTCTTTAAAAAAAAGTCATCAACAACGGTCACATAGTAGTGTCTCCCTCCTAAAGATCTTGTTTGTGAGGGACCCCACACATCAGTGTGGACATAATTCAAGATACCTTGTGTCTTATGGATATTTGTCCCAAATTTCATCCTTATCATCTTCCTATTGATGCAATGCTCATAGAGATCGAACTTACATGAACTTAGTCCTTTCAATAATCCTTGCTTTATAAGCAAATTCAAGGATTTTTCTCCTGCATGTCCTTAGCGCATATGCTATAGATTCATAGCTTCTGAATTTCTATCACCATACGTAACAACTGCTACAATTCCAACAACTCTTCTACCCTTATAGTGATACGTGTTTTTTATTTTACCTTCATTACTACAAGTACACCAAAGATGACCTTTATAACCCCATCCTTTGTTCTTACTTCGAATCCTTTAGATTCTAAGGTATCGACGGACATGAGATTCTTTTTCAACTTTGGCGAATAACAAATACCTTTCAAGGTCACAATTGTTCCGTCTTCATTTTGCAATCGAATAGAACCAATCCCATAAGTAGTGAGGGGAGTTTCGTGTGCCGTATAAACAACTTCTTCATGTTCTTCAAAATTACCAAACCACTCTCGATGTGGCATAATATGATGGCTACTTGTGGAATCTAATTGCCATATTTCAGAAGCATTTCTGGTTGACGATGTTTCAAGTGAGAGGTCTGATTCTTCATCATCCAACTTGGTGACATTCGCCTCCGCTACAGCTTTCCCTTTGTAATGATTGTCCTTGATTTCAACTTTGGGCAATCTCTCTTCCAATGACCTTTTTAATAACAAAAGGTACATTCATCTTTGCTTAGTCCCTGCCTTGACTTGGATCTCCATCTCTTATCATGCCCTTCTTCTGTGAATGACTACCGACTAGCAAAACCTATGTGTCTCCATTTGAATTAATTTGCTTGTCCTTCCCTCTCAGTTCTTTACTGTACCAGGCATCACAAACTTCACTATAAGACACATCATCCTTCCCATTGAGTAGAGTTGTTTCAAGCAACTCGTTCTTCTCTAGATGTGATCCTAATAGTATCATTTTTAAATCTAGGTCTTTGAACACCTCATCCATATTTATCAAATCGGTGACCAGTTGGTTAAAACTGGTAATATGATCATTAATCGTGGTACTCGGTACATATGTGAAGCGACAGAGTCTCTCTTTCATAAATAGATTATTTTGACAATTTTCCTTCTAAAATTTCTCTTCCAATGCCACCCACAGTTTGTAAGCGGGTGTTTCTTTTGAGAAAACATCTCATTGCTCTCTCGAAAGACATGAACGACCCGTACTACAAGCTAATCGATTGACGGTTAACCAATTCATCCCTTCTATATCCTCTGGTTTACTTTCTTCAATGATCATGTCTAGACCTTGTTGAAAAAGAGCATCTAGAACCTCATTTTGCCATATACCGAAATGGCATGTGCCATCAAAAACCTCCACCACCAATTTTTCATTCATCAAGACTAGTCTAGCCTAACTTGGAGATGTTGGATCCACAGTTGTGGAAAGTATGTCAATTTTTTCATCCACCATTTCAAATAGAAATTAATTTTCAATAGCTTCTAACCAAAAAGCGCTGAATTCTTTTCTGATGTGGAAGATCAAAATTGCAGCTACAGAGCATACCAATAATAATAGCGGCTCTTGATACCACTTGATGTGGAATAATCGTTACAATATTTCACCAACTTGGTAAAGAGCGTGAATGAATTAATACAACAAGTATACCTCAAAATAGCTTGTTGAAAGTTAAACAATACAATACACACACACGCGTGCGCGCGCGCACACACACACATATATATATATATATATATATATATATATATATATAATAATAATAATAATAATAATAATAATAATAATAATAATAATAATAATAATAATAATAACTCAAGAATGAAACACCAACAAATTATGTATTTCTTAATAAAAAAAGACATACTACAAACAAAAGAGAATATACAATAACTTATTGTTGTTGTGTGTTTTGGTGTGCTTGAAAGCAAAAACTAAACCTTCTATTTATAGCAATGTTCTAAAAGGCGCGCTAAGGCGCGAGGCGTGGCCTCGCCACCATGAAATGGACTTTGGCGGCTGATCTAGGCGTGACGCAAAAATGTATGAAATAAGGCGAGAAAAGGCGCGCCTTTTGTAAGGCGTGACGCTACTTTTTGTTTGAACCAGTTTTATTTTATTTAACTATTTTTAACTAGTATTTGGAATTTAAGCTATTTGGTATATTGGCCTGTTAATTATATAGTAAGTAGTAGTCTAAATATTTAAAATATTACGAGTAATATAATCTAAAATTATAAATACGTTAATCTAAAATTATTTTTTTGCCAATTTAGTGACGCTTTAAAAATGCAAACGCTCCATTGCCATAACGCGTAAGGCTTGATGCACGGCTATGCCGCCAAGCCACTTTACGCCTTTTTATAACCTCGATTTATAGGCTCCAATTGAACCAATATTTAACAATATTAAAAGACGACATATTTCAACTTGAAGTGTATGTCTTCTTCCTCTTCCATTAAATCAAAACATTTCAACTTCATAGCCGCCGATCGCATCTCTTGACTATCTAATTGATAACTTCAACCTCGATTTTAGCTCAAAAGTTGAGCTTTTTTTGGTAGAAAACCTCGTTCACAATCCTACTTTTCAAACAAGTAGATCAAGGTTGACCATGGCTCTACTCGTGACTAGTTGGTCTAATGGAGTTCAGTCTGTTCCTAAAGATTACATAATGCCACCTGAAAGAAGAGCTGGTGATTTTGTAACTATTAACAAGGATATTCCAGTGATAAATCTTCAAAATGATCGGTCTGACATTGTCCAACAAATTATAAAAGCTTGTCAAGAATTCGGTTTATTTCAGGTCTTTTTCTAGTTCTAACCTGATTTTCATATACCCAAAAATAGTATCGAGTTTACTTGTTTGATGACTGATAGTTCACAGGTGATTAATCATGGGGTTCCCGATGAAATGATGGCGGACATGAGGGTTCTGTACGATGAGTTTTTTAACATGCCAGTTGAGGACAAATTAGGTGTTTACGCTGAGAAGTTCCGTAAAGGGTGTGCACTATACACGAGCGGGAGGAATTACACGAAAGAGGATGTTCATTATTGGAAAGACACTTTGAAGCACACTTGTCATCCTTTAGAAGAACACACACCATCTTGGCCCGAAAAACCAACTAGATACAGGTAACCTATAGCTACGTCTCACTCGATTAGTGACCCTTTTCAGCTTGTCATCAGGGTACTTTTCATGTTTTCTTTAATAGCACGGTAATTTATATACTATTAATAATCAGACGCTAGCAAGATGCTGGAGCCAAACAAAGATTACACAGATTTATTGCAAGTAGCAATCGGATAAAAAAAATCCGGTCGATCCAACAAGGATTGATATTCATTAGGCTATCTCTCATTGGTTACTAATATTTATTTTGAATTTAGGGAAGAGGTAGGGAAATACTCGATTGAAGTGCGAAAAATGGGGTTCAAGATTCTGGAGTTAATCGCAGAAGGACTCGGACTTAACAAAGGACACTTTGAGGAAGTGGGACAGGGGCAGTCAATGGCGATTAACCATTACCCACCATGTCCCGACCCAAGTCTAGCAATGGGAATTGTTAGCCACACTGACCCGGGTCTCATAACCTTCCTTCAACAAGACCACTATGGGCTACAAATACAAAAAGAAGGGCAATGGATGGGTATTGAACCGATTCCAAATGCTTTTGTAGTCAACCTTGGCTACCAACTCCAGGTATTGATCTTGATCTTTAACTATGGTATCAAACTTTTAACCAAAATAGAGTTCGCACAAAGGATAGGTCTCCTACCAAAAATTGGGTGCAACTTGCACAAGAAATTAACTATGCTTAATCATAAAGTAAATAAGCTCATAATTCGACGATTTGACAAACGTCCATCAAAACCAACATAATTTTTCTGACCACCTTTTTCTTAATTCGTGTAGATTATAAGTAATGGGAAGTTGAAAAGTGCGGAACATCGTGGGGTCTTGAATTCAACTGCACCTCGAACATCCATTGTTACTTTTTTCGCTCCAAATCCAACTCTTTCACTTGTGGAACCAGCAAAGGAGCTTGTTACATCAACCACTCCACAAGTGTTTAAATCATATCTCTACAAAGAGTTCTTAGCAGAGTACATAGCCTTCATTCGCAAACCAGGTCCTTGTAATGGAACACCCTTGGATCCTTACCGAATATAAACCAAATTTCTCCGACAGAAACCTTGTATAATAAGTAGTTGATACAATGATCTCATTGAAAGTTTTAAGTTCATCTCCTGATTGCAATTTTATATTTTCTTTGCATTTATAGCTAGCTCATTATCTTTTCATGTATAAGTAGTTGGTAATTGATATAGACGTAGTAGTGGATGCATTTGTTATTATACATATTTGAAAGCTAGAGATGCAACTGTTTACAATGTTTCGCATGGTTTTGAGTTTATTTAGCTGTTCACTAACGGTGTTAGTTAAATACGACTGCAGCAAAGCGAGGACAATATATATATATATATATATATATATATATATATATATATATATATATATATATATATATATATATATATATATATATATATATATATATATATATTAGTATTCTTTCGACACAACAAAATGTACGTAAATTATCATAGAACCTGCAGATCGATGACAGACATTGGTGTCTCACTTTTTCGACCGTTGAAATATAAAGAGTATAATAAGCTCTATGAGGATAAGACGGGAGATACTCAAGTATTGCATGAGTATTATTAGATCAAATTATAAAGCAATCGGCCATTTTCGCCTTACCCATATATCTTGTCAATGTACGAATAATGTTTGTAACTAGTGAAAGAGACCTTTAGTATACAAATGATCAAGAAAGAGTAATGTCAATCCCTTTGTAGTCCAATTCTGTACCTGAGTATTAGGTAAGCTTTTTGGTGGAAGTTATCAGTTCTTGAATGCTATTAATTTCAAGGGTAAATTCCAAATTTAATCCCTAATGTTTGCCAAAATTGCAAATATTGTAATGTTGTCATTTTTAAATACTAACACAATTAAATAGTGTTAAGATTCTCATAGAAACAAACAAACCATACAAAATTGAACTTTATTTAGTCAAGTAAACTATGCTTTTAAAATAATAACATTAAGCAGAAATTAAGCTCTTAATCTTGGAGATCAAAGACCATGGATAATCTGGTTTCAACCTGGTCTAAAACTGCTCAGATCTTACCAGAAAACTATATTTTCCCTGTTGGTGAACGGCCTGGTTCAGTCGAGGTTCCGTTTTTTCGTAACATCCCACTTATTGATCTAGCTGCCAGTCAAAGTCCACGTCAAATGATTCAAGAAATACTTGCTGCTTGTCAAGAATATGGATTTTTTCAGGTTAGATCTTCATTAGTCTGATACATTTTAGTGCTTTTAAAGTTGAATAGTTAAGTTGTATTTAACTAGATGTAAATACTTAACTAGGTAATTAATCATGGAGTATCTCAAGATTTAATGGATGACACTATGAAAGTGGCCAAAGACTTCTTTAACATGCCAAACGAGGAAAATGAGAAACTCTACTCAAATGATCCGAATAAAAGTTGCAGACTTTCTACTGCTAGTTATCACTATGATAATATACATTTCTGGAGAGACAATCTACGACACCAATGCCATCCTTTAAACGAATGTGTCCACTCATGGCCTGAAAAACCTACCAACTATCGGTAAAAAATAATCCCGGATCAAAATCTTCTATTTTATGATCTCAAGAATGTTAATATGGTGCTTGTTTTTATAATTTTTGAAGTGAGGTTGTTGGAAATTACTCACTGGAAGTGAGGAAGTTGTCATTAAGAATCTTGGAGCTAATTTCTGAAGGACTAGGACTCGAATGTGGATATTTTAAAAAAGATCTAACTGCATCTCATTGGCTTACAATTAATCACTATCCACGATGCCCAGATCCAGATTTGACATTGGGAATACGGAAACACGTTGATCCCAATGTCATAGGCGTGCTTTTACAAAACGTTTATGGGCTTCAGGTTCTCAAGGATGGGCAGTGGCTCGGTGTTGAGCCACTGCCTCATGCTTTTGTGGTTAACATCGGTTACCAATTGGAGGTAATCGTTACTTACCACCATATATGTCTCAATTAAAATTTTGTTTTGACTCTACCCAAAAGGATTATATATTGTTGGAGATTGTTTGTAGATAATTAGCAACGGGAAGCTTAGAAGTGTGGAACATAGAGCAGTGACAAACTCTAAAGAAGATCGCACGTCGATTGTGACTTTCATTGATCCTTGTCAAGACGCTATCATAGAACCAGCGCAATCAATGATTGACACTGGTATACCTCTTTATCGGCCTTTCAGATATAGAGATTTCCGTAAGTTCTTTACAGAGAAGAAAGGAGATCCTGAAGCATTGATGGCGGCTTATAAGTTTAAACCTTAAAGCACTGCGGTGTTTGACGAACATGGATTTATCCTGTTAATGTATGTATAATGTTTGTGACTTCCGAATAAACATTTTGTATGCAAGGTGAACATTCTGTAATTATATTACCAAAGGGTAATAACAATGGGAAATATTTTTGAGTTCTTGTATGCTTTGTGCGGAAGTTAATTGGAATGTATTGATTTCATGGCCAACCTAACACTCACATCACTTGACATCTATTTGTCAATTATTTTGGGCAACCATTATAGCTCAAAACCAGCGAACCTTAATTCTCTAAAACCACATTCACAATCTTTATTGATTGAAATTTCATTACGTACAATTAGTAAAGAAATTTGGTTAGTCCATCTATAAAGATGTCATGATGGTCAGTACGTATGACATTGTCCAAATAGTAAGGTCAAGTTCCGCCAGCATGCAGTTACCAATCTTAAAAGTTGTTGATTTGAGTAGAATTATCCTGATTTTGAGGCCAACCTTCAATTCATACGTGGAAGAATGGAACATCTTGATTTTTGTCCTCATCATGCTGTTACATAAGCCAAATCTGGTCACATTTCCAAATAAGTTAAGACAACACAAATCGTCATCAATGATGTAATACTTTGGCATTAATTCCTTGTACCGTAGAGAGAAGCAACTGCTCAAACAACAAGATTATCCAAGAAAGAAGTTTCTGATTTGGTTGTTCCTTTAAACATTGTAAAAGAGGACATATTTCAACTTGAAGCGTATGTCTTCTTTTTTCATTAAATCCAAACCTTTCAACTTCATAGCTGCCGATCACATCTCTTGACTATTTAATTGATAACTTCGACCTCGATTTTAGCTCAAAAGTTCAGCTGTTTTCTGCTATAAAACCTCTTTCACAATCCTACTTTTCAAACAAGTAGATCAAGGTTGACCATGGCTCTACTCGTGACTAGTTGGTCTAATGGAGTTCAGTCTGTTCCTAAAGATTACATTATGCCACCTGAAAGAAGAGCTGGTGATTTTGTAACTATTAACAAGGATATTCCAGTGATTAATCTTCAAAATGATCGGTCTGAAGTTGTCCAACAAATTATGAAAGCCTGTCAAGAATTCGGTTTATTTCAGGTCTTTTCCTAAGTTCTAACCCCATTTTCATATATCCAGATAGTATCTAATTTACTTGTTTGATGATTGATAATTAACAGGTGATTAATCATGGGATTCCCGATGAGATGATGGCGGACATGAGGATTCTGTACGATGAGTTTTTTAACATGCCAGTTGAGGACAAATTAGGTGTTTACGCTGAGAAGTTCGGTGCCGGGTGTACACTTTACACGAGCGGGATGAATTACGCGAAAGAGGACGTTCATTATTGGAAAGACACTTTGAAGCACCCTTGTCATCCTGTAGAAGAACACGCACCATCTTGGCCCGAAAAACCAACTAGATACAGGTAACCTATAGCTACGTCTCTCTCGATTAGTGACCCTTTTCAGCTTGTCATCAGGGTATTTTTCATGTTTTTTTTAACAGCTGGGTAATTTATATACTATGTCCTGTTTTGACTTTTTGAAGTCTTTATTTTTCAACTTTGGCCTTAAATATTTTTGTTTGTGTTATATAATACTTGATGAAAATTATACCAATGAATATACATTTAAAACCCAGTCCATTCATATAGCTTAGATCAAGTTCTATAAAACACAAAAGAAAATAATTAAGGTCAAAGTTAAAAAGGAAAGACTTCAAAAAGTCAAAACTAGACAATTATTTTAGGATGGAGGAAGTATTAATAATCAGACTCCAGCAAGACGCTGGAGCATAACAAGATTACACAGATTTCTTAAAAGTAGCAATCGGATAAAATTCCAGTCGATCCAACAAGGATTTATATTCATTAGACTATTTCTCATTTGTTACGAATGTTTAATTTTGAATTTAGGGAAGAGGTGGGGAAATACTCGATTGAAATGCGAAAAATGGGGCTCAAGGTTCTGGAGTTAATCGCAGAAGGACTCGGACTTAGCAAAGGACACTTTGATGAAGTGGGCCGGGAGCAGTCAATGGCGATTAACCATTACCCACCGTGTCCCGACCCAAGTCTGGCCATGGGAATTGGTGGCCACACTGACCCGAATCTCATAACCTTCCTTCAACAAGACCACTATGGGCTGCAAATAAAAAAAGATGGGCAATGGATGGGTATTGAACCGATTCCAAACGCTTTTGTAGTCAACCTTGGCTACCAACTCCATGTATTGATCTAGTTCTTCAACTATGGTATCAAACTTTTATCCAAAATAAAGTTCGCACCAAGGATAGCTGTGCTACAAAGAATTGGATGCAACTTGCACAAGAAACTAACTATGCTTAATCATAAACTAAAAAAACTCATAATTCAACGATTTGACAAACGACCATCGAAATCAACATAATTTTGCTGACCAACTTTTTCTTAATTCGTGTAGATTATAAGTAACGGGATGTTGAAAAGTGCGGAACATCGTGGGGTCTTGAATTCAACTGCATCTCGAACATCCATTGTTACTTTTTTCGCTCCAAATCCAACTCTTCCACTTGTTGTGGAACCTGCAAAGGAGCTTGTTACATCAACCACTCCACAAGCGTTCAAATCTTATCTCTACAATGAGTTCTTAGCAGAGTACTTGGCCTTCATTCGCAAACCAGGTCCTCGTAATGGAACGCCCTTGGATCCTTACCGGATATAAACCAAATTTCTCCTACAGAAACCTTGTATAATAAGTTATAAATAATATTATTTTAAAAATAAACAGGCATCTTATCTCGGTAGCCTGATCAAACTTATGTATGCATACTTTTGATTTTACTTAAGTTTGAATCTTAATTTCTTAGAGTAGTTGCATACTAATTAGTGAATAATTTGCTTAAATTTACTTTAGTAAACGGTATAGAATGATACTTCGAAACTATCTTAGAGAAGTGACTACTTTTCTATTATGCTAATCTAGCTTATAGTCATGCAAAAGATCTTATCTACTATGAATTTGTCTAGCTTGCGTAAAAAAATTTGTACGGAGGCATACGCTATGCAAGTGAATATCCTTTGAGCTGAGCACCACGCACCAGTAATGTAAAATGTTTGTTTATCTAAAAAGAAATTTAGATTTTAACACGAAGTGTAAACCCTTTGCCGTTTTTTTGAATACATGCATATCTTTTGAGATAATTCTGGATCCACCACTGTGAGTCTGTGACAATCATCTCTTATCTTGTTACTGAAAAGTTAAATCCTGTTGTATGCACATTGTGTCAAAATTTAGGGAAACTCTTCAAATATTTTGCCAAAAGAATAATGAGTAGTGATTGGGAGGGCTAAAAGATATGCCTAAATTCATGTCTAAGCTTATGTGGCATCATTCTGAAGGCTGCAGCCAGGGGACCCACTTTTTCACAAACCATTAGAATCATGATACATATGTTTAGGAATGAATTTAGGCACACAAATTAGGTCTCCCAATCATTTTCTAATAATAATAATAGAAATTTAAACATAAACAATTAAAATAACTTCTTTTGCTTCAAAACTAACATAATGCTCGACAGAATTAGTAAACATGTTTTAGCTTAGCTAATTATTACTCCTTCCGTCCCAAATTTATTGTCCAGTTTTAATTTTCAAAGTCAAACTAGTTCAACTTTGACCATAAATATATATTTTTTGTTATATAATATTTGATGAAAAATTATACTATTGAAAAGTACACTTAAAACTCAATCCATTTATATATTTCGCATCAAATATTATATAACACCCACAAAAATATTTAAGGTCAAAGTTGAAGAAGAAAGACTAAAAAAGTTAATAGCGGACAATAAATTTGGAACGGAGGGAGTATTATTATTATTATTTAGAAAAATTATTGAGCCCTCACTCCTCTAGAAATTAGTGGGGAGCCATCACTTTATTATTATTATTATTATTATTATTATTATTATTAACATCACTTTATTAGAAAATCATAGTATTTACAAGAAATTAGCGGGGAGCCGAGATACTAACTGGGCCCCACTCTTTTAGGTATATCGAAGTTAATCCTACTAAAAATATGAGCAGTAGCACGTGCTCAAATATCTTGAGTCATCGCGAATCTTCGGATACGCTTTAGTAAAGTCACAGCATCCTTCTCAAGTTCTCCAAAAGAAGAGAATGAAAAGGTGAGAAACCCATATCCAATATCCGCGCATTTAGCCTCGTACTTGACACGTTTACGTTGTGCGGCTTCAATAACCGCACGACCCGGCACAAAATCGACCATACCGGTTTGCGTCAAGGGTGATAACCCTGTCAAATCAATGCATACATCAATCCCACCATCCCACGAGTAAATTAGTAACATATCAGCTGGACGTAAGGGTTTGTCCCTTTCCCCACTAATCCCAATATCAACCTCCTTACAAGCCAAAATTCCAGACCGAGAACATATGTCAATAAGAACATCACGCACCACGTTATGCCGATGTTTTATACCAATAATACCCGCACACGATACAGCATGGTCCCCATAAATATTCCCAGTAAAGACCCTAGAACAAGCTGAGCACGGCATCTGAACAGAAAAAAGAGGAACACCTAGCCGATAACACAACACACATCTGTAAGCCCTAGCATGCATGGTCTGTCCCAACCCAGATATTGGAGCCACCCTAAGCCAATCTGAAGTGTAGTCCTCCTTTTGCGAATTCCATACTGCCATCTGTCAAGAAGATAGGCGAAAGGTGGATTCAACCGTTTGGGTAACACGTATGAAATGTATATCTGCCAATTTCTTCATGAGTTTAGGGGCAGCTGTAACACCCCCAAAATTTGGTTCAGCGAAAGACTCAACAAGCTTTCGGGGTGTTACGGGGAATTGGTATCCAACACAAGACATAAAAGAACCAGATAAAGTAAACATAAGAAAACACAACCAAAGCGGGGTTTAAAAGTTTACTTTTATCCCAAATTTATCCAAAGTAAGACCCAAAAGAAAACAAACGTAGGTCCACAATTATATATCAGAGTTTTAGAAAAATAGATCCATAAACCAGGTGCCAAAGCCAAACCTCCAATCTAAGCATCCAAATCATCACTTAATTACCTGAGAAAACGCGCTAAAAGTCAGCTTTCGCTGGTGAGATCATAGGTTTAAATTCATAACTAAATCAAGTGGACATATACGCAAAACGCTTGCTAGCTAGACTAGGCCTCAATCATCCAACCAAAACGAACCAACCAAAACTAACCAACCTTATAGGTGCACACTATAGCCTAAATCAATCAAACCAATAGCTTACCTAGTTCTTGACTAGGCCTCGCTCCATAACCAATTCAATAGCTTACCTAGTTCAGGACTAGGCCTCGCTCAACAACCAATCAATAGCTTACCTAGTTCGGGACTAGGCCTCGCTCTATAACCAAATCAATAGCTTACCTAGTTCGGGACTAGGCCTCGCTCTATAACCTACCTAGTTCTATAAACATAGTAAGTTTTAAATAAACAAAGCGATAATAGTCCACATAAAACAATTTGCACGTTTCTCATCCCAAAGATTGAAAACAAAGTTCAAGAGTAAAAGTGGGGCTATGACTCACCTCAAGTCCAGATATCAGCAAAATGAAAACGGTAGAATCAAGAAGTATCACAACTCAAATGACGGCAACTAAAGACTCGGCACTTCCTAACAATATAAACTCGTTCAGAACCATTTCCTCAAAATCAAATATTCCCAATCCCGAACGTATTCCTTTTTACATTCCAAAAATCCATTTCTCGTATTATTCTCATATTAGTTTGGAGTTTGGTATCCATACGAGTGGAGGGTCGACACAACCCAACACAAGAAGTCACAACGAAAAAGAATAATAAAACAATCTATAGGTCAAATTTTAGCCCAATATATTATTTAAATAAATCATCGAAGTTTATCAATCCGTCAATTTGGTAATCCCCCATATTTATTTACTTAATATATCACTCTAAGATTATACCCAAAACCTAAGCCACATAGCACGTAGAGTACTATATGGTAAGTATCAAAGTTTAATAAATTCCCTATATATATCGTCAAGCTTACCAAATTTGTCAATTTGGCAACCTTCACGAGATATTTAGTAATTCATTATTCCTGTACACATACCACAA
The DNA here is from genome assembly GCA_030686995.1 of Artemisia argyi. Lineage (NCBI taxonomy): Eukaryota > Viridiplantae > Streptophyta > Magnoliopsida > Asterales > Asteraceae > Artemisia > Artemisia argyi. The sequence goes on along the minus strand of JARVZY010001138.1, from coordinate 713 downwards.
CCTATGGGCGTCGTAGAATACAATGCCCATTAATATACTCATTTTATATAACTAAATAGATCATATTTAATCCGTCGATTAAATAAGTTACGTAGTTATAGAAAATGGATGTATTAACGTCACATATCCGTGACAAGCACAAAAAGTCATAAAATAAATAATATAACCCACTTGGATTCAAGTGACCAAGACTCCGTATAACTCGATAGTTTCCTCGTTTATTTTTAAAAATGTATTTTATTTAATATAATTATCCAACGTTATAGATTTCATCGTCATTTATAGTTGTTTAATTATAATAACGTTCCCGACATTTATTACACTACTTATATAGTATAATATATATCTTCGCGTTATTATAATATTACTCGTGATCGTTTTATTTTTAATATACGCACTTATATGGTTATATATACGTTCTCATGTCTATATACTTATATAAACATTTATATTATTAATAATATTATTACGAGTTTTATTATTAATATTTGATTATAAATAATTATCGAGTTATATAAATGGTCACATGTCCGAGTCATCACTCTCGGCTCATTGTCCAAGTCCAAGTAAAAATAACCAAGTCATAACCAAGTAATCCATCTCTGTCCAACAATTCCCATAACACGTGCTACAACAATAGGGTCCGACTACGGCACCCGACTAACCTATCTCCGTCAATCTAATAAACCGTCTCACAATCGGTTCCCGTTCAT
>JARVZY010011252.1:0-148000 GCA_030686995.1 Artemisia argyi | reverse complement strand
ACATTTTCTTAATCTTAACTCAATTATTTGCATATTCAACATTCATAATGTAAATAAAACAGTAACTTGCAACAAACCAATTGAGAGCATGTCATACTTGTTAATCAATTACCAGATTATGAATAATAAAAACTAAAAACTAATAACATACACAAAAACATATAACTGAGAATTACATTAATACATGTATCACAAATTAATAACAATAGAAAAAATGAATGACATACGTGTAGTTCTTGTTTGTAAATCTATTGTTGATATAAATCGTTTACCTTTCAAACCAAAACCACGTATTCTTCACCTGCACCATTAACAAATAAAAATAGTAGTAATCAAGAATTCTTCATTTGCACCTAATCTATCGAATTAGGATTCTTGATGAACACTGAACACAATTAATAATAACATAAAATTCACATTATAGTAGTGTACTGAAAAAGTATTATGAGTACAATGTAACTCGTGTCTTCCCTTCAAATGTTGATGTTGCAAATGCATGGCAAGATAGCACATTTGAATAAAGAAAAACAAAAGAGAGTATATACCCATTAATCATCAGAACTACACGACTGCCATGTTTGATTGGAACATAGTTGGTTTCCTGAAAGAGGAAAAAAAGAACAAAAGAAAGGTGCCATTAAGTTGAAAGTCGTGATTCATACAGTGAATACGTCATTGATGTACTTGTCTCGAAACAGAAAGACATATTAATTACAGGACCCCTCAAGGAAAAGATGGAAAACAACACAAATCAAGACAGTGTACTCAGATAAAACCATTAAATCTGTATTTGTATGGAATTGACATACTTCTGACAAATCAGCTACTTTTAATAATTCATTATTTAGCACTTATATAATTTTTCAAGAGAAACACAACCTCAGTTCATGCCGAAACTATTGCCAAGAAAAGGACCAAGAAGCACATACTCCCACACCTGGATATCTCTTGCTGTTGAATCCATGGATTATCAATGTGAACAATCAACCGAATCTAGTAACAAATAATAATCAAGTTAGGAACAAAATAGGAGCATACCACTACAGTCATTCATTATCACCACTCCAAAAGTGTGATATGCAGCCTCGTTAAGAGAAAACAAAGGTGATATTCAGTAAGTACAAACCTAAAAAGATATACATACAAACTGTGAGGTCAAAAATAAATATAGACCGTGAAGTAGCTCAAACCAAACAAACCACATACGTATGCTACTAACACAAACCCGCAGTCTCTCAGCTACATAAAATACCAACATTATATTAAAGCTTACCTTATGTGGATCACTTTTCAGGCTGATAGTACTATTGATAATTCTTAGCCGAGGGTCCAATGATTTGAGCTCGAGAAACCTGTTCAACATAACACTATGAACATCATGAGTCCTTAGCCGTAAGACAACTTAGTATGTTTATGAGATGCCTGCTAATACCTGAAATTTAGAAAGAAAAGGTAAACATAATAATCAATAATGAATTTAGTTAAGCATTATGTTCAATAACAGGTAAATATAATAATCAATAATGAATTAATATGCATGAATGAACAGAAGCTACAACAAAAAGATTTATTAACTACAAAAGTTATACAACAAATATCTACAACTAAACAAATGTTATAAAACAATTATGAACATAATAAATCATCAGGATCAAACTAAACCTAAAGATGTATTCAAGATGTAATGCAAAGTCCTAAGCTAAAGTTAAACCACAATGCAAGCAAAAACGGACTAATTTAAATCAGTGGTATATAAAATTTCATTCAAAGGTGTCTAATATATCAGTCAGAGAAGAACAAACCTCTCAAATATTGAGAAAATATTGAGAAGATCAAACAATCAAACAATCATTATTGATGAAAAAAAACTATAATTAACGAAAAATCATTGAATGATCAAACTGAAATTGAAGTACCTCCATATCTATGGTATTGCATATTAGAAGCGTAAACAGCATTAGGTGGTTGCAAAAAAGATAATGATGATGGTGGCTGAATATCGGTTTGTTTTTTGTTCGGATTTTTGTTTTAGGGTTTTTGTGGGTTTTGCTTGAATGAAAGGATATAAGGAATAATGCTGGGATTTTTCTAGTTATCCTTCCATGCAATATCAATTATTTATGTATAACTTACATGTTTTGAATTATAAATCACAAAAACTGTCTTGGTCTAGTGGTTGAAGCGTATATATGTGGATTAAATAGTTTAAGTTCGAATCTTGCAAAGGATATTTTTTAATTAATCCGATTTTTAATATTAAAATTATCAATGCCAATTTAAGTAATAAATAGTTGCTTACTTGGATGCTTACATGGCAACAATGTGATGACATGGCTGATAATGAATTACTGGGCAATGAGGTGGCGTTTACGTGGCATTATCTACGTGTAACGCCTCCTGTTATATATAATGTAGAGATATACATATTATAAGTTTTCAAGAACTTTAATTTTTCAAGATTTACAAAAAGTTATAAGGCCTTTATCTAACCATCTTATAAAGCATTAATGCTTACTAAAATGGAATCTCTTAAAATTAAGAGCACTCGGTAAGTTACCCGAGTACCCCACATTATAACTTAACGCACCATGGTTTCTACTGCGTTATGCCTTACCGGCATTGAAAGGCAAAAGCACGTTAACATGCTGCGTTTTAGTCTTAACGTAGCGTTAAGCTGCGTGTATATTAAAAATAATAATAATAATAATAATAATAATAACACTTTTGGCCCTTGTATTCTTATATACTTTTTATGAATTCCAAAATGCAAAATTTACAAAACACCCCCTATGTTTTAAAAATCAAACCATGACTTAAAATTCATTATTGAATACAAAACAATACGAATACATAGATCATGCAACGATAGTCATCAAGCTTTTATATAGACTGGTAGAGATCTGACTTCTCCCACACCTGCAACACTTGTTCCCTAACCATCTTCAAGGCGACATGAAGTTGCAGATCTGTTTCATCGTTTCTTATTAGAGTTTCTAGACCGACTGTGATAGTTGGATGGTTTTGAGGCATCGCACGCAACCTTTCGATCTCTGGAGCACGATCATGCTTCTGTAGCATGATTCGAGTTATCTCACCTAGCAAATTGTTAATCAGCCTGAGCTCTTTTTCTTGTTCATTGCGTAATCGGGCAAGAATTGTTCTTTGTACCTCAGCTGGTTCGTTAGCCATAGTGTTTGTGTGAAAAAAAAGTAAAGTAAAGTAACTCCCAATACCGTCTTCCACGGGTTATGGGTCCCAATACCGTCTTCCACGGTGTATGGGGGAGGTTGAGACGTAGACAACCATACCCCTACCTAAGGTAGAGAGGCTGCTTCCGGTTCTACCTAAGGTAGAAAAGGACCTCCGGCCTTTTGTAGGGAGTGAGGATCGAACCCTTGACCTCTAGGGAGGCAAGGGGTTTTCCAACTGATCCAACCCTACTTGTTCCATAGTGTTTGTGTGAAATCTAGTTATAATTGTGTGACAATACGAAGTTGAGTAAAGATGACATTTATAGGGTAAACTAGCCGTTAGAGGATTTTTTTGGAGAAACTAGCCGTTAAGCCTTTTATTCAAATTCAAACTTAAAGTAACATTACAACATATTAAAAACGATACTAAATCATACAAGACCGTTATTGGCGCCATCCGTGGGAGCAGTACAAAACTGCGTTCTCGAAAAAATACTCACCATGAGCCAACAATCAAATCCTAATGCATCCGTACCCACGTCCACCGTGCGAAATACGAGAGCAAAAGAAAAAGAAGCAGTATTGGGAGGCGACAGCGTACCCACATCTGACACAGAACTTCAAGATTACTGTGAAAGGAACTACGACCGGATAATGCCAATCATCGCTGAGAAATTTCATCAAAAACTTAAGCAACAAAAGCTCGAAGAGGTAAAAGCCCACCTTGCCTTTGAGGAAGCATCACAACAATCCGAGTTCAGAACACCCCGCCGAAAGAAAGACCTCAGGAAGAAGATCGAGGCCAAACGCCCTCGAAATGCGTCCGTAAGTCCAGATCCTCGGAACCGCAGGTCTAAGTCCCCAAGGGGAAGGTATCCGGATAAGAGGAATGTGTTCAGAAGACCAGAAAATGGAGTATTCTATAGACTCAGAAGCAAAGAGAAAAGTTTGTCTGCATACTCACAGCACTCCCGGCACCAGCCCTACCGTGATGACAAATGAAAGGAGGACAACCATTACCAGAGTTTTTGCTCTGGCAACCCCAAAAGGCACCACAGCCACGGGTCGTCCCCCCGATCTGATGACGACCTAGAAGACCGAAATCACAAGAGGAGGAGGTCAAGGTCAAGAAGGCAAAAATCCAGCGTTGAAGATGATGACCTAGCACAGCCCTGGTCGTGCCGGGACTCTGATCCGTTCACTCCTCGTATCCGCCACTTCAACATGCCAAAAAGGACCCCGCATGCCAACTCAGGTCAAAATGTATGACGGAAGTGAAGATCCGGACGACTACCTAAAGATCTTCCAGTCTGCAGCAAAGGTAGAACGTTGGGCCATGCCAGTCTGGTGCCATATGTTAAATTCCACACTAACGGGCTCCGTCAGAGTGTGGTTTGATGATCTCCCACCCGAAACCATAATAGCTATGACGAGCTGAAGGAAGCATTCCTGGCAAACTTTTTCCAGCAGAAGCAATGCATTAAGGATCCCGTGGAACTCCATCACATAAAGCAAGGAGAGGGAGAATCCACAGAGGACTTCATGGAAAGATTCAAGAAGGAATGCAAAAACGTGAAGGGAGCCACAGAAGTACTAAAAATATCGGGATACATGCATGGGATAACCAACCCAGAGTTGATTAAGCGCTTGCACGATAATATCCCTAAAACTGTTGATGAGATGATGAGGGCAAACATGTCCTTCCTTAGGGGAGATGTAGCGGCCGGAAACCAGGAACGTAAAAAACCATCCTCATCGTGGGGGAAACTAGATGGGAGCCAGAAGCAAAATTTTTGAAGAGGGGGATTTAAGAGCCAACAGAGATTGGAAAAGAAGCAAGACCGGTTCACCCTTCTCTCTGAATCCCCAAAAGAAATTTTGGCTCTAGAAAAAGCAGAGTTCAAACCTCCGCCTCCGATGATGACTTCGGTCGAAAAAAGGAATGTTAAAAAGTTCTGCGACTTCCACGGAGAGGTAGGGCATAGCACGGATGAGTGTATGCACCTGAAAAGACAGATTAAAGAGCTAATAAGAAGTGAGAAGTTGTCGCATATGATCAAAGAGCTAAAGCAAAATAGCGGAAAGGATCAGCAAAAGATGACAAAGAAAGGAGAAACAACATCAAAGGATAAAGCACAAACAATCCTGATGATACAAACATGACAGAAGTCAGCCAAGCAAAATATAACACAAAGCTTCTCTCCCGAACCGGAAAATATCATTCCCACTCCTAGGGAAGATGAGCGGAACGAAGGCCTGATGATCATAGAAGCAGATATTGGAGGCCACTGCGTACACCGTATATACGTGGACGGGGGCTTGGCTTCTGAGATATTATATGAACACTGCTTCAACAGGCTATGGCCTGAGATAAGACGTATGATGGTCCCAGCCACGGTACCTCTTATCGAATTCGGTAGTAACGTCATATGGCCAATAGGGCAGATAACACTCGAGGTAAAAATAGGCGACGAATAGCACGCCACTTCCGCATGGATGAAGTTCTTTATATTAAGGTCGCATTTGCCTTACAACAGAATTATAAGATGACTAGGGGTACGAAAAATGCAAGCAGTGCCGTCAACAGAACACGGTATGTTGAAATTCCCAGTTAAGGGAGGACTACTCACACTGCGGAGCACCAAAATCATTTTGCTTGAATGTGCATTGGTTTCCTAACCAATAGAAGAGACCTCCGCGATCAATCCACCAGCGGAAGAAAGAATCAAAGTCGTAATTCACCCGGAACACCTAGAGTAAACAGTGGCAATAGGCTCTGCCCTCACGGAGGAAGGTCGAACAAAACTATGTGAATTGCTTCGAAAAAACCTAGACGTGTTCGCCTGGTGTCCAGCAGACATGACGAGAGTCCCGTGGCATATAGCAGAACATTGCCTCAACATCCGCGAAGGATATACCCCAATAAGACAAAAGAAATGAGGTCATACCCCAGAAAGAAATAAAGCGATACAGGAAGAAGTGGAAAGGCTCGTTGAAGCAGACAATATGAAAGAAGTACACTACCATAGTTGGTTGGCCAATCCAGTAATGGTAAAGAAACATGATGATAGCTGGAGAATGTGTGTCAATTTCAAAGATCTGAACAAAGCATGCCCGTATGATTGCTATCCGCTTCCGAAAATAGATTGGAAGGTGGAATCCCTTTGCGGGTACCGCTTCAAGTGCTTATTAAACGCATAGAAAGGCTACCATCAAATACAAATGGCCAAGGAGGATGAGGAAAAAACAGCGTTCATAACCAACGAAGGCATATTTTGTTACTCTAAAATGCCGTTCGGACTCAAGAATGCTGGAGCAACATACCAACGACTGGTAGACAAAGCTTTCTACAAACAAATTGGGAGAAACCTGGAGGTGTACTGATACGTGGGAATTGCGCCCTCGCAACAGGTTTTACCTCTCAAGGGATCTTACGTTCAACTCAGGAATAGTGTCACTAGGATTAGAAAGGCTACTAAACTAGGTCTAGAGGTGAGGGATGATTCTTTTTGTATCTTTATATTTTATGAAAACAAGTAAAAATCTCGGGTTTTGAAGGAGTGGGCGGAATTAGTTGCTAGCCAACTAACCCAATTAACTACTAATGCAATCAAAATAAAATAACAAAAATGAAAATGAAACTATTATACTAATGTGGTGGAAACAATAATGAGGAAAGTTGTGTTTACTTAGACTTCATTACTCCCTAGATATCTTTTACAGGTTGATTAATTTGTTACAATTGCATGGATGACGGGTCATATTCCTTAATACTAGTCGTGGGGCCATGTACAATATTCCCTAACTCTATAGGATCCTACTTCACTCCTATGTCGAGCCGCTAGAAGCTCTTAACATGGGATCATTAGAATTCTCCTACGCATTAAATACAACCAAAAATCGTAGTACACCTCCGATCATGTTTCTTAAGACGTTCAAGCAAGTTACCAATGGAAGTCTGCCAGTTTTCTTAAGCCTAACATCGAATACAATCATCCGTAACAATTATAAACAAACAATCAACCCATAATCAACATCTAGGTTTCACTACATCTAAGCAAACACAATAAAGATCTAGCCTAGCATGTTAAAGAGAAGACAAGCGTAAGATATAATCACACAACACATAGACATATTGAATGATTTGAATGAATACTTATCTTCAATTGAACATGAAAGAATCAAGGGTTGGAACCCTTGAAAAACTGATAAAATTCGGACTAGGGTTTATTCCCTCAAAGTTGCACACTAATGAATGAAATTTGGAAAACTATATATAGATATTACATCTTGACGGCGTCATGTGTTAGCTCGTGACGCCATCAACTCGCCGCCATGATAAAATTGTATTGCCTAGATCAATTTGTGACGCCGTAATGTAGGAATTTACTCTGGGCCGTCATGTGTAATTGGACCCTGACTGCCTTGGTGACGCCGTCAGGCTCTAAGCTTGAAAACTCTCTGGATCGTCACGTGTATTTTCCACTTCCACCTCTTTTGTAACTCTTGACGCCGTCATGTACAAAGGCTTGACGCCGTCAGGTACTGTTCCTGATGAGTGCTCAAACACTCATCGTTTTTGATATATTTAAACTGCCAAAACGCACAAAAACAATCAAAAAGATATCAAAATACTTAAATTATCCCAGGGATTATGTTTTATGTGTTTTAAAAGCAAAATGAGCAAAAACAAAGAAAAAACGTACAAAGTTTGCAGTATTGGCAGTTTCAGTCCCCCAAATTTCAAAACTTGTCAATTTTAGTCCCTATGCATTTATTTTGAAAGGAAAAGTCAACCCAAGGTTTTAAAAGTCAAATAATCACAAAACATTACACTTGGGTTGCAAGTTTTCTAAAATTACAAGTTTAGTCCCTGAAAATCCAAATATGGCAAAATAAGTCCCTGGGAAGTTTTGAAATTTTGAAAAATGGAAAATTGGCAAATTTGGTCCTTGTATTATTGGTATTGGCAACATTGGTCCTTATGGTTACTTTGGCGAAATTACCATTTCAGCCCCTCATCTTTTCCAAAATTACAAAAATGGTCCTTGTGCACCAATAGTTACCAACCGGACCCTTTTACTTTGTTACAAACCAAAACCAAACCCAATCCATTTCCCACCCCTGGTCCATGAAACCCCAAAGCCCAGTCCAGCCCAACCCCAATTAATAAAAGCCTGGGTCAAACGGTCAAACAAGGTCAAAAGACCTTTGACCTCTTTCTTCCCCAACCATGCCGCGCAAAACCAGGCTTGTGTCCACCCCCCCTCCTCACCTTTTCACCAACTCAACCCCCCACAATTAATGCCCTCACCTAACAAACCCACCACCATAAATGCCCTCACCAACACCCACCAGTACCACTCAATATTACCCCGTATAAGTTTTGGCGCCAAAAAGCCAATCAAAGGCTGGAAATGATCTCAAGCTAATTCAACGGTTGCGATTTGGTCAAGAGGTCTACAGGAAGCTTGTGGGTCTCTCAGAATTCAAAAAGAGCCCATGTGGAAGACTTAGGCCCAGTTTTTTAGCTCGTTATATAAGATAGCTCATTGTTGAGCATTGTAGGGTGTAATTTTCTTTAGTTTTAATGTTTTTAAGTTTATTTTAATGTATTGTAATCTTTTTCATTAATCAAAGTTCTGTTTTAAAGTTTCCATCTCAGTTTCAAGTTTCAAGTTTAAGTAAGAATTCTAAATACTCATTTTGGTACTACAAGTGGTTCTCAGCTAATCATAAACCATTAGTCACTCATTTAGAAAGGTTTTTAAAGGTTTCACAAGTTTCTAGTTTATTCATAATCAAAGTTTCATTAAATAGTCAAAAATGTGAAATAAATAAAAATAAAATAAAAAATGGTGATCAATGTTTGAACAAGCTTGGAGCACTGTTTATTGTGGATGGCAGTGGGTTAGGGACCTCATGGGAGGTCATTAGGTTGGTTAACTTGGTCATTGGTACTTGGCAGCCAAGCTTGGAAGGCTTTGTAAGCTAACAAAATCTCATCTCTTTAGTAATAAGTAGTTCTATCAGTTTATTTGTGCTTGCTTAAGTTATTTATTAGTATATAGATCAGTAGTAATCATTTGTTTGTGTTTTATGTTTGTCTAAATCATAATCTCTTCAATAACTAATTTTAAAGGAGTGTTTGGTTGGTGTCTGTTTGTACCTTGCAACTTGTATAATTGTGCAAGTCTGTGTTTCTACATGTTGTTTGGTTGAATACAAGCTCAGAGAAACAAGTTACTTGGTACCAAAGTTAGCAAAAGTCAAAATCACTCAAAAATAATCACCACAGTTAATTGTGGTGATTTTTCAAGCTCAAACCTCATCAAATCTTTTCATAAGTGAATGTTTTTACTTAAGTTACCTTTCATACAGCTTATCTTAACACTTTAAGTCACTAAATCAGCTGTCTAAGTTCATATAAGTCAAAACTCAAGTTTTTCTAAAAAGTCAAAAGTGCATAGCATCAGATTTTTGCAAAACTTGGGAGAATTTATTTGAATTTTGTGTTGTGTTTGGAGGTCTGAAATTTGTTGTGGAATAACTCTACCAGTAGAACATTTGATTTTCATCATTGTTATATTTTTGTGAATTTTTCTTGAGGTCCAAAATGCCCTTGGAAGTAGCCTGCAGGGCAAGCTAGTTGCCCTGTCTCAGCAGACTCAGGTCACTCACCCACCTTTGGTGGTGTTTTGTGGTTAACCCAGTGGGTCCCACACCTCCATCTTGGTTCCATACAACCCCCTCCTACCAGGGAAGTTGTATTGACCATTGGTTTGACCTATTGACCAGTGGACCCCACCTTATTTGGCCCCCAAAGTCTGTCCCCAGACTGACTCAAAACCAAATAAGCCAAGTGCTTATTTTGGTATTTTAGCTTATTTCCTTGGCTTATTTGTGTAATACTTGTTTTAACTTGTGCATTATACTTGTTTACATCTGTTTTCACCAAATTGGACCCCACATTAGCTCATTTGAGCTTATTTCCACTCTTGGTCAATAAAAGTCAACTGTTAAGGTAATAAGCACTTGAAGTGCTTATTTCTTTGACCACAGTCAATCTCACTTCACAAAAGTTGTCTAAAATCTTGTAATAAGCAGTTTGGAAAAAGAAAATCTCAAATAAGCCCAACTTAATAGAAGTGATAGCTTCTATTTAAGCCCTTTGGCTTATTCATCAGCTTATTTATAAGCAATTTCCATTTTTACAATTTTCCTAGGCTTCTGGTGTGTAAAAACTATTTCTGTAATTTTTTCAGATTTTTCTTTTATCATTTAGTAATTTTCTTAATTAAAAATAGTTTTTAGTAATTATTAAATAGTTAATAATTAATAATAATTAATTAGTAAACCAGAAAAATATAAATTAAATTTTAAAATTAGTTTTTAGTTATTTTTAAGTTTTCCAAATTATATTTTCACTTTTCTAGTGTAATTCAATAATTATTTAGAATTTAGGTTATTTTAAATAATTAAAAAGTAATTAATAATTAGTTAATAATTAGTAATAATTAATTAAATAGTTTTAAAAATATATTTTCATTTCTAAAATTAGTTTTATAGTATTTTAGACTTTTCTAAGTTTAATTTTTATTTTTCCAAGTTAATTTCATAATTATTTATAATTTAGGTTAATTTAGTTAATTAAAAGTAATTAGAAAAATAGTATTTAATTAATAGTAATTATTAAATTAGTGTAAAAATTAGTTTTAAATTTCCAAAAATTTTCTCTTATCATTAGGTTTGTAAAAAGTAAATTTTCATACCAGTAGTCTTTCCAGATCACCGTATTCACGTTTTTGTACGTTTGTCCACGTCTTCGGCAAACGTACGATTTTTAAGTTTTAGGTGATTTCTTCTCGATCTCAGTTCCCGTAATCATTCACATAGCTTTCCTAAGCTATTTTTGTTAAATATCTCCAAACAATTCTCACAACAATCCCTTTCTGTGAATAAACACCCGATCACAAAGCACGCTAAAGTTACATTTCACACCTCAACGGGATTTAACGACCCGGTGATACCTTATATTACCCGGAGTATTGATCTAGGCTATTTGACTTTGTTGACCATTCTTTGGTCAATATAAGTTGGTGTTTAGGCTCAATCAATTTATGGCGCCGCTGCCGGGGAGGTGTGCGCGTTTTTGTAGCGTCTTTCGAGATTAGTGTTATCTCACCTCACTCACTGTACAAATACCATCACTTGTGAGTATTTTCAAAATCAAAACACATAAAAAAGTCAGTGACACTTTTCCTAAAGTGTTAAAACGCCAAAAAAAAAGTAAAAAACAACAAAACCATATCGTAACGTTTTCTGATTCGGTTTTCCTTTAAGGTGATTCTTAAGGAGAAACGATTCTGGATTACGGGATGATAACAAAAATATTGTCCAAAAAGTTTTTATCCCTAGTGCATGCGCACTCGTTCTTCAAGGTCCACTAGCCCATTACGTGAGCTGGTCTGGAAACCTCGAAGACCTCGTAGACATTTTGCACCAACAGTCGGATCTGAGATCCGTACTGTTCCACCTCCAGCTGTCATCATGGCGGCTGAACCCACTATGAACGAGCTTCTCCAAGCACCCGTCGAGGGTTACGGAGATGCTATCGTTGTTCCGACAATCATGGCCGATAATTTTGAACTTAAAACAGGGTTAATAAACCTGGCCACATCACGTCAATTCTACGGTTATGAGAGGGACGATCCTCAAGATCACATTCGATGGTTCAATAAAATCACATACACCATCAAATGCAAAGATGTCCCCTGTGAAGCAATCAAACTTCTTCTCTTCCCATTCTCCTTGGAGGGACAAGCCCGGATTTGGCTTGAAAAACAACCTCCACGATCTATTGAGACATGGGAAGATCTTGTGAAAAAGTTCGTAAATGAATTCTTTCCGCCTTCCAAAACCACGAGTCTCAAGAATGAGATCATGAAATTCACGCAGAAATTTGATGAATCCTTTAGTGAGGCATGGGACCGTTACAAGGAATTGCTCCGAAAATGCCCTCACCACGGTTTCTCCGATCTCATGACACTTGATACTTTCTACAATGGTGTAAGCCAATCCGATCAAGACTCTCTAAATGCCTCCGCTGGAGGTAACTTCTTGAATCGCACCACAAAGGATGCTTTAGTGATCATTGAGAATAAATCTAAGGTCCGCATTCCCCGAAGCAGATCGGTTGTTTCCCAAAGGGATGTTGTTCCTTCTTCCTCATCGCCCGTGGCTCAGTCTAGCACCGATGCTAGACTTGACAAACTCACGGAAGCTGTCCATGCATTTGTCCTCGCCCAAGGCAAGAAAGATTCTTCTCCTTCTCCACAAGCTGAAATAAAAAAGTTAAAAGTTTGTGTCACTTGTGGTGGTCCACATTCATATTATAATTGCACTGCCACCGAAGGCAATCCATTCGAAGTTAATGCAATAGCCGGCAATTCCAACCAAGGAGGTAACCAATACCATCCTCAAGTGGAACCAAATTACCGAGCTAGCAACTAGGGTGGACCACCCGGGTTTCCTCAAAATCCAAATAGGTTTAATCCTAATCCACCAAGGGGGCCTAATATGCAAAATCAAAATCCTGCCCCCGTCAATCAGTACCCACCCCAAAGGGGTAATCAAGGGTATTCAGCTCCAAATTATCAAGATCCCCTCCCAAACGAGCTCAATAACTACATAAAAGTTAATGAGACCAAAATGAGGGCAATGCAAAATCAAATCTCAAATTTGAAGAATGATTTCCAATCATCTATAGCCAAACAGGGTCAAGAGCTGAAGAGTGAGTTGATGGTAACAAACAACAAAATTGATCAAAATCAAGGCAAGATTGAAAATATGCTTGCCAGTCTCATGAATCATCTCACTCCACCCTCTACATCAGGAGGTCTCCCGGCTAATACAGTTGTTAACTCCAAGGGTGAACTCAAAGCTATTACTACACGCAGTGGTAAAGCTTATGAAGAGCCGCCAGTTCCTCCTATTCCTCATCCTCTTTATTCCGAGGAAGTAGAAATTGAGCCTGAGGCAACCACGGACAAGGTGCAATTTACTAGCCTACGAAGTACCGCACACGTCCACCCTCAGGTTGTTCCAGAAATTGTACCAAAATCTGGACTTGTACCAAAACCGGGAGTTGTATTTGAACCATCAACAACTCCTGGAGAGAACCCTAAATCCAAACCTTCACTACCATACCCATCAAGACTTAATGAGCAAAAGCTCCGCGAAAAGGCTAGTCACCAAATGGATAAGTTTTATCAAATCTTTCAAGATTTGCATTTTGATGTTAGCCTTGCGGATGCTATCATCCTGATGCCCAAATTCGCATCGATGATCAAGAACTTGTTAAGCAACAAGGAAAAATTGTACGAAATGGCAAAGACTCCATTGAACGAAAACTGCTCAGCAGTTATCTTAAAGAAGCTTCCTAAGAAGCTTGGAGACCCTGGGAGATTTCTCATTCCATGTGTTTTCCCTGGGATGGTTGAATGCTTCGCCTTAGCTGATCTTGGCGCTAGCATCAACCTGATGCCTTACTCAGTGTGGGAGAAACTCTCTCTTCCTCAACTAACTCCTACGTGCATGACTCTCGAGCTTGCCGACCGTTCAATCTCTCATCCTCTCGGCATTGCCGAAGACGTATTCGTGAAAGTAGGAAAGTTCCATTTCCCCGCTGACTTCGTTGTTGTTAAGTTCGATGCTGACCCACGAGTTCCTCTCATTCTTGGGAGAGGATTCTTAAGGACGGGTCGTGCGTTAATTGATGTGCACGAAGAGGAAATAACTCTTCGTGTTGGTAATGAAGCTGTAACCTTTAACCTCGATTAAACTTCAAGGTACTCCTCTAATTATGACGCCGAAACGGTTAACCGAATTGATGTCATTGATGTTGCGTCTGAGGAGTACGCTCAAGAGGTTTTAGGTTTTGTCGATGATTCTCCGAGTGAAAACTTCACTCCATCTTCTCACCCCATTATTGCCAATTCTTCTCCTTCCCTCACTCCGTTTGAGGGAAGTGACTTCATCTTAGAAGAAATTGAGGCCTATCTCAACAGTGATTCGACTCCCGATGGAATCGATAACCAAGAGATTGACCTCGAGGGGGATATTCTCACGCTTGAAAAGTTGTTAAACGAAGATCCCTCTCATCTTCCTGTTCTACCACAAACACTTCATAAGGAGGAAGTCAAAAATGTTGAGAAAACTGATGACTTTCCCGCGGTTGAACTTAAGGACTTGCCGCCTCATCTTGAATATGCATTTCTGGAGGGTGATGATAAATTGCCCGTCATAATTGCGAAAGACTTAAGTGTTGAGGAAAAGGCTGCTCTTATACAGGTTTTGAAGTCTCATAAGCGAGCAATTGCTTGGCGTCTCTCCGACATCAAGGGCATCGACCCTGAGTTTTGTACTCACAAGATATTAATGGAGGATGACTTCAAACCTGCGGTCCAACATCAAAGAAGGGTGAATCCAAAAATTCACGAGGTTATCAAACAAGAGGTTTTAAAACTTCTTGATGCCGGATTGATTTACCCTATCTCGGACAGTCCTTGGGTCAGCCCAGTTCATTGTGTTCCAAAAAAGGGTGGCATTACTGTTGTCACAAACGAGGAAAATGAGTTAATTCCAACTTGTTTGGTTACGGGGTGGCGCGTCTGCGTTGATTATCATAAATTGAATGACGCCACCCGTAAGGATCATTTTCCTCTGCCCTTTATGGATCAGATGCTCGAGAGATTAGCGGGGAATGAGTACTATTGCTTCCTCGATGGTTTCTCGGGTTACTTTCAGATTCCCATTGACCCGCAAGACCAAGAAAAGACCACTTTTACGTGCCCCTATGGAACTTTCGCATATAAATGTATGCCATTTGGCTTATGTAATGCTCCGGGCACGTTTCAAAGATGTATGATGGCCATTTTTTACGACATGATCGGGAAAAGTATGGAGGTCTTTATGGACGATTTTTCGGTCATTGGGGATTCGTTCTAATCATGTCTCTCCCATTTAGACAGCATGCTAAAACGTTGTGAATACACAAAGTTATGTCTAAATTGGGAGAAGAGTCACTTTATGGTCAAAGAGGGCATTGTCCTCGGCCATAAAATTTCAAAAAACGGGATGGAGGTTGACCGTGCCAAAGTGGACGTCATTGCAAAATTGCCTCATCCCCCGACTGTGAAAGGTGTTAGGAGCTTTTTGGGTCATGCCGGTTTCTACCGTAGGTTTATTCAAGATTTTTCTAAAATCGCCCGGCCTATGACCCATCTCCTCGAGAAGGATGCTCCTTTTGTCTTCTCCCCTGAGTGCATCGAAGCCTTTGAAACATTAAAGAAAAGGCTTACTGAGGCACCGATTCTTGTTGCCCCCGATTGGGACTTGCCCTTCGAACTCATGTGTGATGCTAGTGATTATGCTATAGGGGCAGTCTTGGGGCAACGCAAAACAAAACATTTTCAGCCTATACACTATGCCAGCAAGACTATGACCGAGGCTCAAAGTCATTACACAACCACTGAAAAAGAATTATTAGCTGTGGTGTATGCTTTTGAAAAATTCCGGCCATACTTGATTCTGACTAAAAGCATAGTGTATACGGATCATTCAGCTTTGAAGTATCTATTTGCAAAACAAGATGCAAAGCCGAGACTCCTCCGATGGGTTCTCCTCCTTCAGGAATTTGATATCATTATTCGTGATAAAAAAGGAGCTGAGAACCTAGCTGCTGATCATCTCTCCCGTCTTGAAAACCCTCACCAAAATGCTTTCGAGAAAAAGGAAATAAATGAAACATTTCCTCTCGAAACCCTCAATGTGGTTTCATTTCGTGGAGACTCGATTACCCCATGGTTTGCCGACTTTGCAAACTATCTTGCGGGTAACTTCATTGTGAAAGGGATGTTGTCCCAACAAAAAAATAAATATTTTAAAGATGTAAAACATTACTTTTGGGACGACCCCTACTTGTTCAAGATATGCGCGGATCAAGTCATCCGGCGGTGTGTGTATGGTCAGGAAGCCTCGGAAATTTTAAAGGCTTGCCATGCTGGTCCCACGGGGGGCCACCACAATCCCAACTACATCGCCAAAAAGGCGTTTGATTCCGGCTTTTATTGGCCCTCGATCTACAAGGATGCCCAAGATTTGGTCAAGTCCTGTGACGTTTGTCAACGTCACAGGAATATTTCACAAAAGAATGAAATGCCTCAGAATGCAATTCAAGTTTGTGAAATCTTTGATATCTGGGGCATCGACTTTATGGGGCCATTTCCATCCTCTCACGGAAACAAATACATACTCGTGGCAGTTGACTACTTGTCAAAATGGGTTGAAGCGAAAGCTTTACCCACAAATGATGCCCGAGTAGTTGTGAAATTTTTAAAAGCTCTTTTTGCCCGATTCGGAACTCCACGTGCTATTATTAGTGATCGTGGTACGCACTTCTGTAATGACAAGTTTGACAAAGTCATGCAAAAATACGGTGTGACTCACTATCTTTCTACTGCGTACCACCCTCAAACGAGTGGACAAGTCGAAGTTTTCAATCGGGGCATTAAAAGAATCTTGGAAAGAACTGTAGGTGAGAATCGTGCATCGTGGTCGGACAAATTAGATGATGCACTTTGGGCTTTCCGTACGGCTTACAAAACACCCATTGGGTGTACGCCTTATAAACTTGTGTACGGGAAAGCGTGCCATCTTCCGATCGAGCTTGAGCATAAAGCCTATTGGGCCCTCAAGCATGCCAATTTTGACCTCAGAACGGCGGGTGATCATAGAAAAGTTCAACTAAATAAATTAAACGAACTTCGTGATCAAGCTTACGAGAACTCTTTGATCTATAAACAAAAGTCTTGCTTTATCTTTATCTATCATGTTATGTGAACATGCTTTGGTTTGATATACACACGTTTAGGCCGTTTGATATGTGACAATCATTTGGCTTTGTTACTTGATAAACATTCTGTGAATTGCTACAAATCTCTTGGGACAACCTGGTCTTACCTATAAACCTTTACTATAAACGGGGGTTATACTTTACCTATGTCTTTTGTGAATAAATAAATCGGTAAAACTAGTATTATAAATTTAAAGCTTTCGAAACACATCAAAGTTTTTGGCGCCGCTGCCGGGGATTTGTTTTAGTTGTTTACATATTGTTTACTAGTCTTGTGCATGTTTCGTGTGTTTGTCTGTTTGAAATTCCTTAAAATCTCTTAAAATCTGTCTTCTGTTACTGTAAGTACGCCGCACTTCAGATGAAGTGCATCGCACTTCCCTTGTTCTCGTTTGTTATTTTGTAGATAAATACTATAAGTATGCCGGTTCTAACACCAAGGTCGGCGCACTTCGGTTCTGTGATCAAAGGTACTCTTAGCTGATTAATTTCAGTGGCAACAAAAACCCCAAATTGCTAGACTCGGGTATGTAATCATTTGGAAGCATGTTTTACTTGATTATACACCTCGTAAATTTGTGAATAATTAGTTTGTCATTTAAATGAAAAAACCAAATTTTTTTTCATATTTGCTTTATTTTTATTTTCTGGCATGTTCATCTTAATATAATAAGTCATGTTGTTGTTTGTTTGCTAGTTATTTATTTGTTAATTTTTCTTTGCATTGCATCTGTTAAATCTTAAGAAAATTTGTTGTCAAAACTCATAGTACGCCGCACTTTTTCTTATGTGCGCCGTGTTTCTCAGCATTCAAAAAAAAAAAAAAAAAAAAAAAAAGATCAGTTTTGTATAAAAATAAAACCAGATGCATTCATTTTATTTTTAGTGAATTCCTGTTATGTGTTTTCATCTTTGTTTGCTTCTCAGCGTGCACGTTTGTTTATTTGCATAATAATAATAATAATAATAATAATAATAATAATAATAATAATAATAATAAATATTCATAAAAGAGAAAATGTTTCTAGTTTGTTTGTGATTTCTTTTGCGTTCTATTAGAGTTTGTTTTGATTAATCTTCTATGTTTGCATTATCATGTTTAGTTATATTGTCAGCTTTCTGCATTCGTATATAATTAAAAAAAAAAAAAAAAAAAAAAAAAAAGAATTCTCATACTGATGTACGGAGCACATTTTATTGTGTACGTCGGACTTTGGTCCTGGGAGATAAAAATATTTTTTGAATCTTTATCATTATGGTTTTCTTTCATGTCTTTCTGTTTTATACTTGCATGTACTTTGCATTTGTTGGATTGCTTGTTTGTGTTTTGTTTGTTGAATATTTGCATTTGAGTCATGTATATATGTTTAAAAAAAAGTTTCTTGTTTTTCCTTTTTGTTTTTAAGTTTTAATGTGCTTGTCTGACTATGTGCGTTTGTGTGATTGAATTGTTTGTTTGTGTGTTTAAATAAAAACATAAAAAGTTAAAAATATGTTATGTCCTAATAAAGCCGCCGCACATGTATTGGCGTGCGGCATACTCGTGTAATATTTTAAATAATATGTAATGTCCTAATAAAACCGCCGCACTCATGTTTGTGTGCGGCACACTTTTGTCAAACTTTTGTCGCGATCCTCTTTTAAATATTTGAAATAATATAAAAAATAGACTTAATGTACGCCAGATTTTCTTTTAAGTACAAAGCATTTTTGGTCTGCAAAATATTTTTGTTAAAATTTATTTTCTTTGATAGTTTGGGAACTATGTTAAATTGAAATAATATATTAAATGAATCTATGCCCAAAACTTTCAATTTTTTTTATTAGTTTGCTTAATAGAAATATTAATAAACCCAAAAATATTTTATTTTCTTTTCGTACTAGATTTTATGTTATTTATTTTCTCATGATTAGTTAATATGTTTTTACTTCTTATAAATTTATTTTGTGTGTTTGGTTGGTATGTTTGTTTGCTTTTTGTTTGTGATCAATTAAACAAGAAAATGGAATTTTGCTAGAAATGCGCCGCACTTAACCTCAAGTACGGCGTACTTTCTTCATCAGTTCGCAAAAATATTGTTTTTACCGTTTGTTTGATTGTGTGCTTACTATATATGTTTTCGTAGTTTAATATTATTTGCATGTTTGATTTGTGTTTGTCTTAAAAAATTTGAAAACCCAAAAAGATTTTTTTTCGCCTTTATTTTTGCTATCGTATGTATTTTGAATCTTTGTAATTCTTATTATATTTTTCTTCCAATATTATTTTTCGTTTAGTTGTGTTTTGAGTGTGTTTGTTTTAGTAAATTGTGAATAAATAAAATCTTAAAAGAGGAAAATTTTAAAAATAATTTTGAACTTTGTGGGTATGTTCGCTGTAAACCCTTACGAGACTATAACTCGTCCACTCGGGACACCGAGGGTTTTAAAGGCTTCTTGCATATGCTAAATGCAGCTGTGTCACCTACGAAAGTGTGCTTTATCATTTTACGTTTCTTAGTTTTGTTTATTTTGCAGATTAAATAAAAGTGGAGGTTGGTCGGATGGTATCTTATACTTGGGGAGCTGATATATATGGATCGGTATACTATTTGGTTGGATTCACATGCTTATGATGGCGTATTATTTAGCGCCTTATCTTTCATAACTCAACCGAGCACTTAAGAACCCCGGGAAGTCTCGTTTATCTTATACTTATTTTTCCCATTCATTCCACTTTTAAGTTATTTTTTTTCTAATTATGCATATTGCTTAACTTAAGTGTGGGGGAAAATAACTTGAAAAATGAGACTCATTCTAAAAAAAAATTGAAATTTTTGTTTTCCCTTAGTAATCTAATTACTTTATTACTTTTTTTGTCACTTAGGTAATATATTAGAATAAAACGTACGTAGTAAATAAATAAAGTTTTTTTTTTTTTTTTTTTTTTTTTTTTTTTTTTTAATCAGAGATGTGTCCTGATTGATAGAGCAGATACGACTCGGGATTGATGACATTACTTGCGCGTTTATAACCATTACCACTAGAATGTGAGGATTTTGAGCCTATATCAGCATATGTCTTTTATGCTTGATTTCTTTGTTTATGAGTGTGCCGGTGATTTATTCGATTCTAGAACTTGTGCTTGAAATCATTACGAGACCGCAGTGAGATCACATTCGTGTGATATAGGTATTTATATGTGATAAAGAGGCAAATTAGGATTTAACCAAAATAGCCATTCCATTTTACATATTATTTATTCTTTAGCTAATTACACTGATTAGTTAACCACCCAATAAACCCTTTGTAGCACTCATCTTTAGTGCTAGATACCACTAGGTTAACCTGCAGAGCCATCCCTTTCATTTCTTACATCCATTAAAAAAAATTCAAAAATACATAACCTTTAGCCAAGCCTTACCCCTTGTCGAAAGTCTATTCGTTTGGTTGCTAGTCGCTTAGTATGATTGGTTGATTTTTGCTTACAGTTTGTTCACTCCTTGTTGTAAGTATTGTGCCGTTTTGACGAAATGTGAAAATGAGCTCCTTCGTATTTTGTATTTTTCATTGCATATGCATATTTTAAGTGTGGAAGAATTGTTAGTTGTTTGAAGGGCTAAGAAAAATAAATAAAATAAAATGTGAAAAAAAAGTGAATCGAAAAAAGAGAAAATATGGTGAAGAAGTATGAATAAGAGTTGGCCTGTTGTTTGTTTGCCAACTAGAGCGATTGTAGAGATTGAGATGTTCATTAATCTCTCGGGTTTGT
The DNA here is from genome assembly GCA_030686995.1 of Artemisia argyi. Lineage (NCBI taxonomy): Eukaryota > Viridiplantae > Streptophyta > Magnoliopsida > Asterales > Asteraceae > Artemisia > Artemisia argyi. The sequence continues at coordinate 127,143 of JARVZY010011252.1, read as the reverse complement.
GGTATGTGTCGTGACTAGTAACATGGTTTCTTGGATTTTTCGACTTTATTTTTCTTTTAAAACAAATTCCAGTATATATTTTATATGCATAATCCATACCCTTAATAACCCTTAGCCTAACATTATAACCCAAATAAAAGTCCTCTTTTGATATTTATACCTGGTGCTTACGTCACGTCGGTGCAGTTTTGTTTCTTGTACAAGCTTATGGTAATTTAATGAATCATGTCTGAGTAATTGAGTGTGATTTCCTTATATTCTCCATCACATAAATAATGAGTGTGAGTGAATTATACTTTCCTTATTCGTAAGGTGTTAGTCATATTATGATAGATTGAGAATCGTTATATATCTCTGTTCTCGCATATTAAAAAAAGAATCCAAAAATAATTTTCATAATTCTATTTTTGTTTTGTAAAGCTTATTTTTATATTTGCTTGAGGACAAGCAAACCATTAAGTGTGGGGGATGCTTGCGCTTCTTGCAATTTTTATAAAAAAACCAAAAATATTTTTTGATAATTTCAAGCCATTTTTAAAATTTTTTCTTTCCTTTTGTCATTTAGGAACTTCTTTTTAATTTTTCTTTTCTTAGATTTGCTTGAGGGCAAGCAAAGAGTTAAGTGTGGGGGAATTTGATAACACTCAAATTATACATATTTCTAGATGTGTTATCCGTGCTTTTATATGAATATTGATGCGTGGGAATTGCACCAAGCTTTACCTCTCGAGGGATCTCGAGAGGCTTACAACCCCCACCAGGCAGTGTACCTGATCGTTGTAGTATAGTATAGTGACAAGTACCGGGGGATTGATGGTTCAACTCAGGAATAGTGTCGCTAGGATTAGAAAGCCTAAAAACTAGGTCTAGAGGTGAGGGATTATTCTTTTTGTATTTTTATATTTTTATAAAAGCAATTAAAATCTCGGGTTTTTGGAAGAGTGGGCGGAATTAGTTGCTAATCAACTAACCCAATAACTAAGACGCAATCAAAATAAAATAACATAAATGAAAATAAAACTAATTAAACTAGTGGTGTGAACAATAATGGGGAGAATTGTGTTTACTTAGATTTCATTACTCCCTAGATATCTTTTACAGGTTGATAGTTTGTTACAATTGCGTGGATGTCGGGTTATATTCCTTAATACCATTCGTGGGGTGGCGTACGTACTTCCCCAACTCTATAAGCTCCTACTTCACTCCTATGTCGAGCCTGCAAGAAGCTCCTAACATGGGATTATTAGAATTCGCTCATGCATTAAATACAACCATAATAACCTAGTATGCATTGGTTCATGTTTCTTAAGACATTCAAGCATGTTACCCTATGGAAGTCTGCCAGTTTTCTTAAGCCTAACATCGAAATCATTCATCCGTAACAACTATAAACAAACAATCAACCCATAATCAACATCTAGGTTTCACTACATCTAAGCAAACACACAAGAGATCTAGCCTAGCATGTTAAATTCAAGACAAGCGTAAGATATATTCAAACAACACATAGACATATTGAATAAATTGAAAGGATACTTATCTCAATTGAACATGAAAGGTTTCAAAGGGTAAAAACCCTTGAAAGAGCAGTAAAATTCGTGATAGGGTTTCTCCAAAGTTATCCCCTCTTAAGTTACATATAATGAATGAAAATTGCAAAACTATATATAGATTTTACAAGGTGACGGCGTCAAGAAGAAATGTCTGACGCCGTCAACTCGCCGCCCATAATGAGATCGGATTGCCTATGTCACACCCCCAAAATACCTGTTTTAACAACAGAATGGAATACCTGGGGGTGACTGCCATAGCATCACAGTTACAGTCATATTGAACGACCTAAAGTGTCGTTTAGAAAATACAGCGTTTGATCATTAAAACATTCAAAGTTTAAAAAACATAGGTCCCAAAAGGTGTTGCAAGTTTATGAAAAACAAGTCATACTAGATCAAACGTTTCATAAGTGCAGAAAATATAGTGAGACGCGTCGACCCCGCGACTCCATGAAGATCCAAATGCATGCAACATGAGCTACCTTAATAACCTGAAAATACATTGCTAAAACGGTCAACATAAAGTTGGTGAATAATCATAGATTTATAAGTTAAATCGGATGTACAATAGCCATAAGTAAAAAGTATGTGGAAAACTAGAAGGGGGGTTGAATAGTTTACCGCTTTTTAAATCCTTTTAGCTTGAATATCCTTTTAAAAACTTTACGTTTGCTTAAAGATATAAACACAACGTTATATGTTTGATTCATTGAAAAGCTTCTCATGTAAATAACACTTCTAACGTTACTTGTTTCATACTTTGAAAAGCTTTACTTGTGATGATCCTAACTTTGCTTGTTTAGTTCCTTGAAAAGCTTTACATTTGTTTGAAGATATAAACACAACTTTACTTGTTCAATTATTTGAAAAGCTTTATATGTGACTAGCGATTCTAACTAAAAGACAACATGTAATAAGCAAAGATAAAGAAAGAAACGATCAAACCACAACACGATTGTTTATCGTGGTTCGGCTTCAAGGACTCTTTTTCCTTGCCCTACATCCACGCCCCGAGTTTCCAACTCGAGAGTTATAAGCACTAATCAACAAGCTCCTTTCACCGGCGGAGAAAACCTTTACAACTTCGCTTACACTTTTACCGACACTAAGCTAGATGTCGAGTTCTTTTACACGGGTACAACCACTCCCATCGTCGCTTACACTTTTACCGACACTAAGCTAGATGTCGAGTTCTTTACCAAGGGTACAACCACTCCCGTTAGTTCTTTTACAAGGGTACAACAACTCCCGACACACTATGTATTTTGAGGCCTAAAATACTAACTAATCACTTCTACATACATGACACAAATGAAGTATAAACTACCAAAGCTTATACATGACCAAGCTAACAAGACTTGCAACTTTAGAGTTGAAGCTTGTAACTTCTTGAATGATCTTGTGAAGTCCCTTGCTACATAAGCGAATCACACAAGTCAAATGTTACTGAGTTAGTTGAGAGAGTATATGAAAATATATCCTAAAGTCATCACTCAAAACTAACAAATGGTTTGGTATTTATAGCAAACTATTCTGCAGGTCTGGCGGAACCCTTAGGTGGGTTCTGCCCGTGTACCCCCAGGGTTCCGTCAGGGCTGCAGTTGGTTTTGCAATAAATCTTCCAAACCAAACAAGGTCACATCACATTACACCTAGTCAAACACAAGACTTACAAGCAAACATATGGTTAGTCAAACACTCTTTTTACCATAAATGTATATTGGCAAAGCTTGCCCTAAATGTGATGTGACATTACTATTTTAAGAAATAAATGTGATGTGACAAGACACTTTCTAATTTAAGAAATAAAAATAATGTTTTGTTTAAAAGGAAATGTAAACCTTGGTTAAACAAGACTTAAACACTTAAAGTGATGATTTACTCTTAGCTAAAGTTCATACTTTGTCATTAACAAAACTTAGCAAATATTGTAAAATATAAATAACGTTTTTAGGCGATATTTGTATTAACAAAATAAAGTAATAAGATTTCAGTAATAAAATTTACATTGGCTCTTAAGCTCATGACCACGAAGCTAGACGCAATTAAATTTGGCCCCAAATGAGTGTTTACCAGACACTCTAAATATATTAGACATGAAATGTATCCGTAATTCTGTTGGAGCAACCCAAACACGGATGGAGGAGTCACCCTCAATAGATCTATTCACTCACTCTCACTTGTAGATTAATTAACGGTCCATGATAATAAAGGGGACTTGTCATGACGTGGTAATAAAGCAACTTAAGCAATGTAAGGAATTTAATACTTTGGCATGTACAAAAATAAGTGATGCAATGTATTCTCCCCCGTAGGATTTGAAATCAAAATATTGAATTAAAACGGGGCTATGAAAACTCACCTGAAGTGATGATACTATGACGTGAAATGATAGGGACAATAAGGCGCGAATATTAGCCGCAACCTAATATAAGTAATAACGATCTACTTTAGATCATGACGTGATGTAATGAATGCACATGCACATGATGTCTATACCACTCGTAACTTGAAAATACTAGTTATTGTCAAAGTAAAATATTTTCCATACTTAGGAAAAATAAGTCTAACTAGACTTATAAAAACTAGTCGTAGTATATCGTATATAAAATGTTAGTGTTGTATTCATCGTTTCGAAAACCTTAAAATAACGTCAATTAGTCATAAAAATAAGCTTTGGGTCATACGTACTTCATTGGTTAAGAATATAGCTCTTTAACAATATATCTAGAAAATATAGTACTTAGTACATAGTTTATTATTTCTATTAGTGACTACTAAAATAAGTAGAGTTTTGACGATTTTGAAACGTGTATATCTTTGTCGTTATAAGTTCATTTTCCTCGTTCTTGATATCCACGGATTCGTTTTAACGTATACTAATATATTTTTGATGATTCGGCTCCTCTAGGTTACGTCTAACGCCTCTTTTTGTCCGTCGAAAATCATCCAACAGCAAGTATAATTTTCAGAAAATAGTTTTCGTCGTTAAACTTGCAAAAATCATATCTCCTTCGTTATAAGCTTGTTTTTATCCGTTCTTTCGCCCACGGCTTCGTTTTTGAAAGTATTTTCTAAATCTTTGGTCCAGAATTTCCCACAACCCACTGAGTTTCCCACGTTTTTAAAATAAGGACAGTAGGTATATATATAGTTTCAAAAATCATTTTCCTAGTTTCAAACTTGTTTCAAATCTAACCAAATCACTTTCAATCACCACCAAACTAATTTATTCTTACCATACACCTTCTTAGGGTGTCATGGGTTCCTAAACATCATCCACCAAGTTAATCTACCAAGGATCTACCTATTATCCATTTCTAAGGCTTAAAAGATAGAAAAGTTTAAATAGAGTGGTATAAACTAGCATATGCATGTAGATCTTGTATAAAAATCATATGAACATAATTAGAACTTGGTAAAATCATGAAAAAGAGCTTGACATACTTACTTTGATGGATTAGTGAGTTTTGGAGATAAAAACCTATAAAACCTTGGATTTTTATTTCACAATCCTAACAAGGAATACTAAATGAGCTTGATTATGACTTGATCTTGAAAAAATGATGGTGATGGCTTCTTGTTCTTGTTATGGCCGAGCACCCCAAGGAAGAGAGGAAGAGAAAAACTTGGCTAGTTTATATTTTTTTATAAAGAATGAAGTAGCAAATTTGGTTTTGTACACTTAGTAGATATTTAGTTAGGGTAAAATTGTAATTAATTGATTATTGTAATGACAAGGAAGGGGGGGGGGGGTGGCACATGGTAGTAAAGAAGTGTGTATGAGAAGTTTGAGGTTAAATGTATATATTATGTGTTTTAGGTTTTAGATATTTTGTTATCGGGTACCGAGTTATCTAAAAATAAATCGTGACGAGTTGAAATAAAATATGACGAAGTTAATCGGGACATAATAAAGTCATAAAAGTTGTGAAAATATATTGGGTACAAGTATTGGGTGTTTGGATGATTATTGTTTAGTTTCCACGAAAACCGTCGTAATTATATAAAACTTACGATATAAATTAAATAAATTTCCAAAATACCGGGTAAATGAATTTTTAAAATCTTTATGACGTTGTAAGGAGTGGAAAAATATATCGGGACCATTGTGGGAATTTTCGGATATGTTAGTCACTTTTATTGATCGCGTGTTAATGTTTATTTAAAATAAATATACGTAAAATGTTAAATATATCAAAAATATTAATTTGAATATTCTACGAGTGGTATAGTATGCAAATGCTATTATGATGAAATGTAGACTATTTCTAGTCCGTATGAAATGTCCCTACTGATAAAGCATGAATTCGCACCTGAACCAATTCGGTTACGCGAATTTAAATATCCGTAAACTAAATTTACGATGAAATGAGTAATGCACATGAATAGTGTTTTTCTCCCGGAAATGAATAGTGTTTTGTGAATAGTAATAGTTTTGAACGCTTCTCAAAATATCAAACTGACCTAAAAAATGATGAATAGTAAAATGATGAATAGTAAAATGATGAATAGTGTTTTGATGAATAGTGATTTATGAATAGTAAATTGTCGAAGTTCGGAAATTGACCTGAAATGGTGAGTTGTGACAGTTGCCCACCCAGAAAGGAATTCAGTCCCTGAATTCAGCTGATGTTGGTCTCGGAAATAGACTTGGTGAAAAGATGTGGATACTTGAGTCGCATTTGGTCTTCCCGTTCCCAAGTAAACTCGGGACCTCTTCGAGAATTCCAGCGAACTTTCACGATAGGAATTCGACTCTGCTTCTACTGTTCGACCTAACTGTCCATGATTTCTACTGGTTCTCTTACCAGGTTTACGTTGGTCTTTGGGTTGGATTCCTTCCAATGGAATCATGAGTGACTCATCTGAAAGACATTTCTTGGGATTTGAAAATGTGAAACATGTTTGTATAACCTTCTGTTCTCTAACAAGGCTCAAGTTTGACGGCCACTAGGCCTACTCTATCTGAAATATTAGATTGTCCAGTATATATCGGGTTTAACTTCCCGAATTTTTCTGAATGGTATCATACCTTTCCTAGGCAGAACCTTCAACATGATCCTGCCATTATCTTGAGATTCTAAGGGTTTACAACTTATCAAACTTGTAACTGATTCTTGATTTGTTGGAAATTCCTAGTTATTTCATGAATGCCTACTGGACTAGTGAGTTGGGCTTTTCCAAATTTCGATTCGTCAATGGATATTGGCACTTCGACCATAGAGTGCATCAAATGGTGTAGTCTATACTCTCGCGCGATAACTATGTTTGCAAATGATTTTGATTTATGGTAAATGGTTAGTCCAACCATTTCTAGAGTCAATCACTCATGCTCTGAGCATATCTTTCCTATGTTTGAATTGTCCTATCGCTTTGACCATTGGTCTGAGGATGGTAGGCGGTGTTTACATCTAAATGGGGTTCCGAAGGAAATCTTAAAATGATTGCTAGGAGTCTGAGGTGATTTGATTACCTTTATCAGGAATAATTGAAATGGGTACAATAAATCGTGTGACTAATTCCACAACGTTCTATCTTTCGAACTTGGCGTTATCTGAAGGAGGGAGAATATGGGTAACAATTTTTGATTCCTTGTGTTTTGTTCCAACGGATGATAAGACATGTGTCTTTCTTTGCCTATTGGGCTTGGTCTCTATTACTAAAGTTCGTAATTGATTTATAGTGTCCCTCTTAATTTCCTTCATCACATATTCCAAGGTTCTCTATTATCAAGTCACAAAATCCTAAATGCATAAGCGATGTAATATGGTGATTAGTTTTGGAAATTTGTCTCGCGATTGTAAGTTTTGGTTGAAATCTTTTTCTGAATAAACGAATTTAGAAAATGGAGCTAATGATTTACTAAGTAATATCCTTCTTGATGATTCAAAATTCAGTAGTTATGAAATGGGAAACGGTTTTCAAACATGTTGTAAGGAATTATTGAAGATACTGCTGACTGATACTGCTGACAGGTTCCTGCGAAAGCTTAGAGTGTTTCTGCTGATGACTGGTTCCTGCGGACGTATAGAGATCCTACGGATAGAGTTAAACTGTGGATAGAACTTATGTAATTTAGGACAAGATATGTAGAATATCTTTTATTAGTTTATTATTATTTGTTTCATGTAAGAAAGGCTAGGGTTTCTAGATGAGAAGCTTCAGTAGAATCAAGGTCTGGAACAACAGTTGAAGGATTAGCATCAGGAGTATCATCCATCTAAGTTAACACTGAAGGAGAATGCCCTTTCTCCTGACTACCAATAAATGACCCAGTGGACTCAGCAGGCTGATCAGCAGAATCAATAAGCTTAGTTCTCTTAGCTGCAGGCCCATCCAAAAGTCTACCCCTCTGCTCTAAGACATCTGGGACATATATACCAGAGGAATGAAGATTGGAAATGATTTTGTCATAGTAGAAGGTGAGCTGGTTATCTGAAAATCCCCAAACCTTCTTTTGAGTCCATCCTGACCCAAACATAGAACATCCTTGATTCTTGACAAAATTCCTCATATATTTCTTTATTTCTGCCTTTGTCCAAGGTCTTTCCCTGAGATGCTTAGCTTTTCTCTCTTCCTCCTGTTGCCTATTTAAACCATCATCTGAACAAAATCAGGGTTATTAACTCCAAGCATTGATTCACCCAAATTAGGCTTAGTCGCAGCCTGTTCAGCCAAATTTTCCCATTGCTCTGCAGAAAGAGTCTTAGCTATTTCATCTAGTTCCTTTTGTCTTTCAGCAGGCAGAGTACTAGTAAATGGAGTTCCCATCTAATCCAAATCAGCTTGTATTTTCCTAGCAAGTGCTTCTGAGGCTTTCATATCCAATTGAACCTTTGTAGCTGCAACATTCTCATTATCTTGCCATTGTGCAGCAACAAGCTCACTAAGTTTTTCATTAGCAAGTTCCACTTTTGACTTCACTCTTGAAGGAATGTCCTGGTCAACCATGATGGATTTTCCTTTGTCTTCCTTAATTGAAGTAGTCTCAGGAGGAACAGAAGTCTTGTCAGTAGAATCATCAGGACAGTCAACTTGGATATCTGCTGATGTATCATGAGCGCCCACTTCAGGCATAGGAGCAGGAAAAGGATCCTTCCTAGAAGCATCAGCAGAAGTCTTATTAGCAGAATGCTGTCTCCTGACATAAGTTACTCTTGAATCCTTTGGAACACTTGTATCAGCAGAATGAACAGCATTAGTAGCTGGTGCAGGCCTATCATCAGTAGAATGAGTAGATGGTGCAGGCCTAGCATCAGTAGCATTCTTCTGAACACTATCCAATGTGGTAGCAGCAAGAAGTTCAAGTCCTTCCAAATCAATTGTGTCAGATGCTTTTGTAGATTCCTCATCTGATTCATACACAACACCTTGTCTTTTCCTTTTCTTAAGCTTAGCCTCCAACTTCTTGACTCTGCCAATAAGAGTCAGAACTGCTTTACTAAGATTCTGTTTGGTGAAATTCAGATCCTTCTCCAACTTGTCCACCTTAGTCACATACCTGTTCAACAAAGCAGATACAGAAGTAACAGTAACAGGACCTTCAGTTCCCCCAACAGGGATATCTGTGGCATTGGAAGCATCATTGGTCCTGTGAGTAGAATAATCTAAATCTACATCTACATCTACATGATCCTTAAAATGAGGTCTCAATGGACTAGGTGTTGGAAGTCTTGTAAATTGTGGAGAATGTACAGGTTGGTCAGGACCTAAATTCTCATTGAGCACATGCTCAGGAGAAGTAGTATCCATTGGTGAATGTACAGGTGTGGGTGACCTAGGAGAGGGTGGTGGCTGAACATCAGGAGCAACTGATGCACTTGCATCAGGAGCAACTTCAGTCTTGTCAGGAGAATTCTCTAATGCTTGAGCATCAGAAGGATCCTGACCACCAGCAGCTGCATCAGCAGCCATTCCATCAAAGGGATTGCCCACAGGGGCATCAGCAACTACTCCATCAGGAGCATTGCCAGCATGCAACATAGCAGGGAGTAAGGGTCTGTGTTCTCCTGTAAATTTGATTTTCATTTAAGAAAACAACTTTTTAGATAAACCCTTAACAGGAAAATGGGTAGGGTCATTGGTCTGAATGCCTAAAATAATTTGAAGAAACCTAGGATACATTAAATATTTAAGTTTGGTATCCTTAACATTATCAAGCATTTCTTTAAAGATATACTTAGAAAAGTTAAAGGTTCTTCCCTGAGAGAGACACACAATGGCAATAGCAATGTCTGTAGAGAATTGATCCCATCCACCAGACTTAGAACTAATACACTGCAGCAAAGTGTGTGTCAAAAACCAACTTAACAAGAAGATTAAAGGTATAAGATGTGACAATGTGACAAGAGAAATCAGTGTACCATAGTTTCTTAACTGAGAACACTTGGCTACTCCAGTAGTGATGGCTATTGGTAAACAGACATCAAATCCATTATTTTCAATGATTCACCTCTCACAGGAGTTAACACACCTGGATGTGATGAGAATAGTATGAAACTAATTTGTTTTGATGTACATTTGGTCTTGTGTTGCTGCAAAGAATGGTGTTTTTCAAATACTTGCTGATCATAGAGATTCTACTTATAAAGATTCTTTGCTACTGAAGTTCATCCTTAATCATCTTGTTTGTGCTATTGGCGATCTATCAAGAAATCTTGAACTTAACTGTGTCAAATTCAAGATTAGGGGAGGATTGTAAGGAATTATTGAAGATACTGCTGACTGATACTGCTGACAGGTTCCTGTGGAAGCTTGGAGTGTTTCTGCTGATGACTAGTTCCTGCGGACGTATAGAGATCCTACGGATAGAGTTAAACCGTGGATAGAACTTATGTAATTTAGGACAAGATATGTAGAATATCTTTTATTAGTTTATTATTATTTGTTTCTTGTAAGAAAGGTTAGGGATTCTATTAGTATATAAGGAACCCTAGGTCATTGTATTACGGACGAGTTTCATAAAGTTATTAGTGAAAGTATATTGATCTATAGAGGATCAAGTTTAGTATATAAGTTTGTTTTTATATTCCGCAATAATTACAAGCTCACAGAGATTATCTAACTTAGTCTTACTGGTGATTACATTAGTAGGCTAACGATCTATTGGCTCGAGATCTATCAAGGTTTAGATCCTAACAAGTGGTATCAGAGCCACGAGATACTCTCTGTAACCTCAACACAATCACATAACTTTTCACTCAGTACCAATGGGAGACAAACCAGGCAGTGATGTTACTCTCTCAGAAGCAGGTTCTCTCACTCAACAACTACAACAGGTGGCCTTCTCTAACAACAATGCCAAGCTTCCTTTTCTCAGGAAGGATGAGTATGAGATCTGGGCCATGAAGATGTAAAACTGGATTGCAAGTGTTGACTATAACCTCTGGAATGTTATACTCAATGGTTGTCATCCTAAAAAGCAAACTGTAGATGCTGATGGCAAAATTAAGATTGTGGAACCTGTTTCTGCTGAAGAAATTCTTGCTATACAAAGGGAGAATAAAGCAAGAACCATATTGCTGCAGGCAATCCCTGATGACCACATGGGAGATTTTCATTCCATGACTGATCCAAGAGAAATCTGGTGGGCTATAAAAGCTAGATTTGGGGGGAATGAAGAATCAAAAAGGATGAGAAAGAGTATGTTGAAACAAGAATTCCAAGAATTCAAAATAACTGAAGAAGAAGGTCTCCACAAAGGCTATGACAGGTTTCAGAAGATACTGAGTCACTTGAATCGGCTTCTAGCCAGACCTGACAATGAGGAGGTGAATTCCAGGTTTCTAAGAGCCTTGCCTCCCTCATGGTCTCAGGTGAGTATATCATTGAAAACCAAAGGTGGCCTGGACTACCTCAGTTTTGATGACTTGTACAACAAACTCAGAGCTTTAGAAGGCGACATAAAGGGATTCTCTCCATATGCAGCAACTCCTTCACAATCTGCATTTGTCAGCTCTAACTCAAACTACATGCCACATACCTATACAAGTCCATCCCCAGTACCACAGGTTTACTCAAGTCCATCCACTCCAAGTCAAAGTCTTCCCATTACCACATTGTCTTTTTCAAATGCTAATCCAATAACTCATCCAAAGATTAGTAATGTGATGGAAGATGTACTTCATTCATTTGTTGCTGAAGTTGATAAACAGCAACAAATAGCTTATGAAGATTTTAAGCAGATTGATGAACTTGCTTTAGAAGAGTTGGACTTAAAGTGGAAAATGGCTATGCTCTCCCTCAAGGTCAGAAGATTTGAGCAAAAGGTTGGTAAAAAGCTCAATGTTGATGGTAGAGATGCAACTCGGTTTGACAGGAGAAAAGTGAAGTGCTATGCTTGTGGAGAAATTGGCCATTTTGCAAGAGAGTGTACAACCAAGAAGGGTGAAGCTAATACCAGATACTCAGCATACAAGAAGAAAGAGGTGGAGGCTGGTGAATCAAAAGCCTTGGTAACTGCTATAGATGCTGGTGTTGACTGGAATGAGCATGAAGATGCAACAAGCAGTCCTCCTCAAATCTCCTGCATGGCTAGTTGTGATGATGACTTCGGCCTCATGGGCATCTCTCCTCAGGTATCTACTTGTGCTTGTGATTGTGATTCTAAATATACAACTCTAAAAGAAGCTTATGATGAGATGAAACCAAAATATAATGAGTGTTTTATTGAAGCTGCAACTTACAAAGAAGCTTTTAAAACCTTAGAACAACAGAAGATGTGGTTTCAGCAAAATCAATTAGCTTATGAGGAAAAGATTAGAGTTTTAAGTAGAGATTTAGAGAATACTAGCAATGAATTAAAGTTTTCTGAAAAAGAAAAAGCTAGAATTGAGTCTGAGAAAGGTGTTTTGCAAGAGAAATTGGACAAAGAAGTAGCTAGGCATAAAGAGTGGCTAGTTTCAGGTGATAAATTATCTAGGTTACTCTACAGTAGTAAGTCTGTAACATCTGAGATAGGTCTAGGGTTTAAGAAATATGTTGGTCCAGAAGCAAATCACTATTTAGATAAGAAAAATCATAATTATTCTGTCCCTATAAACTATCTAAAGGAAGGTGAGATGCATGTTGTACCAGGACCTATCAGAGGTGTATTTATGCCTACTACCAAAACCTCTGACTTTGATGGTTCACACCATCTGTTTGGCAAAAAGTCTAAAGACTTGCCAAATAAGTCTAAAGACCCTCCAACCATAGGAACCCCTAAGCCTACATCCCATAAGTTGGACTTACCAGAATCAAAGGAAAACACTGGCATTAGGATCAATGACTCCCCTGACTCTAGAAGTATATCTAGTATTGATTCTAACACTTATGTCTCTTGTTCTTCCAGGGACAAGACCTCAGAGACCTCTAGTTATGCCAGCTGTGATTCCAAGACCAAGTCAGACTCACCCAAGTCCTCAATAAAGATTTCTGACAAGTTATCTTACAAGTCTGTGGACTCTGAAGTTGCTGCTGATGAAGTTCCTTCTAAGACAGCCTCTTCTGAAGACTTGTTATTTACTTCTTTTGAAAACAATTCCTTTTAGTGTTTACAAAACAATTCTATTTCTGGTGTTTCTTTGAATAATTATGTGTTTAATAAGACATCTTTTGGATTTAATAAATCTTCTAAGAAGAAGAAGTGTTTTGTTTGTGGTAGCAAATTGCATTTGATTAAGGATTGTGATTTTCATGATAAGAGGATGGGTGCTTCTGTTGTTAATAATAGACCTAGACAAAAGTGGACTAACACTTGTACCAAACCCTCATTAGTTCCACAGGCAAATTACAATGTCAGCAGAATGCATTCCATTCCTGCTGATTGGTCTGTTCCTTCTTATAGGTCTGTTTCTGCTAGTAGATATATGAATACCAATAGAAATAGATATGGGTCAAGACCATTTTATGGATTTAATCATTGGTATGGATATAATGACCCAATGTTTTTGGGAAGGGCTAATTGGGATTCTGCTGAAAAGTCCTCAGCAGATTGTTCTTGGACATATAAAAGGCCATATAACTACAGGGATTCCAGGAACAATTGTGGATCTAACTCATCTTCTTGGGTACATCATAATGATCCACAGGGCAGGCTCAAGTCTTTCATGACTTAAGTCTCTTAACATATTAATGTTGTTGTATATTAACTTTTTTTGTTATAGGAACATCCTCTTCTCAATAAAGACTTAGGTATTGTTGATAGTGGCTGTTCAAGAAACATGTCTGGGAATCGGGAGAAGCTACATGACTTTGTGCCTATTAATGGAGGTATAGTGAGGTTTGGAAGTGGAGTAGGAAGGATCACTGGCAAAGGAACCATTAGAACTCCAAAGGTGGATTTTGAGAATGTCTACTATGTGAAGGAGCTTCAAGGATTCAATTTGTTCTCAGTTTCACAAATTTGTGACAAAAAGCTTCCTGTACTTTTCACTGAAGAGGGTTGTCTCATTCTTTCACCCGAGTTCAAAATACCTGATGACAATCATGTATTGCTAAAGGCTCCAAGAAATCATAATCTTTATACATTTGACTTGAATGATGTTAAGCCAGAAGGTGATCTAACATATTTGGTGGCTAAAGCATCCTTGGATGAATCTACAAAATGGCATAGAAGGATGGCACATGTTAATTTCAAAGTTATCAACAAACTTGCTAAAAATGGACTTGTTCATGGACTTCCTTCTATGATATTCACTAATGAGCATAATTGTGTGGCTTGTAACAAGGGTAAGCAACACAAAGCTTCTTATAAGGCCATTACTGCTGTGAGCACAATCTCAGAACCATTGCAGCTACTTCATATGGATCTTTTTGGTCCAACATCCATCAGGAGTATTGACCATAAGTACTTCTGTTTGGTAATCACTGATGCTTTCAGCAGATTCAGTTGGACATTCTTTTTAGTGACTAAAGATCAAAACTTTCAGGCACTTAAATAATTTATGGCTCTAATTGAAAACCAACTTAACAAGAAGATTAAAGGTATAAGATGTGACAATGGGACAGAGTTCAAAAATGCTAATCTCATTGAACTTTGTGGGTTAAAGGGTATTAAAAGAGACTATAGCACTCCTAGGACTCCACAACAGAATGGAGTTGCAGAAAGGAAGAATAGAACCCTTATAGAGGCTGCAAGATCTATGCTTGCTGACTCTAAACTTCCCACCATGTTTTGGACTGAGGCAGTTGGCACTGCTTGTTATGTATTGAATAGGGTGTTGATTACTAGACCTCATAATAAGACACCCTGTGAGCTACTGACAGGGAAGAAACCTACCATTGAACACTTGAAACCTTTTGGTTGTCAGGTGACCATTCTAAACACAAGTGATCACTTAGGCAAATTTGAAGCAAAAGCTGTTGAAAGGTATATTGTTGGTTACTCAGCTCATAGCAAGGCTTACAAGGTATATAATTTGGCTGCAAAGAAGATAGAAGAGACTCTTAACCTGAAATTTTTGGAGGAGAATGAAAATGTTCAGGGAAAAGGTCATGAATGGTATTTTGACCTTGATTACTTAACAGATTATTTGGGGTATGTAAGACACAAAACTAACCCCTTTGCAGGTATACAAGTGTCATCTTCTAACAGTGCAGGTACCCTATAGGATGATTCAAACAGTGATTCAGAATGTGATGAACCCACTATTGTTGTAACTACTCTACCAATTCAAATAGCAGATCCTCCTAACAAAGAAGCCTCTGATGCCAAATCTGCTGATGATGTGGAAAACTCAACCTATGCAGAAGATCTTGCTAGACTCAAAAAGCAAGAACATGCAGCTGCTGAGGAAGCTAAAAGACGTGGTCTTGAATTTGCTCAAGACACTGAAGCACTCTTAAAACAAGCTGCTATTGAAGAGAGTAGAAAAACTAGTTCTGCTGATACATCTACTGATGCAGCTGCTGATTCTGCTGATGGAGATTCTGCTGAAGGCATTTCTGCTGCAGTTCCTGTTTCCTCTGAAACATCCACAAGCTTGGATGAACCTTATGGCAGGTTTCCAATTCCCTCAGATCTTGCTAATGTTGAGCAAGGTGATGGCATTTTTCAATCAGCTTCTTATGATGAAGACTTTGCTCCTACACTAACCAATCTTGATACCTCCATTGATGTTAATCCTGTTGCAAATAAAAGGATCAACACCATTCATCTACAAGCTAATATACTTGGTGATCCAAATGCTATGGTTCTCACCAGGAGTGCCATTAAGAATACCAAGTTTGGGCAATGTGCATTTCTAACTTATGTATCCACTAAGAAGAGAGACAATCACACAGATCAGAAGCATTGTTTGTTTGCTTGTTTCTTGTCCCAAGTTGAACCAACAAGCATTAAATAGGCTTTGAGTGAACCTATTTGGGTTGAAGCTATGCAGGAAGAGATGCAACAATTCAAGAATCAAGATGTGTGGGTACTTGTTGATCTTCCTGCAGGGAAAATTGCAATTGGGACCAAGTGGATCTTAAAATGCAAGAGGGATGCCAGAGGTATTGTGGTGAGAAATAAAGCAAGATTGGTGGCTCAAGGTTTCAGACAAGAAGAAGAGATTGACTACACTGAGGTCTTTGCACCAGTTGCTAGGGTTGAGGCAATTAGATTATTTTTAGCCTTTGCCTCATATATGGGGTTTAAGGTCTATCAGATGGATGTCAAGAGTGCCTTCCTCTATGGCAAAATTGAAGAGGAGGTATATGTTACTCAACCACAGGGCTTTGAAGACCCCCATCATCCTAAGAAGGTGTACAAAGTTGTCAAGGCACTTTATGGACTTCACCAAGCACCAAGAGCATGGTATGCTAGATTGTCTACATTTCTTTTGGAGCATGGCTACAGAAGAGGAGCTATTGACAAGACCCTCTTTATTAAGAAAAACTCCAGGGACATCATTCTAGTACAGGTCTATGTGGATGACATTATTTTTGGATCCACAAAGGAAGCATGGTGCAGGGAATTTGAAGAATTGATGAAAGGTGAATTTCAGATGAGTGCAATGGGGGAGTTAACCTTTTTCTTAGGGCTACAAGTCAAACAACAACCTGAAGGGATTTTTATCCATTAGGAGAAGTATGTTAAAGACATTTTGAAAAAGTTTGACTTTGAACTCTTGAGGACTGCTACTACTCCATATGAACCACCCAATCTTAAAAATCCAAATGAACAAGATGAGGCTTTGAATGTTCACCTCTATAGATCCATGATTGGATCACTCATGTATCTCACAGCTTCTAGGCCTGACATTACCTTTGCTGTCAGTGCTTGCTCAAGACATCAAGTCACTCCACTGACTTCCCACCTGAATGCAGTGAAGAAGATTTTCAAGTACATCAAAGGCCAACCCAAGCTAGGCCTCTGGTACCCAAGGGAATCACCATTTGTGTTGGAGGCATACAGTGATAGTGATTATGCAGGAGCTAATTTGGATAGGAAATCCACAACAGGAGGTTGTCAATTTCTTGGTAGAATACTCATCTCTTGGCAGTGCAAGAAACAAACCATAGTGGCTAGTTCTACTACTGAAGCAGAATATGTTGCTGCTACCAATTGCTGTGGTCAGGTACTTTGGATTCAGAATCAAATGTTGGATTATGGGTTTAACTTTATGAACACTAAGATCTACATTGATAATCAAAGTACTATTTCTATTGTTAAAAATCCTGTTTTTCATCAGAGAACTAAACATATAGAAATTAGGCACCGTTTTATAAGAGATGCAAATGAGAAGCATCTAATTCAAGTGCTTAAAATTCATACTGATGATAATGTGGCTGATTTATTAACAAAAGCTTTTGATGGACCTAGGTTTAATCACCTAGTTGTCACCATTGGGGTGGTTAACCCTTGAATGCTATGTTTGAGGGGAGGCATATGCCTTAGGGGAGGCATATGCCTCAAGGAAGGATTGTACATGTTGTATAGATTATTATGTTTACTAACTTTGTCTTGCAGGTTTCTTACTAACCTTGTATATTATTATGGTTGTTCTTTTGTGTTTTGGTTGAATGTTTGGTTGCAGGTTATGTTCCTGCTGATGTACAAAGATCTACACTACTTATATCAGTGGAATCAGATATAAAAGACAAATTAAAAGATCTTTCATTATTTATAGAAAACAAAGTACATCCATAACAACACCATTCAACAGACAGATTACAAAAGACATCATTTAACAACATTCAACCACCAACAAACCACCACCTCCCAAAGCCCCAACCTTCTACTCCATCTTTCTCTTCCCTTTGCCCAAGTCCTTTAGGTCAGGCATCCTCTTGTGGACCCCTCTGGATTGCATGTCCTTGTTCCAGAGCTTGGGAGCAGCAAGACCCATGACAACCTTCAATGGACCCTTGTTCCTATTTGAGGACTGTGGCTCTTCAGGGACAGAGATCTTCCTCATATCTACACAAACCCTCTCCATTTCACTTGTCAGGAATGATGTGACAGGAGTAAAATCAGGGACAACCATAGCTAGATGAGTTGGAGCTTCCTCTGCTTCATTGGTTTCTTCTGATGAGGTAGGAGATGGACAAAATTCAGAAGGGCCTTCACCTAGGTAGTAGTATGCTCTTTGGATTTGAGGTATGTCAAAGGTGGAGTCTGATGATGAATCAGAGGAAATATCAATGATCTTGGGGGATGGTTTCATGATTTGGGTGTTGAGAAAGACTTTGGTGGTATGTTATTAGTGTACTAATGGGTTGTGAGTAGCTTATGCCTTGAAGACTTCTTTATAAAGACTTGATTTGGGTTTAATGTTAGTAAATGCAAGTTAATGGGAGGTAGTTGAGTCAGTAGCAATTACTAATTGTGCAATTTATCCACTTAAGTGGATTCTTCGGATGAAAGTCAATGAGTTTGACCACTTGCTGCTGATAATATCTATTTTGTTCTTAAGTGTGTTCCTGCTAATGGTTTATTAAAGATCACTTTATTCAGGGGAATGCAAATCTTTCAGAAGAATTAAAATCAAGTAAACATAAACAAGGCAAAATTTTTATTGATTCTTCAGAAGTACAATACAGGACAATAAAATTGAAAGTTTAACACAAGTTCCTATTCTACTTTGCCCTTGCCCTTGCCTTCCACAATCTTCTCCTTGCCTTTGTTGTTGATGTTGAAGATTCCTTGCCACTGAGGACAGGGCAACCCCATCACAATCTTTCTTGTCTTTGGCAATGGGGGATTTAATTTTCTTCCTCTTGATGGTCGTCTTGGACGAGAGGACTAGGGCTTCTCAGGGGTTGTAGAGTGCATCATTCTCATCATCCTTTTCATCAGAAGAAGTGAAGATGAAGGGAGACTCATTAGGATTGGGAACTCTGTTTGCCCTCTCCAATGCATTCCACTGTCTCTCCATCTCTCTCTAGTATTCTGGATCATCAATTTCTGAAGGGTATGGTGGAAGATCTTCTGATGATGATGAACTTGGAGCAGGTACATCATGTTTCTTCTTTTTGGCTTGTTCTTTTGTGAGACCCCGGGGGAGAGTTGGCATTTTGAGTGGTGGTGGAGATGTTTTTGATTCTGATGAGTCAGATGAGTCAGAAGAAAGGTTGATGATGCTTGGATTGGATGCCATAGTTCTTAATTGATTGGTGGAATTGTAATTAGGGATTTGATTTGTGTGGAGAGATTTGGGGATAAATACCCTTTATTTATAAGGTCACTCCAACCGCGTGTCTTTATTACCATAAATGCGAGGTGGTTTGGAGATAATTAAGGGTTATTTGAAATTTGAATAAAGAGATTTTTCAAAGATATTTGGTTACCACTGAAGGTGTGATTCTGCTGATTGATTCTGCGGATAGTGCTGATTCATACATGGTCGACCGTAGTCAACGATTGACTTATTTCTACGGATTGACCATTTGGTTTCTGCCATTTGACTTGGTTTCAGCTGACGAGTCAGTTTAATTGGGATCTTATTAAGCCGGTTATTAGTCAAAGATTACTTTCCAATAATTCATATCAGTTTCATTCCACGTTTGGTAACTTCCATAATTAGCCACGACTTGCATATCCCACTCACAATTAACTGATTCCCTCTCGCTATAAAATTTTAAAAACCATTTCACCATTCTTCAGCACTCCCAACCCTAATTTCTTATTCTCAATCAATGGTTGAACTACTTTTCAAAGGTGATCATAACAAACATGCCTTTCTTGGTTGTGGTAAGGGTGATGAAGATTATGTGGGTATGATAGAATTTCTCCAAAGATCCAACATTCATTATGCTTTGATCCATTATCCAAATGTTATTCATGAATCTCTGGTTATACAATTTTGGGAAACGGCAAAGACCAGGACTGTTGAAGATGGACCAACAGAGATTGTTGCTATGGTAGATGGGGAAGAATGTGTGGTTACTGAGTCTTTGGTCAGAACTCAACTACAATTGGATGATGAAGGTGGGGAGACTGATGTGCCTAAGGAAGAGATACTTGCAGGTCTTCGGGCTACTGGTTATACTGGTGATGGGAAAGTGTGGTACAAGAATTTGTTTTGTCCTAAATGGAGGTTTTTGACACACACTTTGCTTCAATGTATTAGTTCTAAGTCTGGTGGATGGGATCAATTCTCTACAGACATTGCTCTTGCCATTGTGTGTCTCTCTCAGGGAAGAACCTTTAACTTTTCTAAGTATATCTTTAAAGAAATGCTTGATAAAGTTAAGGATACCAAACTTAAATATTTAATGTATCCTAGGTTTCTTCAAATTATTTTAGGCATTCAGACCAATGACCCTACCCATTTGCCTGTTAAGGGTTTATCTAAAAAGTTGTTTTCTCAAATGAAAATCAAATTTACAGGAGAACACAGACCCTTACTCCCTGCTATGTTGCCTGCTGGCAATGCTCCTGATGGAGTAGCTGCTGATGCAGCTGCTGATGCCCCTGTGGACAATCCCCCTGATGGAGTGGCTGCTGATGCAGCTGCTGGTGGTCAGGATCCTCCTGATGCGCAAGCATTAGAGAATTCTCCTGACAGGACTGAAGTTGCTCCTGATGCAAGTGCATCAGTTGCTCCTGATGTTCAGCCACCACCCTCTCCTAGGTCACCCACACCTGTACATTCACCAATGGATACTACTTCTCCTGAGCATGTGCTCAATGAGAATTTAGGTCCTAACCAACCTGTACATTCTCCACAATTTACAAGACTTCCAACACCTAGTCCATTGAGACCTCATTTTGAGGATCATGTAGATGTAGATGTAGATTTAGATTATTCTACTCACAAGACCAATGATGCTTCCAATGCCACAGATATCCCTGTTGCTGGAACTGAAGGTCCAATTACTCTTACTTCTGTATATGCTTTGTTGAACAGGTATGTGACTAAGGTGGATAAGTTGGAGAAGGATCTGAATTTCACCAAACAGAATCTTAGTAAAGCAGTTCTGACTCTCATTGGCAGAGTCAAGAAGTTGGAGGCTAAGCTCAAGAAAAGGAAGAAACAAGGTGTTGTGTATGAATCAGATGAGGAATCTACAAATGCATCTGACACAATTGATTTAGAAGGACTTGAACTTCTTGCTGCTACCACATTGGATAGTGTTCAGAAGAATGTTGCTGATGCTAGGCCTGCACCATCTACTCATTCTACTGATGATAGGCTTGCACCAGCTACTGATGCTGTTCATTCTGCTGATACAAGTGTTCCAAAGGATTCAAGAGTAACTTATGTCAGGAGAAAGCATTCTGCTGATAAGACTTCTGCTGATGCTTCTAGGAAGGAACCTTTTCCTGCTCCTATGCCAGAAGTGGGCGCTCATGATACATCAACAGATATCCAAGTTGACTGTCCTGATGATTCTACTGACAAGACTTCTGTTCCTCCTGAGACTACTTCAATTAAGGAAGACAAAGGAAAATCCATCATGGTTGACCAGGACATTCCTTCAAGAGTGAAGTCAAAAGTGGAACTTGCTAATGAAAAACTTAGTGAGCTTGTTGCTGCACAATGGCAAGATAAAGAGAATGTTGCAGCTACAAAGGTTCAATTGGATATGAAAGCCTCAGAAGCACTTGCTAGGAAAATACAAGCTGATTTGGATCAGATGGGAACTCCATTTACTAGTACTCTGCCTGCTGAAAGTCAAAAGGAACTAGATGAAATAGCTAAGACTCTTTCTGCAGAGCAATGGGAAAATTTGGCTGAACAGGCTGCTACTAAGCCCAATTTGGGTGAATCTGTGCTTGGAGTTAATAACCCTGATTTTGTTCAGATGATGGTTGAAAGAGGCAAGTTGCAGAGACAACAGGAGGAAGGGAGAAAAGCTAAGCATCTCAGGGAAAGACCTTGGACAAAGGTAGAAATAAAGAAATATATGAGGAATTTTGTCAAGAATCAAGGATGTTCTATGTTTGGGTCAGGATGGACTCAAAAGAAGGTTTTGGGATTTTCAGATAAACAGCTCACCTTCTACTATGACAAAATCATTTCCAATCTTCATTCCTCTGGTATATATGTCCCAGATGTCTTAGAGCAGAGGGGTAGACTTTTGGATGGGCTTGCAGCTAAGAGAACTAAGCTTAATGATTCTGTTGATCAGCCTGCTGAGTCCACTGGGTCATGATGCGTGGGAATCGCACCTTGCTTTACCTCTCGAGGGATCTCGAAAAGCTTACAACCCCCACCAGGCAGTGTACCTGATCGTTGTAGTATAGTATAGTGACAAGTACCGGGGGATTGATCGTTCAGCTTAGGAATAGTGTCGCTAGGATTAGAAAACCTAATTAATAGTTCTAGAGGTGAGAGATGATTATTTTTGTATTTTTATATTTTTATGAAAGCAATTAAAATCTCGGGTTTTGAAGGAGTGGGCGGAATTAGTTGCTATTCAACTAACCCAAAACTAAGATGCAATCAAAATAAAATAATAAAAATGAAATTAAACTAATTAAACTAAGGTTGTGAGCAGTAATTGGAGAAATTGTGTTTACTTAGACTTCACTACTCCCTAGATATCTTTTATATGTTAATTACTTGTTACACTTGTATGAATGACGGATTGTATTCCTTAATACCATTCGTGGGGTGGCATACATAACTCCCCAACTCTATGAGCTCTTATCTCCTCCTACACCATGACCCAGCACAACTATAGGGATTGTAAACAGTGGCTCATGCATTAAATACAACCAATAAAGACCTAGTACGCCTCGGTTCATGTTTCTTAAGACGTTCAAGCATGTTACCATTTGGAGATCTGCCAGTTTTCTTAAGCCTAACATATAAATCATTCATTCAAAACAAGAATAGACAAGTAATCAACACATAATCAACATCTAGGTTTCATTAGATCTAAGCAAACACAAGAGAGATCTAGCCTAGCATAATGGAATTGAGACAAGAACAAGAGATAAACAACCAACACATAGACATATTGATTGAATTGAAAGTACACTTATCTCAATTACAATGCAAGGTCTCAAGGGTTTGGAACCCTTGAAAAACCTGTAAAAGAGGCTCCAAAATCGTCTTTAGGGTTTCACCAAAACTTCTCCCTTTTTTATTAAAAACTAGAAAACTATATATAGGAAAAACAGTCTGACGGCGTCAAGAGTAACTTCTGACGCCGTCACCTCGCCGCCATATACTTCCTCGGACGGCCTATGTGACGCCGTCACCACCCACGGTATATTAATTTTGCCACTTTGACGCCGTCACGAGTCCTTCTGACGCTGTCACCACCTTCGGAGTTTAATTCTTCATGTCTGACGCCGTCAAGCTGATGGTCTTGACGCCGTCACCTTGTATTTTCAGCATGCAAATTTGGTACTTAGCCGTTTTCTTCACTTTTATGCTCCAAAAATGTCCAAAATAGCTTTTTTTCCAGAATTCACTCTCCAAACACCTAAAATCACAAAAGGAACGATTTAGGGCAATATTTGATCAAATAAAGTCGGATTCGGGCTTAAATGACCCCCTAAAAACGGATCATTTTTCGCCTCATCATATACCCTTACACTTGAGATTTGCTTGTCCTCAAGCAAATGAGCTTTTATTCTACTCAAAAGACAAGTTAGGGGTCATTTAACACTAATATAAAAGTAATTACAACAAATAATCGTTCCACTAAAGACCAATAGACAAGCACGGAGGTCATACACAAGCACCTCACAAATAGTATTTAGATACTCACATCTCTCGGGTGTAATAAAGTAATATAACATTATGGAAATGGAAGATATCTCTCACTACCTGTCATAGCAAAATAGATTACCATAGGCTTGGGAAAGGATCAAACCTCCACCACATGGCGTAAGCACCTAGGATAAACTATCAAAGAGGTCTTTTTAAAGGGTTATAACGTTAGGTGTAGGGATATGAATTACACGGTTTTGTTGGATAAAGGAAGTTTTACTGGTGGCGAGTTAACAATCTTAGTTAATTACATGTACAAGTTGGCGTTGCTAAGCCAAGACTAGACTCGACTTAAGCTAATAAATGAAAAAAATAACAAAAACACAAAATGAACATAGAATAAAAAACGGGATGGTAGTCCGTATTTTTTTTTTTCTCTTTTTCTTTTCTATTTTTTTTTTCTTTTTCTTAATTTTTTCGATTTTTTTTTCATACACTCTTACCCTACCATCCAAAATAATACATCATAGGGGTTTGAGTATTCCCCTTACACTTGAATTTTTACATACTTTACATTAAACTATTCTAATGACTCGAATTAAGAAAATCAAAACACTTGGAGCACTTTTAAGATTAACGTACATATGGGGGTAATATATTATGTTCTTCCCCATTACTCCATAAAATAAGTACTTACCCACGAGTCCCAATAGTCCCAAAACAATATGTACAAGGATATGACTCGACATAGCAACCATGTAATCAATTAGAAAGTTAACTTAGGGTTTAACAAATAACAATAATGCACTAAAAATGAGCGCATACACGGAAGGCTAAGGCGATTTGGGTGTACATTTAAGTGGGGTGTAACAAATTCTCCCTTTAAGTAAGATGCTTAAAGTTAGAAACGAAAAGATAGGCTCGGAGGGGTGTACTAGGGGTATCGTGTACTAAAAATGAGTACAACGCTAAGGGTGTGGGAAAAATTAGTTGACTTAACTAGCCAAGTAATATGACTTAAATGGTCAAGTAATTATAATACGGGTTTAACACGAGGGTGATCCTAATGCCTCTTATCATGTAGTAAATCCTACCACACGAATGTAGTCTCACTAGCGGTCTCGGGATGCATCACTAACGCAAGTTCTAGAATCTAAATGCTACCGGTACACTCATAAGCACCAATAATAAATGTTTTTCCTATCAAAACTAAAGGCGAACCTCACATTTTTGGGTGGAAAATTTTTCTGAATATACGGTTATGTGCTAGTCATACAACCTCCTATCCATGAGACGCTTGCTATGGCTAAAGTTTCACTCCTAAATGTTGTAAAAAATTTTAAATTTGGCGCTAAAATTACACTAACAAGTATTTCTCATAGTTTTATTACTCATCTACTATCAAACAAAACAAACTCAAGCGAAAGTGCATATGTAAGGTATCATCTTTTTATCCTCCCCTTACACTTAAGATGAACATTGTCCCCAATGTTCAAGTAAAGAATGTAAAAGTTAAAAAGTAAAGAGAATGAAATCAAATACTCCCCTGATTCGCTCGGTATGGATTTTAGGTTGGTCAGGTTAAATCTTCCTCCAAGAAAACGAACAATCAAAGCTTCCCTTCCATAATATAAATCATCTTCTTGTCATAAATAACCTGTAGATCCTGACAAAAGTAGACAAGGCAACCTCGCGTAAAATCGGCGGCATCCTATATAAGTTACTAAATCCTAGAAAACAAAGTAAGATATAATGCTTGTGGAATGAAGTTTGCAGATTTCCTGGAGATTATAAAACTTAATAATTCACAAAAACCATAAGACTCCGTTAGAAAAACAAAACCGGTAAAATTTCCAGATTTTAACTCCTGACGCCGTCAAGAGCAATACCCTGACGCCGTCAGAATGGACCTGCAGAAATTCTTATGTTAAGTTTCCGGAAAATTTCTGGAAAAACTTTGTCCTACTTCCTGGAAAATCCTGCAAAACTTCATTATGACTCAATACAAGCATTTGACTCTAACAAATACGAATATACATGTTCATTTAATATTGTGGAGAATCATGATCGGGTTGTTTCTTAAAAACATATTTGGGGTTTCCCCTTACACTTATCTTTTTCAAAAATACCTTTAGGTTGAAGTTAAGACTAGGCTAAACAACATAATAAAGTATTTCCACATTTTAGTAGAGAAACATGATCAACCAACAATAAAAACAAAGCATGCATACGGAAGCAAATAACAATCAAACAAATAAAAATCACACAAAACATGGGTTGCCTCCCAAGAAGCGCTTTTCTTTATTTACGAGTCTTGTAGCTAGACTCAAAGTCGTCGGTTACTACGTAATCTCATCATTGGTTCCACTCTCTAGGTCGTCTTCTAAACTAGTATCGCTTTCATAGTGTAAATACTTCGGATCTTCGAATTCGAAAACATCCCGTCGATACTTAGAGCCAAGCTTACTAACATCCTTAAAGAACCCACAAGATAAATCAGAAATATTTCTACACCCTCTCCTAACATCATCATCACACAAGACAAGTTGGGAGCTCATCACATCGAGCCCGTCGCAATCTATCTCCCTAAGGTCTCTTCTTTTGTATGGCGTTTGGTATGAAATCCTCCTAATCCCGTCAGTGAAAGTCATGATTCCGTTCAAGTCATCCACTATCAACTTAGTGATTTTCACAAAAGGGTGCTCCAAAGACGACTTGCGATAGCCTAGGGTCAACAAAGTCCTCTATGTTGTCCACAATCGTGAACTCCATAGGGAATGCCATATTTCCTACGAACACTTGGATTTCATGATCCTTACCAACCACCTTCTCTCCCTTGTAAATCATCCCCCATCTGCAGATATTGTTATAATGAAACAATGACATGAAATTCTTTGGCAGGAATACATTAATGTATATGTTTTCGAAGTACTTATGACCGATCATGCAAGGGATTTTTAGGTTATTCGGATCACGTCGTTTGATCTTTCTCAACTCTCCATCCTTTGACCCATATAGATTCCCCTCAAGGGAGGGACGATACTCATAAACCTCCTCACCATCCCTACGAAAAATTACCGTTCTAACACCATTGGTGAGTAATACACTACCATCTTTCTCGTCAAGGATTGCTCCCGATTCATTGATGAATGGCATCCCAAGGACAAGGTTGGTTAATGTTTGATTGGCGAGAGGGTCCACGTCATCAAACACGGTGAGGTTAGTATTGTAAACAAGCTCTCCAATCCTAATTGACAAATTCGCTACTACCCTTTCGCACGCAATGTGTTCTGGGAAAGCCTTGTGATATAGGGAAAGTGGGATTACGTTGACTGGGAAGCTGGGATCTATATGACTATCAATTAAGACCTTTCCTTCAATGGTACAGGAGATTTTGAAAAGTTTAGAGCCGCTCTTCTCGGTTTGATTGCTACCTATACTAATAACATCCTCTATTCCGGATTCTTCTATAACAGATTTACTCAAAATGGTTGGGCCTTTCTCCTGTTCCCCCGATGTCTCGTTCCTTTCATCCGGTTTGTCGGATTTCCGCGTGGTGCACTGCTCGGGTGAGTTGGTAGGTTTCCTTGCAGAAGCGTGGTCAACCTTTGAGATCTCATCCTTCGCTGTCTGATTGAGTTTGTCAGTTTGTTGTTGGGTTGGATCGGATGCTGCAGCTGATATTGTGGTGATGGTGTTTACGAAGTGGATTGGTCCAGGGGGGTTGATAGGTCCTTTTTCGTTAGGAGATAGATGTTTGAATAGCTTGCTAGGACTTTTTATTTTTACAGGGGAGGCTGGTGGACTCATGACGGTAGCAGACTTAACCTCATCAACGTGAATGGGCTTATTATCAATATGCTCTTTGATAGCCGTCAACAGATTACAAATCTTGTTGTTCACGTCAGCCTGCTGTTGTTTGAATTTTGTCTCGAGTGTAGTGAGCTGCAGTTCTTGAGAAAGAATGAATTTTTTTAAATCATCTTCACAGCTTCGCCTAGGGGTACTTTGCGATGGAAAATGTTCGGACCAAATGAGTGGTGAGGAGTCATTGAATGATACACTTCGTGTTTAATACCCTCTAAAATTAGGTTTATCCTTCCATGCCTCATATGCTTCGGCAGAAGTTCGAGGGCCCTGCCCTACGTGTGATGATGTGAATTTGTTATAAGCACGTTTTGGAAGTTCCATGCAGTTGTAGGTCTCATGAGGGCCGTTGCACAGTTTGCATGTAGAAGCGATTCTGCTTACTTGGCTTGAAGGCTTATGAGCTTCGTAAGATTTCATAAGAGACTTGACTCGACCTTCAAGTTCCCTGATCCTACGGTCGGGAGTGCTTGAATTGTTCGAAGGCAAAGATATTGCCTTGACCGTTTTGTTCAAATCACGGGGATCATTCCAACTTTCGTTGTCATAGAGAGCAAGATCTTCTATGAGTTCCCATGATTGTTCCGCACTAAGATCACGTAGCTTACCACCGGCCGATTGGTCAATGGTTCGCCTCGTGGAGATGTCGATATGGTCATAGAAGATTTGGACTTGGAGCCAAAGATCTATGCCATGATGAGGGACTTTTTGGAGTAAGTCCTTGAAACGAGTCCATGCTTCATAAAGAGATTCATTTTGACGTTGTTGAAACATCAAGATGTCATTCCCAAGTTTAGTAGTTCTCCCCGGTGGGAAAAATTGAGCAAGGAAACGAGTGGTGAGATCATCCCATGTGGTGATGGATCCCGCGGGTAAACGCTCAAGCCATTGACTAGCTTGATCCCGTAGAGAGAATAGGAATAGGCGTAAACGGGTAGTCTCTCTAGTTTCAACACTTAGGTCTATGGAATCTACGATTTTGAGGAAGTCCTTAAGGTGTTGGTTTGGATCTTCGGAACGAAGTCCATGGAATGCACATCCGCTTTGCACCAACCGGATGGTGTCGGATCGCAAGGGGGTCACATTGGCTCCGGTGAGCTCAATGGTGTTTCGGTAGCCTTGGTGGCTAGGTCGGGAATACTCTCCTAAGGTTCGGGGCCTAAGGGGTTCTAATGGTGGGTTTTGTTGTGGTGGGATGATGGGTTCAAAGATGTTACCACCTTCCATGATGTCGGATGGTAAAGAGTTACGAACAAAGGCACGAAGAAATAAGATAGACTAAAGAAGACCTAAAAATAAAAATAAAAATCTTACTAGAAAGGAATCTAGCAAGTAGACCTAATAAAAAGAAATCCTAACCTAGACAATAACTATTCCCCAGGCTGCGGCGCCAAAAACTTGATGTGTGGGAATCGCATCTTGCTTTACCTCTCGAGGGATCTCGAGAAGCTTACAACCCCACCAGGCAGTGTACCTGATCGTTGTAGTATAGTATAGTGACAAGTACCGGGGGATTGATCGTTCAGCTTAGGAATAGTGTCGCTAGGATTAGAAAACCTAATTAATAGTTCTAGAGGTGAGAGATGATTATTTTTGTATTTTTATATTTTTATGAAAGCAATTAAAATCTCGGGTTTTGAAGGAGTGGGCGGAATTAGTTGCTATTCAACTAACCCAAAACTAAGATGCAATCAAAATAAAATAATAAAAATAAAATTAAACTAATTAAACTAAGGTTGTGAGCAGTAATTGGAGAAATTGTGTTTACTTAGACTTCACTACTCCCTAGATATCTTTTATATGTTAATTACTTGTTACACTTGTATGAATGACGGATTGTATTCCTTAATACCATTCGTGGGGTGGCATACATAACTCCCCAACTCTATGAGCTCTTATCTCCTCCTACACCATGACCCAGCACAACTATAGGGATTGTAAACAGTGGCTCATGCATTAAATACAACCAATAAAGACCTAGTACGCCTCGGTTCATGTTTCTTAAGACGTTCAAGCATGTTACCATTTGGAGATCTGCCAGTTTTCTTAAGCCTAACATATAAATCATTCATTCAAAACAAGAATAGACAAGTAATCAACACATAATCAACATCTAGGTTTTATTAGATCTAAGCAAACACAAGAGAGATCTAGCCTAGCATAATGGAATTGAGACAAGAACAAGAGATAAACAACCAACACATAGACATATTGATTGAATTGAAAGTACACTTATCTCAATTACAATGCAAGGTCTCAAGGGTTTGGAACCCTTGAAAAACCTGTAAAAGAGGCTCCGAAATCGTCTTTAGGGTTTCACCAAAACTTCTCCCTTTTTTATGAAAAAACTAGAAAACTATATATAGGAAAAACAGTCTGACGGCGTCAAGAGTAACTTCTGACGCCGTCACCTCGCCGCCATATACTTCCTCGGACGGCCTTGGTCCACTTATGACGGCCTATGTGACGCCGTCACCACCCACGGTATATTAATTTTGCCACTTTGACGCCGTCACGAGTCCTTCTGACGCCGTCACCACCTTCGGAGTTTAATTCTTCATGTCTGACGCCGTCAAGCTGATGGTCTTGACGCCGTCACCTTGTATTTTCAGCATGCAAATTTGGTACTTAGCCGTTTTCTTCACTTTTATGCTCCAAAAACGTCCAAAATAGCTTTTTTTCCAGAATTCACTCTCCAAACACCTAAAATCATAAAAGGAATGATTTAGGGCAATATTTGATCAAATAAAGTCGGATTCGGGCTTAAATGACCCCCTAAAAACGGATCATTTTTCGCCTCATCAGGTCATTTATTGGTAGTCAGGAGAAAGTGCATTCTCCTTCAGTGTTAACTCAGATGGATGATACTCCCGATGCTAATCCTTCAACTGTTGTTCCAGACCTTGATTCTACTGAAGCTTCTCATCCTGATACTACTGAAGCTCAACCTGATACTACTGAAGCTCAACCTGATGTTTCACATGATGCTTCAGCAGATGCTCCAATAGATGTACCTGATGATGATTCTGAAGATGTTCCTGCTGATGTTTCAGCACATGTTACTCCTGATGCTTCCAAACAAGTGCCTAAAGAAGAACCTGCTGATGGTCATTCTCTTCCTTCTACTACTGGCACTAGGAGAAAGACTAAAGCTATCAAGAGGAAGGCTTCTAAGGATGCTCCATTAGAGGATAGTACCTTTATTGACTATGATTCTGATGATGGTCAAGATCTAGTTGTTTGGGAGAAAATTGTGAAATGGGAACTTGTTGATTCTCTGCTTGGTCAAGGACAAGTGAATGTCCTTCATAGACAAGATGGCTCTACCAAGACCTTTACTTTTCTGAGTCAGATATTGCACATGGTGGACAAGCAAGATCTTCTCTCACTTTATGACTGGGTTATCACTTATTATCAAACTCATTCCCCTGAAGGAATTGGAATGTATTTGATGGGAGATTTACAAATTCTGTGTGATTCTCATCGTGGTGATTCTGGTGTGAAGTTTCAAGTATGGAAAGGTCAGAAGACATGGGTGGTTGATTATTGGAAGTTCTTTCCTCTTCCTAATGTTCATATGATTGTTACAACCACTGGTAAGACCTTATACTTCTGGGCTGATGTTCTTTACCCAATTACAATGGAAGTGATGAATTTCATGCTGGAGGCAAAACTCTCTGTTCCTCTGGATATGACTGAGAATGATCTTCATCTTGCTGAACAATTGATAAGGTTCATCAGAAGAAGTATCTTGACTAAGCAGGAACTGAAAACTAAGTATGGTATTCAAAATCAAAAAGTTGGCTAGTCCAAAGGGTACAGCTTTGGTAAAGACTCATCAAATCTGTTGATAGCTGTAATGGTTTGCTCAAAACCATAGGGTTATCAACTCACCCATGTTTTATTGCTGAGATTTGAAATGGTTGTCAATTGACCATGGATTTTTCCTTTCTGGATTCCAAATAATTGGCTAGCCCACAAGCTTGGTTTAAAATTGCGTTTTGCGATCCGATGCGCTAAAGGTCCCAAAAGCCATTGCGTGATGCGCGATGCGAATGCGAGCGCAATTTAGACACATTGCGTTTCGTATTAAAAAATGTACGAAATTATTTATACATAGTATATTCTTTCAAGTACCAACTAAATGCAAAAACTTACGAAATAAGTTACTAGGATATTGAAATTAGGCCAATAATTCATTTATAAAATAAATAATTTGAAAACGCAAGATACTATATTTTCGTTATTATGTTTTATTTGTACGTCTTTAACAAGTTTTATCTTTAAAATCCCATTTAAATACTTGGATCTCTTTTATATGGTTTATTTTTTTAAAAAATGACCTAAATACTAGATTGCGACAATTGCAGCCATTGCTAGCATTAGACAAATGTGGTAAATTGCGGTCTAATACGAATGCAATTTGGGATGCCCTTGCATTAGGCCCCATAATGCGAAATTTCAAATGCAATGCAACGATGCGTGCAATTTGCGCAATGATGCGCGCATTTTTAAACCAAGCCCACAAGAGTATGGATTGTGGTAAAGGCAGTGGAAAACCATATTTGGTATTCAATTGACCAAGATGATTTTTCATCAATAATTGACTAGTCCTGAGCAAACGGCTACAGGTAAAGACTTCTCAAATTCGTTTATAGCTGATGATTTGCTAAAAATCATATTCTTTGGGTCATCAGTGTACCATAGTTTCTTAACTGAGAACACTTGGCTACTCCAGTAGTGATGGCTATTGGTAAAGAGACATCAAATCCATTATTTTCAATGATTCACCTCTCACAGGAGTTAACACACCTGGATATGATGAGAATAGTATGAAACTAATTTGTTTTGATGTACATTAGGTCTTGTGTTGCTGCAAAGAATGGTGTTTTTCAAATACTTTCTTATCATAGAGATTCTACTTATAAAGATTCTTCGCTGCTGAAGTTCATCCTTAATCCTCTTGTTTATGCTATTGGCGATCTATTAAGAAATCTTGAACTTAACTGTGTCAAATTCAAGATTAGGGGAGGATTGTAAGGAATTATTGAAGATACTGCTGACAGGTTCCTGCGGAAGCTTAGAGTGTTTCTGCTGATAACTGGTTCCTGCGGACGTATAGAGATCCTATGGATAGAGTTAAACCGTGGATAAAACTTATGTAATTTAGGACAAGATATGTAGAATATCTTTTATTAGTTTATTATTATTTGTTTCTTGTAAGAAAGGTTAGGGTTTCTATTAGTATATAAGGAACCCTAGGTCATTGTATTACGGACGAGTTTCATAAAGTTATTAGTGAAAGTATATTGATCTATAGAGGATCAAGTTTAGTATATAAGTTTGTTTTTATATTCCGCAATAATTACAAGCTCACAGAGATTATCTAACTTAGTCTTACTGGTGATTACATTAGTAGGCTAACGATCTATTGGCTCGAGATCTATCAAGGTTTAGATCCTAACACATGTTGTGATTAGGACTGTTTACCAAAGTTTGATGTTTATATATATATATATATATATATATATATATATATATATATATTCTTTACATTGAACGATGGTTTTGTTAAATATTGACCAAAAAGGATCGTACTTGTTCAAAATAGGAATTTCAGAAATTATTTTCTACATGGTATGTGATTTGTATAAACACAATTTTTAATCAACTTCATTCAAAAGTGAAAGTATTAACAAGGATAAAATAGTAGGATAGGTAATGTTCGCATAAATGCATAGATGTCTAACGTTTAGTTCCTGAGGTTGGATAATGCCTATTGGTGGTTATCAGACAAAACTACAAGCCTAGGTATTCAAACTAACTTAAGTCCTGAAATGGTTTATCGTTGAAATTATCATCATGTTGGCAAAATATATATTCGGGTCGGATCCCTTTCTTGGTATGAAAATGAGGTTATCTGAAATTTCTAGAGAACACAACTCCTTAGGGGAATCTATATCGATATCCTTAATTCAAATCAATTATCCTTGGCGAAAACTCACTGTAGGGAAGTTTACGTTTGGATGAGGCCATGTTTAAATGGGACACTCTACAGTATCGGTTAGGAGGCCTGGTTTATTTCTATAGTGTTGCTTAGCGTACCTTCACATTGTGTTCGATCCTATAACTCCGTCTAGCTAGTACCTTTGAATGATAAAATTTGACAACTAGGTCAGAGATGGTGATTCGGATGGTCTCGCAGTATCTTAAGATTTCTGTTGAGTTATGAATTTTCTTACTATATACTTCTAGTCCTGATTAGTAGTTCTGTAATCCTTTCATTGCTTTTCTTGTATCGAGGAATCCTACTTGTAATTGATATGGAAAGTATCTCCTAGAGAAGTCAATGGAACAATCCAATTTAATGGCTGAGGGAGTGACAGGTGGGGTAAGTATCCAGGGAGGGTTTGTCAAAAAGAGATGTCTATGAAAGAGTTTATTTGTTTAAAATGCTTTTGGATGAAGATTGTTATTAATAATTCTTTAAAAAAAATAATTATTTTCTTCATGGCATAATCCTTCCTGAATTATACATAGGTGATCAGGCTATGTATAATTGAGGACTAATGATGCTATGCTGGATTTAGTCAAAATATCATTACTTTTCTCAAAAGTTTTAAATGGTGTTCAACACATTGTTATTAAAAATGGTATCCTGATATTTCCTTTCAAGTAACATGAAAATTGTTTCGCATAATAATAGTAAATACTTGGTGTAATGGCGGAAAAATCAATTTATAGGGTGGTAACAAAATAGCTTATATTAGAAATTCTGTAAAACAATTTCTCCATAGGGTAGTAAAATAGCTTGAAGTAAAATTCATCGTAAAGTTTATTGGATACATGGGTGAATCTTATGGAATGGTAATAGTATACTAATCCGTCAAAAACGAAATCGGCCTAATCCCTAATAAGACAATGGTATAATGTTGCGAAACGATTAAAGATTGAGCGATTGGAATAGAAAACGGAATAAACGAAGGTTACGATTATCACTGAGATAACAAAGGATAGATATTACATTGGATAAACGAGTGCTTAATACAACTAGGTTATTTCAACGTACTAATGGAAAATACAAAAAGAGAAGTACAACCCTAAAGGGCTCGAACTATGGTTTAAAACATGAACTTCTTCCTCCAGTTCAGGTCTCTCAACTCCGGGCATTCACTTTTGAAGTGTCCAACTACACCACAACCAAAACATGTTATTGATGGTTTCTGATTATCACCCACAATTGGAAACCTGAAATCCCTGGTTTTGTGAGTAACCTTCTTACAGTTGCCACATGGTTCCGAGCAACGGCCTGGGTTATGATGATGTTGACACTATTCACACTTAGGTAAAATACCAAGGTAATCTTTCTTTTCATTTAGGCCTGCAGCATAAGACTTAGCAACTCCTTGTCTCTTGTGTGGTCCTTGTGTGGCATTCCCACCTCGATTGTTGTTCCACTTCCTTTTGTTGTCGCTATTGTTTCCTAATGTCTTGGTGTGAGCTAGGCGTTCCTTTGCTTCGATCGCCATTTTGATAGCTTTAGACATGGTATCGGGTTCCAATGAGATGACCAACATACGAATTTCAGGGGAGAGTCCCCCGATGTACCTTTCAAGTTTCTTGTTTTCCGGTTCATCCATTGCAGGGCCTAGTCGTGTTAATTCGTAAAAACGGGTAGTGTACTTGTCAACATCGTCTCCTACCATGGTAAAGTTTAGTGTTTCCTGTTCTATTGCTCGTAATTCACTTCTTACACAAAATGTTATACCCATCATCCTTCTTAGTTTCTCCCAAGAGTGTGAGTAAGCAGCATCAACTCCCACTATCTTAACATGTTTGGTCCACCATTCCTGGGCATGATCCTGAAAAGTGCATATGGCGAACTTAACCTTGTCTTCCTTACGACAGTCGCCACATCGAAATATTGTTTCTATTTCTTCGAACCATTTGAGAAATTCCTTTGTGTCTCTAGTTCCGCTAAAGGAGGAGGGATTACAACCCATAAATTCAACGTGAGTAAGTTCCTTGGTGAGGGCGGTGGCTATGTTCTTGGCAATGACTTGTCCAACAGCAGCTTGCGTCATGCTTGGAGTGGTTTGATTAAATCTATCTTCATCAAATCATAAGAGACCATGAGAATATATAGTTAATTAAAAATCATCATATTCACAACACATGAATATAATACATGAAAATTTCGGTCTACGTGAACCGATATCATAAATAGCACAACCATTCCTTACATAGTAGAGTCACACTTGATATATTTGTTTGTACAACAATCAAAAGACAACAAGTTCTTTAGACTATGTCCCACACTCTCTGTGGCTAGGATAATAGTAAAAGCTAGAAAAGATATAAGTCTAGTCCAGAGACTTTCTGGTGTCCCTCTGAGTGAAACCAGGGTTTATGGCATCATAAGGTCGAGATAGTCCTAAGGTGGTGTCTGTAGTTGTGCATCGATCATATCCTAGATAGTGTAGGTTCCAAACCATTCTTGAGCAATCTACGGATGTTCCTGTTGAGTCCGTGATATTGGTATTATCTACCAGGTGTTATCTAATTCATGGCAAGTGGAAATGGAAAAGGGAATTGACAATGGTGGTACTCTAGATGATGAGAATAAAATTGAGGACGATAAGATCCTAGTGGTGAGTTAGGAGATGTTGGTGATAATAGTGAATGGAATACTACCCTCTTTCGCGCTATCTCGCGACATCTAAGAGGTAAAACTAAAGTACGCATTTTGGGACGACCAATAGTGTAATAAGTAGTTGATGGTGGTGGTAGTACCTGAGTAGTGAGTGCTCTACTAGTGAAGGAAAGAAAACATACTATCTTCCTTGCAATAAGTATCCTAATAAGTCCATTAAGATTAAGTCTGAATACACTACCAAATGGTATTCTATGTATGGGCTGAAGGATAGGAAAACCCTGTTCCTATGACAAAATCAATGGTGCTAATGGTGGTGTAAGTGCAACTGGTGGTATAATGGTAGTGGAAGATGACAAGGCATCTTCAATGTCGGAATCCGATAAAACGATGACAGGGTGTGTATCAGAAGACATGTCACTTGTGAACCAGGTCAATATAATTATATATGAGTATGGGTATAAATAACTCGCACAGTGTGTGCATGAAACAACATGTATAATGAATATGCACCTATGATGAAATGATGAGATGCTATGATGATGTGGTTATAGTCTAGGGTCCAAGATACAACCTAGTTTGCTATAACCTTAGCTCTGATGCCACTCTGTCACACCCCCAAAATACCTATTTTAACAGCGGAATGTAATACCTGGGGGTGACTGCCATAGCATCACAGTTACAGTCATATTGAACAACCTAAAGTGTCGTTTAGAAAATAAATCGTTTGATCATTAAATCATTCAGAGTTTAAAAAACATAGGTCCCAAAAGGTGTTGCAAGTTTATGAAAAACAAGTCATACTAGATCAAACGTTTCATAAGTGCAGAAAATATAGTGAGACGCGTCGACCCCGCGACTCCATGAAGATCCAAATGCATGCAACATGAGCTACCTTAATAACCTGAAAATACATTGCTAAAACGGTCAACATAAAGTTAGTGAATAATCATAGGTTTATAAGTTAAATCGGATGTACAATAGCCATAAATAAAAAGTAAAGTAATAAGATTTCAGTAATAAAATTTACATTGGCTCTTAAGCTCATGACCTCGAAGCTAGACGCAATTAAATTTGGCCCCAAATGAGTGTTTACCAGACACTCTAAATATATTAGACATGAAATGCATCCGTAATTCTGTTGGAGCAACCCAAACACGGATGGAGGAGTCACCCTCAATAGATCTATTCACTCACTCTTGCTTGTAGATTAATTAACGGTCCATGATAATAAAGGGGACTTGTCATGACGTGGTAATAAGGCAACTTAAGCAATGTAAGGAATTTAATACTTTGGCATGTACAAAAATAAGTGATGCAATGTATTCTCCCCCGTGGGATTTGAAATCAAAATATTGAATTAAAACGGGGCTATGAAAACTCACCTGAAGTGATGATACTATGACGTGAAATGATAGGGACAATAAGGCGCGAATATTAGCCGCAGCCTAATATAAGTAATAACGATCTACTTTAGATTATGACGTGATGTAATGAATGCACATGCACATGATGCCTATACCACTCGTAACTTAAAAATACTAGTTATTGTCAAAGTAAAATATTTTCCATACTTAGGAAAAATAAGTCTAACTAGACTTATAAAAACTAGTCGTAGTATATCGTATATAAAATGTTAGTGTTGTATTCATCGTTTTGAAAACCTTAAAATAACGTCAATTAGTCATAAAAATAAGCTTTGGGTCATACGTACTTCATGGTTAAGAATATAGCTCTTTAACAATATATCTAGAAAATATAGTACTTAGTACGTAGTTTATTATTTCTATTAGTGACTACTAAAATAAGTAGAGTTTTGACGATTTTGAAACGTGTATATCTTTGTCGTTATAAGTTCATTTTCCTCGTTCTTGATATCCACGGATTCGTTTTAATGTATACTAATATATTTTTGATGATTCGGCTCCTCTAGGTTACGTCTAACACCTCTTTTTGTCTGTCAAAAATCATCCAACAGCAAGTATAATTTTCAGAAAATAGTTTTCGTCGTTAAACTTGCAAAAATCATATCTCCTTCGTTATAAGCTTGTTTTTATCCATTCTTTCGCCCACGGCTTCGTTTTTGAAAGTATTTTCTAAATCTTTGGTCCAAAATTTCCCACAACCCGCTGAGTTTCCCACGTTTTTAAAATAAGGACAGTAGGTATATATATAGTTTCAAAAATCATTTTCCTAGTTTCAAACTTGTTTCAAATCAAACCAAATCACTTTCAATCACCACCAAACTAATTTATTCTTACCATACACCTTCTTAGGGTGTCATGGGTTCCTAAACATCATCCACCAAGTTAATCTACCAAGGACCTACCTAGTATCTATTTCTAAGGCTTAAAAGATATAAAAGTTTAAATAGAGTGGTATAAACTAGCATATGCATGTAGATCTTGAATAAAAATCATATGAACATAATTAGAACTTGGTAAAATCATGAAAAAGAGCTTGACATACTTACTTTGATGGATTAGTGAGTTTTGGAGATAAAAACCTACAAAACCTTGGATTTTTATTTCACAATCCTAACAAGGAATACTAAATGAGCTTGATTAGGACTTGATCTTGAAAAAATGATGGTGATGGCTTCTTGTTCTTGTTATGGCCGAGAACCCCAAGGAAGAGAGAAAGAGAAAAACTTGGCTAGTTTATTTTTTTTTTTATAAAGAATGAAGTAGCAAATTTGGTTTTGTACACTTAGTAGATATTTAGTTAGGGTAAAATTGTAATTAATTGATCATTGTAATGACAAGGAAGGGGGGGGGGGGGGCACATGGTAGTAAAGAAGTGTGTATGAGAAGTTTGAGGTTAAATGTATATATTATGTGTTTTTGGTTTTAGATATTTTGTTATCGGGTACCGAGTTATCTAAAAATAAATCGTGACGAGTTGAAATAAAATATGACGAAGTTAATCGGGACATAATAAAGTCATAAAAGTTGTGAAAATATATTGGGTACAAGTATTGGGTGTTTGGATGATTATTGTTTAGTTTCCACGAAAACCGTCGTAATTATATAAAACTTACGATATAAATTAAATAAATTTCCAAAATACCGGGTAAATGAATTTTTAAAATCTTTATGACGTTGTAAGGAGTGTAAAAATATATCGGGACCATTGTGGGAATTTTCGGATATGTTAGTCACTTTTATTGATCGCGTGTTAACGTTTATTTAAAATAAATATACGTAAAACGTTAAATATATCAAAAATATTAATTTGAATATTCTACGAGTGGTATAATATGCAAATGTTATTATGATGAAATGTAGACTATTTCTAGTCCGTATGAAATGTCCCTACTGATAAAGCATGAATTCGCACCTGAACCAATTCGGTTACGCGAATTTAAATATCCGTAAACTAAATTTACGATGAAATGAGTAATGCACATAAATAGTGTTTTTC
This sequence comes from Artemisia argyi, assembly GCA_030686995.1. Taxonomy (NCBI): domain Eukaryota; kingdom Viridiplantae; phylum Streptophyta; class Magnoliopsida; order Asterales; family Asteraceae; genus Artemisia; species Artemisia argyi. Next base: position 87,568 of record JARVZY010011252.1, on the reverse strand, counting down.
TCCCGGAAATGAATAGTGTTTTGTGAATAGTAATATTTTTGAACGCTTCTTGGAATATCAAAATGACCTCAAAAATGATGAATAGTGTTTTGATGAATAGTGATTTATGAATAGTAAATTGTCGAAGTTCGGAAATTGACCTGAAATGGTGAGTTGTGTTAGCCTAGATCCAAGTTTGACGCCGTCATGTGTAATATTACTCTGGGCCGTCACCATATTTTGAACCTTGACGGCCATACGTGACGCCGTCACGTTTACTCTGGACCGTCACCACTTCCAACTCTTGACGCCGTCATATGAAGCCTCTTGACGCCGTCAGGTACTGTTCCCAGTAAGGAAAATTAAAACTTTGCCGTTTTCTTCACTTTTATGCTCTAAAAACATTCAAAATGCTTCCTTTTCCAGAATTCACTCCAAAAGTACCTAAAATCACAAAAGAAACGATTTAGGGCAATATTTGATCAAATAAATTCAATTCCGGGCTTAAATGACCCCCTAAAAATGGCTCATTTTTCGCCTCATCATATACCCTTACACTTCAGATTTGCTTGTCCTCAAGCAAAAGTGCTTTTATTCTAGTCAAAATACAATACACTTCAGATTTGCTTGTCCTCAAGCAAATGCGCTTTTATTCTAGTCAAAATACAAGTTAGGGGTCATTTAACACTAATATAAAAGTAATTACAACAAATAATCGTTCCACTAAAGACCAAAGATAAGCACGAATGTCATACACTAGCACCTCACAAATAGTGTTTAGATACTCACATCTCTCAGGTGTAATAAAGTATATATCACAATATGGAAATGGAAAACATCTCTCACTACCTATCATAGCAAAATAGATTACCATAGGCTTGGGAAAGGATCAAACCTCCACCACATGGCGTAAGCACCTAGGATAAACTATCAAAGAGGTCTTTTAAAAGGGTTATAACGTTAGGTGTTGGGATATGGAATACACGATTTTGTTGGATATAGGCAGTCTTTACTGGTGGCGAGTTAATAATCTTGGTTAATTACATGTACAATATGGCATTGCTAAGCTAAGACTAGACTTGACTTAAGGTAATAAATCAAAAATAACAAAAACATAAACATAGATTAAAACGCGATGGTAGTCCGTATTTTTTTTCTTTCTCTTTTCTCTCTCATTTTTTTTTTCTTTTTCTTAATTTTTTTTATTTTATTATTATTTTTTTTTGCATACACTCTTGCCCTACCATCCAAAATAATACATCATAGGGAATGAACATTTCCCTTACACTTGAATTTTTACATACTTTACAATAAACTAATCGAATGACTCGAATTAAAATAATCAAAACACTTGGAGTACTTTTTAAGATTAACGCACATATGGGGGTAATATATGATGTTCTTCCCTATTACTCCATAACATTAGTACTTTACTCATGAGTCCCAATCGTCCCAAAACAATATGTACAACGATTTGACTCGACTTAACAACCATGTAATCAATTAGATAATTAACTAAGGGTTTAAACAAATAACAATAATGCACTAAAGATGAGCGCATACACAGAAGGCTAAGGCGATTTGGGTGTACATTTAAGTGAGTTGTAACAAATTCTTCCTTTAAGTAAGATGCTTAAAGTTAGAAACGAAAAGATAGGCTCGGAGGGGTGTACTAGGGGTTTCGTGTACTAAAAATGAGTACAACGCTAAGGTGTGGAAAAAATTAGTTGACTTTACTAGCCAAGTAATATGACTTAAATGGTCAAGTAATTATGATACATGTTTAACACAAGGGTGATCCTAATGCCTCTTATCATGTAGTAAATCCTACTACACGAATATAGTCTCACTAGCGGTCTCGGGATGCATCACTAACGCAAGTTCTAGAATCTAAATGCTACCGGTACACTCGTAAGCACTAATAGTAAATGCTTTTCCTATCAAATCTAAAGGCGAACCTCACATATTTGGGTGGAAAATTTTTTTGAATGATACGGTTTTGTGCTAGTCATACAATCTCCTATCCATGAGACGCTTGCTAAGGCTAAAGTTTCACTCCTAAATGTTGTAAAAAAATTTAAATTTGGCGCTAAAATTACACTAACAAGTATTTCTCATAGTTTTATTACACACCTACCATCAAACAAACAAACTCAAGTGAAAGTGTATCCTATAAGGTATCATCATTTACCCTCCCCTTACACTTAGGATGAACATTGTCCCCAATGTTCAATTAAAGAATGTAAAAGTAAAACAGGTAAAAGAATGAAAGCAAATACTCCCCTAATTCGTTCGGTGTGGATAGTGTGGTAACAAGGTTAGATCTTCCTCCAAGAAAATGAACAGTCGAAGCTTCCCTTCCAGAATATAAATCATCTTCTTGTCATATATAACCTGTTAAACCTGAGAAAATAACAAGGCAACCTCGCGTAAAATCGGCGGCAATCTATATATACTAACAAGTCGTAGAAAACAAATTAAGATATAATGCTTGTGGAATGAATGTTTGCAGATTTCCTGGAGTTTATAAAACTAACGAGTTAACAAAAACTTCAAGACTCCGTTAGAAAAACAAAACTAGCAAAATTTCCAGAATTTTACACATGACGCCGTCAGGAGTTAACTCATGACGCCGTCAGAAGTGATCTGCAGAAATCTTTACGTTAAGTTTCCAGAAAATTTCTGGAAAAACTTATGTCCTACTTCCTGGAAAATCCTGTAAAACATCATTATGACTCGATACAAGCATTTGACTCTAACAAATACGAATATACATGTCCATTTAATATTGTGGAGAATCATGATCAATATCGTTCTTAGAAACAAATTTGGGGTTTCCGCTTATACTTATCTTTTGCGAAATACCTTTGTATGAAGTTAGGATGAATTTAAACGACAAAATAAAGTATTTTCACCATTTTATTTTTGAAACATGATCTACCAATAATAAAAATAAAGCATGCATACGGAAGCAAATAACAATCAAACAATTAAAAATCACACAAAGCATGGGTTGCCTCTCAAGAAGCGCTTTTCTTTATTTACGAGTCTTGTAGCTAGACTAAAGGTCATGGGCTATTATGTGACCTCATCGTTGGTCTCACTCTCTAGGTCATTTCCTATCTCGGTATCGCTTTCATAGTGCAGGTATTTTGGGTCTTCAAACTCAAAGACATCTTCCCGATACTTGGACCCAAGTTTACTAACATCCTTAAAGAATCCACATGATAAATCAGAAGTGTTCTTACATCCTCTCCAAACATCTTCATCACATAAGATAAGTTAAGAACCTAGCTTATCAAGCCTGTTACAATCGATTCCTTTGAGGTCCTTCCTCTTGTATGGCGTTTGGTATGACACCCTCCTAATTCCATCAGCAAAGGTCATGATTCCGTTCCGGTCGTCAACCATTAAATTAGTGATTTCACAAAAGGGTGCTCCGAAAACAACTTATGACAACCTTGGGTCGACATAGTCCTCAATGTTGTCCACGATCGTAAATTCCATTGTGAATGCCATATTTCCTACGAATACCAGGATTTCATGATCTCTACCAACAACATTTTCTCCTTTATAAATCATTCCCCATCTGCAGATATTGTTATAGTGGAATAGGGACATAAAATTCTTAGGTAGGAACACGTTAATGTAGACATTATCGAAATACTTATGACCGATCATACAAGGGATTTTGAGGTTATTCGGGTCACGCCGCCTTATCCTCCCCGATCCTCCATCCCTTGATCCATATATAATCCCTTCCAGTGATGGACGGTACTCGTACACCTCCTCATTACCCTTCCGAAAAATCACCTTCTTGACGCCATTGGTGAATAACGCCCTACCATCCTTCTCATCAAGGATTACTCCCGATTCATCGACAAATGGTTTACCAAGAACAAGGTTGGTTAGTGTTAGATTGGTCACAGAGTCTATGTCATCGACTACGGTGAGGTCAATGTTATAGACGAATTCTCCAATCATAACTGATAGATTTTTTATAATTTCGGCGTTATCGATTCCTTCATACAATGTACGTTCATGGAAGGCTTCGTTGTAAAGGGAAAGGGGGATTATGTTGACAGGGAGGTTAGGATCTATATGAGTATCGGTTAAGAGCTTCTTCCTAGTAGTGCAGGAAATCTTGAAAACTTTAGAGTTGCTTCCCTCAATCCTATCACTACTCCCTTTAGTCATATCCACCAAATTTTTCTCGGGTTCCTCTATAATAGATTAACCCAAAATTGCTGGATTCTTCGTATGCCCTTTTGGTCTCTCTTTCGCTTTATCCAATTTGCCTGACTCTCGTGTGACGGAGTCCTTGAATGAGTTGGCAGGGCTCTTGGCCAATTCATGGTCTAGCTCTAAGGTTTCATCCTTAACTTCATGACCCTTATTTCCAGTTGGTTGTTGGCTCTGGTAAGGTGTAGGAGCAGATATTGTGGTGATAGTATTCACAAAATAGATTGGTCCTAGGGGGTTAACAAGGTCCCTCACATCCTTTACCTTTGGTGACAGATGTTTAAAGAGTTTACTAGGACTTTTTATTTTCACAGGGGAGGTTGGCTGATTTATGACGGTAACAGATTTGACCTCTTTAGCCTGAATCGGTTTATTAACAGCATGCTCTTTAATAGCAGTTAACAGATTACAAATCTTGTTATTCATATCGGCTTGCTGTTGTCTAAATCTGGTCTCGAGCGTGGAGAGCTGTAATTCTTGAGAGAGAATGAACTTTCGCAAGGCATCTTCATAGCTTTGCCTAGGAGTGCTTTGTGATGGACAATGCTCGGACCATTCGAGTGGAGGGGAATCAGTGAAGGATACACTCCGAGTTTGGTATCCTCTGAAATTAGGTTTATCCTTCCATGCCTCATAGGCCTCATCAAAGTTTCGAGGACCTCGATCAACATGTGATGATGTGAATTCCTTCTAAGCATGTTTTTGAAGCTCTATGCAGTTATGAGTTTCATGAGGGCCATTACACAATCTACACGCAGAAGTGATTTTGTTCACTTGGCTTGAATGCTTAGGAGCTTCATAAGATTTCATGAGAAACTTGACTTGGTCCTCAAGTTCCATGATCCTACGGTCGGGAGTGCTAGAATTGTTCAAAGGCAAAGATATTGCCTTGACCGTTTTGTTCAAATCACGGGGATCATTCCAACTTTCGTTGTCATAGAGAGAAAGATCTTCTATGAGTTCCCATGATTCTTCCGCACTTAGATCACGTAGCTTACCACCGGCCGATTGGTCAATGGTTCGCCCTGTGGAGAGATCAATATGGTCATAGAAGATTTGGACTTGGAGCCAAAGATCTATGCCATGATGAGGGACTTTTTGGAGTAAGTCCTTAAAACGAGTCCATGCTTCATATAGAGTTTCACCTTGACGTTGTTGGAACATCAAGATATCATTTCTAAGCTTGGTAGTTCTTCCCGGTGGGAAAAATTGAGCAAGGAAACGAGTAGTGAGATCATCCCATGAGGTGATGGATCCCGTGGGTAAATGTTCAAGCCATTGACTAGCGTGATCACGTAGAGAGACTTGGAATAGGCGTAATTGGGATGACTCTCTAGTTGTAACATCAAGGTCTATAGAATCTACGATTTTAAGGAAATCCTAGAGATGTTGATTAGGATCTTCGGAACGAAGTCCATGGAATGCACATCCGCTTTGCACCAACCGGATGGTGTCGGATCGCAAGGGGGACACATTGGCTCCTTGAGTGAGCTCAATAGTGTTTCGATAGCCTTGGTGGCTAGGACGGGAATACTCTCATAGGGTTCGGGGCCTAAGAGGTTGGTTTGCTAGTGGTGGGTTTTGTTGTGGTGGGTTGATGGGTTCAAAGATGTTACCACCTTCCATGATGTCGGATAGTAAAGATTACAAACAAAGACACGAAGAAATAAGATAGACTAAAGAAAACCTAAAAATAAAAATAAAATCTTACTACAAAGGAATCTAGCAAGTAGACCTAATAAAAAGAAATTCTAACCTAGACAATAACTATTCCCCGGGCTGCGGCGCCAAAAACTTGATGCGTGGGAATTGCACCAGGCTTTACCTCTCGAGGGATCTCGAGAAGCTTACAACCCCCACCAGGCAGTGTACCTGATCGTTGTAGTATAGTATAGTGACAAGTACCGGGGGATTGATGGTTCAACTCAGGAATAGTGTCGCTAGGATTAGAAAGCCTAAAAACTAGGTCTAGAGGTGAGGGATGATTCTTTTTGTATTTTTATATTTTTATAAAAGCAATTAAAATCTCGGGTTTTTGGATGAGTGGGCGGAATTAGTTGCTAATCAACTAACCCAATAACTAAGACGCAATCAAAATAAAATAACAGAAATGAAAATAAGACTAATTAAACTAGTGATGTGAACAATAATGGGGAGAATTGTGTTTACTTAGATTTCATTACTCCCTAGATATCTTTTATAGGTTGATAGTTTGTTACAATTGCGTGGATGTCGGGTTATATTCCTTAATACCATTCGTGGGGTGGCGTACGTACTTCCACAACTCTATAAGCTCCTACTTCACTCCTATGTCGAGCCTGCAAGAAGCTCCTAACATGGGATCATTAGAATTCGCTCATGCATTAAATACAACCATAATAACCTAGTACACATTGGTTCATGTTTCTTAAGACATTCAAGCATGTTACCCTATGGAAGTCTGCCAGTTTTCTTAAGCCTAACATCGAAATCATTCATCCGTAACAACTATAAATAAACAATCAACCCATAATCAACATCTAGGTTTCACTACATCTAAGCAAACACACAAGAGATCTAGCCTAACATGTTAAATTCAAGACAAGCGTAAGATATATTCAAACAACACATAGACATATTGAATAAATTGAAAGGATACTTATCTCAATTGAACATGAAAGGTTTCAAAGGGTAAAAACCCTTGAAAGAGCAGTAAAATTCGTGATAGGGTTTCTCCAAAGTTATCCCCTCTTAAGTTACATATAATGAATGAAAATTGCAAAATTATATATAGATTTTACAAGGTGACGGCGTCAAGAAGAAATGTCTGACGCCGTCAACTCGCCGCCCATAATGAGATCGGATTGCCTAGATCCAAGTTTGACGCTGTCATGTGTAATATTACTCTGGGCCGTCACCATATCTTGAACCTTGACGGCCATACGTGACGCCGTCACGTTTTCTCTGGACCGTCACCACTTCCAACTCTTGACGCCGTCATATGAAGCCTCTTGACGCCGTCAGGTACTGTTCCTAGCAAGGAAAATTAAGACTTTGCCGTTTTCTTCACTTTTATTGTAACACCCCAACCCGAAAAGGGCTAAAGTGTAACATTTTGGAGTCAAATCAGAACACAAGTAAACGGAAATACATTACTAATACAAGGGTTACAATGCAGTTCTAATGAAAAGATAAAGGACAAATTCTAAACATTACAACTTCCAAAACTGATAACAAGCTAAGAACAAAAAGGAAAACTCTAAGCCAAAACACTAGTCTATGGAAGGGTATCAACAATGTAGTCCACTAAGAGCTCCTAAGCACTCTTCAGTCAACCCAGCTTCCTTTTAAAACCTGCCGCAGGAAAAGAAATGCGGCTGGGCTTAAAAAGCCCAGTGAATAGATATAAACAAACGAAAACTAATAACAAAAGGAAAACGAAGGTGAATACGACATACGTCCGAGCGAAACTGCTGAGATAGAAATCAAAGAATATGGAACATATAATAGAATATGATCTAAGTGAATACGGGTACGGAATATCAAATGAATCAAAGGTAAAGAAAGGAATCATAAGTGTAAGCAAATGAAATAAAGCAAACATAAGTTAATCACAATAGAGATGACAGGATTATAAAGATCACAGAAAAGTAGAACTAATAGGAATGCCCAATAAACATATATCATAGTGTACATAGGAGCTGCAGACTCCGATATACCAAATGTGAAATGGGGTGTATTGCACACACACAAGTCCATTCACTAAATTATACTAAACAAAGTACCTAGGATGCATCCATACGCTCCCTACAAAACAGATATATATGCACAAAGCTCTAGGCTAAGTAAACATATACAATAATAATAATGGCCATGGTGCTATAGCATAATAGGGAACGCTGTGGACGAAGACCCACCTCCACAGATAGTGTCAATACCACTGGTGCGTCAGTGGCTAGGCCATGGACTCCCCATGACTGGCTACAATTTAATCAAATAATGGACAGCATATAAGGGCATAGGAATGCTATAAGAAATGAAATATAGCATACAACAAATATCAAAGCAAATCATAACAGAAATAGATCGATCAAATATGGATCATACAAAGGGATCATATCAATGGTTCAAGTCAAAGGTCTAAATTAAAGATTCATATCATGAGGTTCAAATCAAAGGTTCATAATAGCAAAAGGCTTCATAGCAAAGGTTTAAAATTTGAAGTTAAATAATCAAAAGATGTTAAAGGAAGTCATGAGAAATCTTAGAGAATAAAACAGATTAAGGACTTTAGAAAATTATTTAAAACCTTTTTATCGTAAAATTATTCCTTTAAAAACACATTTCATAAAAGTCATAAAACCTTCATATAAAACTGGCATCGTATCGAAATCACATAAATCATTTCAAAAATAGTTTTTCTCAAAAGTCATCAGGTTATATTTTTTTAAAAGGGTCTTCAAACGAAATTATACTATCAAATGAACCAAGGATATCAGGAGTATAAAGAACAGAAATCATAATAGTGGCAATGGAATGAATCATTAGTCATAAGAAACCTTACTGAAAGGTTAGAATATCTGTACCTCAATTTCCGTCGAAATCATAACATACGAATAGGAAGTCACTCCTTCTTCAGCGAATCTACACGAATTAATGATCGGCTTATTATTAATAGCTTGTTTTAAATCAGATTACCCATTTTAGTTGGCTTTCCATTTTTGGTAACTTTCAAATATAATAACTTCCATTTATAGTAAGTTTTCCGTTTTAGTGCATTTCCCGAATTAGCAAGATTAGCCATTTATTATTGTAATTAATAATTAATTAAGTTAAATATTTAAATTAATCATTATTATGGATTAAAGTTCAATTATGCCAATTTATAATAGTTCAAGGTGAAAGGTGTCAATATTACAAACCATAGGGTCTAAAATGTAATTTATAAAAATACATATTACATATTCCTTTTGTTACTCATTTAAGCGAATCATCACCAAAACCAACCCTTTATTATATTTGAAACAAATTACACTTTATATATATATATATATATATATATATATATATATATATATATATATATATATATATATATATATATATATATATATATATATATATATATATATATATATATATATGTGCATGCAAATCTCTCCATACTTAAAGTTTTAAAAATATAGCTTGTAGATAATTTACAAATCCTAATGATCAGCCAATACACACGCATAAACCGACCCCTTTGTTATTTTGAAACCCAAAACGATTTGTGATCATGTTTATTTATTTCCTATTCTTAACCAGGTCGACACCTTCTTTATTATTTCGAAACCAAAAACGTTTTGCACTCCTTTAACTCTTTTTATTTTATGATTCAAACAAAAGCAACCTTGCATGCATACACTTTTATAATTTCTTAAGCTTCATACGTATATATATTAACATGTTTTTAACCCGAAATCGATTTGACCTCTTTTCACGCTTATAAACAAAAAAAATTAATTCCGAAGCCTTTCTTTCATTCGATATAAAATCAATTCGAACAAACAAACCACTTTTCATGTTTATAAAACGAGTCATTGAATCCAAATCTTCTTTTCCTATCGAATGTAAATTTGGTCGTGATTCTTTTTACATTTTAAAGCCATTCGAAATAACAAACGTATTCTAAACTCCTCCAGTAAATCGATTACATGCATTAGGTTTTAGTCGATCACAAGTTTCATCCAAAAAGGTCGTACATAATCATGATAATTTATAGTCGATTAGTATAGGTTAGCTTTCATTATTTTATGTGTAATGTTTTAGGCGATTAGACACATGATTCACAGTCGGTTTAGAAGACAAAAGACACGTTTGAAAAAGAATCAACCAAAGAGAATTATTGAGCAAGTTTAACACACGTTACCCTCGAAGCGTGTCTCACGAGGAGAGAAGAAAACAAAGATCGATTACCAATCGGACACCACCACACCGAACAGGAGCAAAACCTTCAAACGACAGCAACTAACCCACGCCTAATCTTCCTTTGGACCAACAATCCAACCGCGTCTTATCCTCCCGAATAACTCACGAACAAACCTTCTTGCCCACCTTTCTTTCAAACGGGAAATGGAACAAAGAAATGGTAGCATCCGTTGTATATTATTTGTAGCATTTTATTTTTTTGGGTTTAGTTTGTTTTGAGTCTTGATTTGTGTAATTATGTGTTTGTGGAATTCTCGGTCAAAAGGAGGAAAGGAAACATAAAACGTGTGAGGTGAGACATACAAGGAAAGAAGCCAAAAATCAAGGGATTTGATTTGGGGTCTTGACTAAAATAGTTTAATCACGAATCTTTTTAATACGTTTGTGTACCAAAATGAAATTCGGCTAATGAACAAAAAAACGTGTGACAAGGTTTAAATGTGTATAATTTAGTTTAGTATAAGTTTTATACTCATATAATGTTTATTTGTTCAAATACTAGCCCATTAAATAGTTAGGTTATAATCGAAACGAAATTTCTTAATTATTTAATGTCTTTTCAGAAGTTTAAATTTGAGGGATATTTTGGGTATTTTAGATGTTCAAAATCTCTGGGTTTTACATTTATGCTCCAAAAACGTCCAAAATGCTTCCTTTTCCAGAATTCACTCCAAAAGCACTTAAAATCACAAAAGGAACGATTTAGGGTAATATTTGATCAAATAAATTCAATTCCGGGCTTAAATGACCCCCTAAAAACGGCTCATTTTTTGCCTCATCAAATATATTGATGAATTATATAAACTTTTGATACTTAATAGACTATATTTGATATTGTAGGGTGTCGTGAAAGAATTAGAAGAAAACACGAAGAAATGAAACTTAAATGAATAAACAAACTCAAGTTAAAGATCCCCCAACACCTGTCCACTGTTTTGGCCATATCTGGAGCATACGGACTCCGTTTTACCTCCCGTTCATGGCCACGGAAAGCTAAGAGATAGAGCTACAACTTTCATTCTTGTGCCAAGAGCTGAAAAAGATTACAAGTACGTTGTACTTGTACTTAAGTACGGTGCAATTTTCATCATCGGGAAAATCATTTGAATACACCAAGTACGGCTGTTTTGGAAAGTATGTGCGCCGTACATCGACTGATCAGCTAAAATACATTAAATAAACCTCCTAAACCGATCATTTACCTCCCTACTTGTTCCCCAAGTGTTCCTAAGCCTATATGAACCCCAAAAACGCAGAGAACCTATACCCTAACATATACTATCATAAGAACACAAATTAGAAGCAACGATTGAAGGTGAGGATCTTAGGATCTAATGATCCATACACCCCTTTATCACTATCGAGCCACCACTACCATCACCATCCACCCTAACCACGAATTGCAGAGGTCCGCCACCATTTATAAATCATTATTAATCACTTTTACAGAACCTAAACACAATACTTGGAGGATTCACACCAAATCCTTTCAAGTCTCTACCATTAACTTTGTTACCAAATTCTCCATTTGGTGATACGTTGTGGATTTGCAGAGGTGAACGTTACATTCCCTCGGGTATATTCAGTAGCATAGGTTGTTGGTTGATAATGGAAACTTGGGTTGTTGGACTAGTGGTTGTGGTAGTTGATATATTGGTTTTTGGCTCTTTGTATTCGTATTACTCGCATAAACGGATTTGATACATTCCTTTACTAATAATATTGAATATGTTGCTGAGTTTTATATGTTTGTGATGTTGATTATTGGTTTAGTTGTGATATGGTCTCGCTCACTTGGACGATATTAGTATAACTTGTGATTATGAATGCTTATGAATTCGATATTACTTTTGCTTGGATCTTGTTTATCCTTTGATTGATTATTGCAACTATCATAGGCCGAAAGGGTTAGTTGTTATGATTATATTTTGAAACATCTGTCTATAATGGTCTAATATCATGCTTGTAGCAATTGAGTGATAAATTGATAAACAAACCAAGTGGATTGATGTTTAAGACCCTTCCTTATGTAGAAATGCCGGGTTGGGAGGAATTCATATGTATGCATATTCGATATAAACCATTCTTAATGCGCTCGTGATGATGTAGTCTATAGATCGAAAGGATTCTATATCATTATTGTTAGATATGTTTGTTACGTTCAAATACCATTAATTGTAACTTGCATGATTTTGTTTAGATAAGTCTTGCTTTATTTTTATCTATCATGTTACGTGAACATGCATTGCTATACACACGTTTGGGCTGTTTGATATGTGACAATCATTTGGCTTTGTTACTTGATAAACATTATGTGAATTGCTACAAATCTCTTGGGACGACCTGGTCTTACCTATAAACCTTTACTATAAACGGGGGTTATACTTTATCCATGTGTTTTGTGTATTAACAAATCGGTAAAACTAGTATTATAAATTTAAAACTTTCGAAACACATCAATGTCTGAGATATATCTAAGTCAATTGTGTATCTAACAATGTTTGAGATATATGAATAAGCAAGTTGTGTATCTCACAATGTCTAGGATATAAGAATAGTCATTGTATCAACTACAATGTCTTGAAAAAAAAAACATAGATCATAATAAAATGTGTATGATTAGGGAAATATGATTGTGCAGTAATGCCTTAGAATAGGCATACGCAGTCATATTTAGCCGATGTTTATATAAATAAAAAGTGATATGTCAAAAAGTAGGCATGGCACACAGAATGTTAAAGACAACAATGAGTGATACGGGTTAAACGTAAAAATGTAGTTATAGTCTAGGTTCATATGCAACCTGGTTCACTATAATTGTAGCTCTAATACCAATCTGTAACTGTAAAACCCTAAAATTCCCATAATCTAAAATGACCAAAATATCCCTATAACTTTTGAAATTTTAAGAACATATTAAATCATACAAGTGAATATTATTTGAATCTAACATAAGGTAATTAAAAACCTAAGTTACCTAAATAAATAAATCTAAATAAACTTTAAAATATAAATAAATGTTACAAAATTGTTTCCTAATCCTAATTAATAGAAAAAAAACGATCCTAAGGGATACTATACACAAAATTCGGCCCAAAGAGAATAGAAGGGGATAAGAACAAATATTTGGAAAGTATTAAACATAATTATCTTGATTAATTCCACAAAACCAATTCCAATTTCCTCCCAAAATAAAAACACGGCTTTTTCCCTTTTTTCTCACAATATACGGGTTCTCTCCTCACCAAAATCACTCACAAAATTCCCTCCTTCATCCTCTCCATACACGGCTCAAAACAAGAAGGAAGGAGGCAAGAAGAACTTGGTTTTGATTTGATGTTGTTTTGATTATTAGGGTTTGGTTTTGATGTCCTTTGCTCTTGTTCAATTCTAATTTAATCCTCAAGTATTCATTCATCCTTGTTTTGATAATTATACAACATACATATATGAATATCACAAGTTTGATCATTTAAATGAGGACACATGATGATACTTGTCACATAAAATAATAGAAGTAATTATCACATGAAATTATAAAACATATAATCTTGTATTGTGTGTGTTAAGGGGTTTTGATCTTGAATGATTCATATGAGATGTTTGAATATGTGTTTTTGATGAATTAATTATGTAAATAACATGCGTATTGATCATATATTAATTGGATTAAAAAGGAATTAGATGAATTAGGGTTTATGTGATTGTGTGATCGGGACAGCTTTGATAGTCGAATATGTTTGCATCACCAAACGAATTCTATAAATGTTTAATTCAGTATTTTTGTTTGTAAACTCAGTTTAGGGTCCTATTTAAGTATTCCAATTGGTTTGGAAGGGAATTGGATTTGATTTGGTCTTGTTTTTGATTTTTATGTGATTATGTGATTATGTGTCAAAGTTGAGTAATTGGGTCTAAAAATCAGATGGAGTTTTTGATTCTTCATTTTCAAACCATAAAGAGTTAAGGTCTCTCCTTTTACAGGGGTAATATTTGGGTTATGTGCGACTTCTAGGAATTTTTGTTGATTTTTCTGAAGGGTCTGGATATGTCTCTTAAGTACAAACTTTCCGGGTGTTCCTGCAGTTCATTTTCTGGAATGGTTTTGATAAACGATTTTTGAAAGGGTATTTGCACTTGGTAATAAATTCTGGGAAAATTCAAGTAGACTCTTAAGAAATAATAGCTTATGTGACAATTTTGATGAATTTTTATTTTGAATTCTGGTATGGTTTAAAAATTCGTTAAGTGGACCTAAATTCGTATTAAAATCTGTCATTTGAAGAACATGTGTGATTTGTACCAAATAAAGACTCATTAATAAATATAAAACCCTAAAGTACACTCAAATATTAATTAGGTCATATTAGCGATATGTTAACCTAAATTAATTCACTTTAAACCTTAATCACATATTTACCCTTTACACCCTATATTATGTATTTTGAGTAACTATAACCTGACACTTTGAATAAATGGCGTTTAGCCCAACTTTCTAATTTGGGAAACTTACTAAACATTGAAACTTGCTAATTTGGGGACCTGTTAAAAATTGGAAAGTTGCTTGAAATGGTTAGTCTACTTAAAGTGGAAACTTACTATTTTTGGGAAGTTACTATTTTTGAAAAGCTGCTATAAAAGGAAAGTTACTAGAAATGGAAAGCCGTCTAAAATGAGTAATATGATTTAAAATAAGTTATTAATTATAAGACGATCATCAATTTGTGTAGATTGCTGAAGAGGGAACTGTTTGATATGATATATGACCCTCAGTTTGATACCCGAGCCATTTCCCTAGCTATGAAGGTAACATGGTCATGTCATTGATGCACTAGTGACATGACTCCAGTGTGGTCGAGTGATGTGCCACACCATCCCTATCTTTATCTGTTATGAGAGCTCGATTATTATATGATTATGATTTATCTGCAGGGGCGTATGGATGCATCCTAGATCTGTTTCTGTATCTGTTATGATTTTATGATATGATATATTTTTCTGGTGACTGATGCTGGGTGCAATCCACGTCTTTTACATTTCTGGGAGTTGATCACTCAATTTGGTTACTGAGGACTCCCATCATATTATCTGGCTATTTAAGTGGTCTCCCCTCTATATGATTATGAAGACATATGGTTACATTTGATATGATATTATCTGATATGTTCTGGGCTCGTGGTGGATTATTGTCTGACGTACCTTTCAGTTTACCAACACTTTTGTTATACCTTATAATATTACCCCATTGCACCATATATGTTTCTGTTTCATTATCATTACTCTGTTTTTGTATATCTGTTCACTGGGCTTTTTAAGCTCAGCCGCATTTCTTTTCACCGCGGTAGGTTTTAGAGGGAAGCGGGGATATGAGTGGAGAGTACGTTGGACTTAGAAGACTATACCTTGATAGCTATAATGGATTTAGAGATGACTAGAAGTGATTACATTTTCAGACTTAGTATTTCATTATTGTTCTCATTTGTAACCTTGTACTTCAGATTTTCCTTTGTAACCTTTTGAATTCATTTTTTTTATTTAAGTCTTATGCTTGTGTTTGCTTTGATATGTCACCATAACATAATACTTCTACCCTTATCGGGTTGGGGTGTTACAATTATGGTATCAGAGACAGGTTGTAACTTGTAGTACATTAAACCTTGACCTGTGATGTTTGGACCCTTAAGTTTCCACTGTAGGCGCTCATAAGACAACCTTTGAGAATCTGCTATAGGATCTCCCCATATGAACTTAAGATATTACCGGTGAGGAATTGGTAGACTAGGACACCAATGTTAGTAGCATTGCTTCCGCATTACTCTGATTCGTGCCTCTGCCTTTAGATTAATCCTTATCAGAACATTTGTTTCAGAGATTAGAAAGTTATGCCCAACGTGAACTTAGTAACCAAGTAAGTTTGGAATACCTTGGGAAACTACATGGATACCTTACAACATTTAAGTTTCACTTATGATTTTGATCTCTATTTCTGATTTGTTTGATAAACAGTTTGATACTTTTCCGACCATTCCGAAGGTCATTCAACCCTAATGTGTTTGACACATTATGTGAATTCCTTACTTATGCTGGATATAAAATACATCATCTAATACTGCTTGACTTTGCATAATCCATTACTACTCCTACGAGAACTCTGGTAATTATTAACCACGGATATAGGAAGATTTGTTCCCTCCCTTCGAATGATGAACTTTGTCTGCCAATCAGTTCCTTTGGAAGGATATGATGTTAATATTATCTTTATATGGATTTGTTAACTGAGCATGAGGATGTTGACAACTGATATCCCATATATCTCACTTTTGACAACCATACGATGTTCCTATTACTGAAGATACACACTCTACTGATCACTTGTGCTAAGGAGCTAAACAATATTCAAACGCTTTGAACTGTTCACTTATCTATCTCAACACTCTTGATGAACCATGTACTTAACACTGATATATGAACTATCCGTCTGGTTTGACGATCGTATTCATTCTACGAATCTGTTTACTTTTGATATATCTAATTTTGAGGCCTTTTGGTTATGGATTTGGATGGTTCTTCATAATGCTACCATAGACTACCGTATTGGATAAGTGACCTTTAACAATCTATTTCATCCTGTTTTGTTATGATGGCTCTCAACCACGTAAATCTGTAAAGATTAATGCTACTATGGAAGTACCGACTCCAATCTCATTTGATTGTCAAGTTTTCTCCTGACACCTATTAGTATCCACCCGTGGGAAGTTCTGGCATTGGAAGAATTCTGTTGTACAAATTTTCTGATGTTCTCTGATGAACCTTTTGGCATTCCCTCCCGCTTGGGAAGTAGATTTGGTATTGAACTGATCTCAGTTGATGAAACCTTGGTGCCATAGAAGTTGAGAGATTGAAGGAGCTGATGGAATATGATTTTGTTCACCTCAGTGTTTCTCTTTGGATGCTCTTGTTGGTATGAAGAAGAAGGAGGGATGTATGCGACGGCATATCGACTATCGTGAACTTAACCGTATAACTATCCGTAATCTTTATCCATTTCCGCGTATCAATAATTGATTTGGTCTACCTTTGAAACTCTGTATCAGATGGCCTCTTTTAGATTTGAAGGACTGAAGAAGCGACCATAAGAACTTCTAAGAAGGGGTTAACTAACCGAGAGTAACCTCCGTGAAGCATTTCACCTTTATTCGTGAAGCAAAAGGTAGAGGATGTAAAGTGGTGTGAAGTTTCCCTAAGAGTATTCCTGAAGCTGCCTTTGTACTCGTTATAATCATTATGAGCTTTAATGATGCCAATTGTATTGGCTAATATATCAACTATTTTTACGCATCTGATGAAGAGTCTTACACGAGTATTTGGACAAATTGTCATAGTATAACATTGTGTTTGTGTTCAGAGACGAAAGAGGAACATGTAGATCATTTTCGTATTAAGTTAGAGTGACCCTTTGTTCTAGCATAGTAGATTTGATTGGCGTTTAGAGATTGTAGCAAACAGCACTGCCATGTGTCCTGCAGAGACAGAGTTCTTACTAAAAGGATCAAGATCGACGACAGTTACCGAAGTTAGGAACCTTTGAGAAGAGCAGTGAAAGATGTTCACGACTGCCGTTACTATCAACAAAGTATATGGGAAGTGGAGAGACATTTAGAAAGGACTCGATTATACCTTATGCAACAAGTTGGGCATCAAGACAACCAGACCGTAGGAGACGAACTATTAGCACATAACCTGGAGTTGGCAGCGGCGGTGTTTATCTTAAAACCTGGAGCTGTGCTAGAAGACCTGTCGAAGACACGCAGTCTTGCTTCTCTATTCATTTTAGTTGTACAAAGATGGATTGATAGCAGAAGCAGACTTGCAGATGGAAGGAGGCACAATGATCGTGTCGGAGACTCACGTTACTACACCACAATTCCAAGAAGAGTTCCCGAAGGCTTGAGGAACCATACTCAAGTTTAAGATTCCTTTTCACTCTCAAGTTGATGGACAAACAAGGACAGACTACACAGACTTGGAAGAGATTGAGATCTTGTGTTTGAATGGACGAATTTTGAAGCAAACATTTACGTTTTAATGAGTTGATTCTTTGAAAGATGAAATTATTGATGACGAAGATCATTTCTGCTGAACCCACTTAAGTTTCCGTTACCTGATGATAAGATCCTTTGAATGATATAGGCTCTCTGTTAGTAATTTCGTTCTGTGTTCACTCTGCGTATATTGGATTACGATTTTGATATGAGAACTTTGATGGATTGTGGAAGGACTGATGCTTTTGACGACGTGCTTCATTTGATGCTTACTAAGTTCCGTTACGTTATCTATACAATCTGTTCCTCTGATTTCGAATCCGTAGTGATGATTGATTCGAACCAACCCTAAAAGGTAGAAGACTGTTAGGTGGTTAAGATAAGTTGCTTATTTCACGACTTGAGATAAAGTATGGTAATCATGAGGGCATATTTATATGATGTAAGTATTATGACATCTGGCCAACGTGATAATACTTACATCATATAACGTGCACTTATTGTGATCATAGGATATTTCGAGAAGTACATTAGAAGCTTTAGAATTTCTGATATCTGATTGAGATTATCTGCGTTTAGTGAGACTTTAGGTTCATTCTACCTGTGCGTTTAATCTGCCTTCATCGTTATATGACTTGACACGTTGGATACTCGACATGCGTTTGTTGACCTCTGTGCTTCTGATAGGAATCTTAGGTTCTGTTGTAGAGTTTTTCTTCCATTTGAAGTTATCCAACAATCTGTTTTCTGTCAGTACGGATTCGATCTGTTACAATGGAAGTGTACACCTATGTTTTGCTACGAGTACGTTTTACATCCGTTGAATCTGTTTCATTATGATCTGTTATGAGTTAAGATGTGAGATTTTGGATTTTGAGAAGCAATATCTGTTTATTTATGAGAATGCCTTGGAAAGGTTATATTGAAGACGAGACTACTTGAGAATCTGAAGAGTTAGGCGTGTATATCATCCTCATATCTTCTACAATTCGATACGTTCTTGATAACGCTCAAATTACACATATTTCTAGATGCGTTATCCATGCTTTTATGTATATATATTGATGAATTATATGAACTTTCGATACTTAATAAACTATATTTGATATTGTAGGGTGTCGTGGAAGAAATGGAAGAAAACACAAAGATATGAAGCTTAAATGAAGAAATAAACTCAAGTTAATAATCTCCCGACACCTGTCCACTGTTTTGGCCATATCTGGAGAATACGAACTCCTTTTTACCTCCCGTTCATGGCCACGGAAAGCTAAAAGAATTATCTACAACTTTCATTCTTGTGCCAATAGCTGAAAAAGAATACAAGTAGGCCGTACTTGCACTTAATTACTGTGCACTTTTCACCAGCGGGAAAATTCATTTGAATACACCAAGTACGGCGGTTTTGAAAAGTATGTGCGCCGTACTTTGACTCTGATTAGCTAAAATACATTAAATAATCCTCCTAAACCCTCACGAGACTATAACTCGTCCACTCAGGACACCGAGGGGTTTAAAGGCCTACGAAAGTGTGCAACCGTGGTGTCTATGAAAGTGTGCTTTATCATTTTACGTTTTTCGTAGTTTTGTTTATTTTGCAGGTTTATTAAATAAGTGTAGGTTGGTCGGATGGCATATTATAATTGGAGCTGATATACATGGATCAGATTATTATATTTGGTTGGATTCACATGCTTATGATGGCGTGTTATTTAGCGCCTTATCTTTCAGAACTCAACCGATCACTTAAGAACCCCGAGAAGTTTCGTTTCTCTTATACTTATTTTTCCCATTCATTTCGCTTTTAAGTTATTTTTCTAATTACGCATATTGCTTAACTTAAGTGTGGGGGAAATGAATTTGAAATTGAGACTCATTCTTACATCGATTAAAAATTTGGATTGCCCTTTTAGCTTATCTACTTTTATAAATTTTGACACTTAGGTTAATCTATTAAAATAAAACTTAGTAAATAAATAAAGTTTTTGAATTAAGAGATGTGTCCTGATTGGTAGAACAGATCCGACTTGGGATTGATGACATTACTTGCGCATTTATAACCATTACCACTGAAAATGTGATGATATTGAGCCTATATCGGCATATGTCTTTTATACTTGATTTCTTCGTTTATGAGTGTGCCGATGATTTATTCGATTCTAGAACTTGTGCTTGAAATCATTACGAGACCGCAGTAAGATCACATTCGTGTGATATAGGTATTTATATGTGATAAAGAGGCAAAATTAGGATTTAACCCAAATGGCCATTCCAGTTTTCATATTATTTATTCTTTATCTGATTACACTGATCAGCTAACCACCTCAATAAAACCCTTTTTGTAGCACTCATCCTTAGTGCTAGATACCCCTAGTTTAACATGCAGAGCCATCCCTTTCATTTCTTACATCCATTAAAAAGAAAAAATATATATATAAGTTTTAGCCTAGCCTTACCCCCTTGTCGAAAGTCTATTCGGTTGGTTGCTAGTTGCTTGGTACGCGTGGATGGTTTTTGATTAATAGTTTGTTCGTGCTTGTTGTAAGTGTTGTGCCATTTTAACGGAGACGAAGGTTGCAAACTTCATGTTCGTATTTTTTGTGGTGTATGCTTATACTAAGTGTGGGGGAATTGTTGATTGTGTGAATGTGGAGAGTAGATAAAAGAAAAAAAATAGAAAAAAAATGTGTGAAAAAAAAGAGAAAAAGAAAAATAAATAAAATGAATAAGAGTTGGCATATTGATATATCATTCTAGTTCGAGTTAGATTAGAGAGGTTGAGATATTCGATAACCTCACGGGTTTGTGGTAAGTCGTTACTAGCAACATGGGTTTCATGGACATTTCGACACTTATATTTTTCTTTTAAAATCAATTCCAGTATATATTTCTCATGCCTAATCCATACCCTTATTAACCCTTAGCCTAACATTATAACCTGAATAAAATTCCTCTTTTGATATTTATACTTAGTGCTTACGCCATGTCAGTGCAGTTTTGTTTCTTGTACAAGCTTATGGTAATTTAATGAATCATGTCTAAGCAATTGAGTGTGAATTCCTTATATTCTCCATCATATAAATAATGAGTGTGAGTAAATTATACTTTTTCTTATTCGTGAGGTGCTTGGTCATGTTATGATAGATTGAGAATCATCATACATCTCTGTTTTCGCATATTAAAAATCCAAAAATATTTTTCATAATTCTATTTTTGTTTTGTAAAGCTTATTTCTATATTTGCTTGAGGAAAAGCAAACCCTTACGTGTGGGCGAGTGTTTGCACTTCTTGCGATTTTTAATAAAAAAAACCAAAAATATTTTTTGATATTTTTGAACTTTTGCAAATTTTTAAAATTTTTCTTTCCTTTTGTCATTTAGGAACTTCTTTTTAATTTTTCTTTTCTTAGATTTGCTTGAGGGCAAGCAAAGGTTTAAGTGTGGGGGAATTTGATAACGCTCAAATTACACATATTCCTAGATGCGTTATCCATGCTTATTGATGAATTATATGAACTTTCGATACTTAATAAATTATATTAGATATTATAGGGTGTCGTGGAAGAAATGGAAGAAAACACAAAGATATGAAGCTTAAATGAATAAATAAACTCAAGTTAATAATCTCCCGACACCTGTCCACTATTTTGGCCATATCTTGAGCATACGAACTCTGTTTTACCTCCCGTTCATGGCCACGGAAAGCTAAGACAATTATCTACAACTTTCATTCTTGTGACAACAGCTGAAAAAGAATACAAGTATGTCGTACTTGCACTTAAGTACGGCGCACTTTTCACCAGCGGGAAAATTCATTTGAATACACCAAGTACGGCGGTTTTGGAAAGTATGTGCGCCGTACTTCGACTCTGATAAGCTAAAATACATTAAATAAGCCTCCTAAATCGATCATATACCTTCCTACTTGTTCCCCAAGTGTTCCTAAGCCTATCTATACTCCATTTGGCCATAGGAACTCGACCCAAAACATATACGATCAAAAATACAACTTAGAGGGAGAAGAGAACTAGGTGAGGGTCTTAGGATCCAATGATCCAAACACTCCTCAACCTCAACACCATCACCATCTTATCACAAGAAAGCTTTCTGAGTTTTTGTCGTATTTTTGATGTTTGATTTTCATTTGTTTTGGACATGTGAAACATGATATAGTATTTGGATGATTTATTATGACTTGTGAATATAAATGCTTATGAATTCAATACTACTTTTGCTTGGATCTTGTTTACCTTTGATTGATTATTGCAACTATCATAGGTCGAAAGGGTTAGTTGTTATTATTATATTTTGGAACATCTGTCTATAATGGTCCAATATCATGCTTGTAGAAATTGTATGATAAATTAATAAACAAACCAAGTTGAATGATGTTTAAGACCCTTCCTTATGTAGAAATGCCGGGTTAGGAGGAATTCATATGTATGCATATTCGATATAAACCATTCTTAATGCGCTCGTGATGATGTAGTCTATAGGTCGGAAGGATTCTATATCATTATTGGTAGATATGTTTGTTACGATTAATACACTAATAATTGTAACTTGCATGATTTTATTTATATAAGTCTTGCTTTATCTCTATCTATTATTTTATGCTGATCATACCTTATTTGTTACTTTGCTTTGCTATACACACGTTTAGGCCGTTTGATATGTCACAATCATTTGGCTTTGTTACTTGATAAACATTTTGTGAATTGCTACAAATCTCTTGGGGCGACCTGGTTTTACCTAAAACCTTTACTATAAACGGGGGTTATACTTTACCCATGAGAAACAAGTCATTCACATCTCTGTTCACTGTCCGCTGTGTTTTCCGCTTCGTTTTCATTTCAATTTCGCGGACGGAATTTTTTTAGAGGGGAAGAGTTGTAAAACCCTAAAATTCCCATAATCTGAAATGACCAAAATACCCCTCTAACTTTTGAAATTTTAAGAGCTTATTAAATCATACAAGTGAATATTATTTGAATCTAACATAAGGTAAAGAAAAACCTAAGTTACCTAAATAAATAAAACTAAATAAACTTTAAATTATAAATAAATGTTACAAAATTGTTTCCTAATCCTAATTAATAGAAAAAAAACCGATCCTAAGGGATACTATACACAAAATTCGGCCCAAAGAGAATAGAAGGGGATAAGAACAAATATTTGGAAAGTATTACACATAATTATCTTGATTAATTCCACAAAACCAATTCCTATTCCTCTCAAAATAAAAACACGACTTTTTCCCTTTTTTTCTCACAATATACGGATTATTTCCTCACCAAAATAACACACAAAAATCCCCCCTTCACTCTCTCCATACACGGCTCAAAACAAGAAGGAAGGAGGCAAGAAGAACTTGGTCTTGATTTGGTGTTGTCTTGATTATTAGGTTTGGTTTTGATGTCCTTTGCTCTTGTTCTATTCTAATTCAATTCAAAGGTATTCCTTCATCCTTGTTTTGATAATTATACAACATACATATATGAATATCACAAGTTTGATCATTTAAATGAGGACACATGATGATACTTGCCACATAAAATAATAGACGTAATTATCACATGAAATTATAAAACATATAATCTTGTATTTTGTGTGTTAAGGGGTTTGATCTTGAATGATTCATATGATATGTTTGAATATGTGTTTTTGATGAATTAATTATGTAAATAACATGCGTATTGATCATATATTAATTGGATTAAAAAGGAATTAGAGGAATTAGGGTTTATGTGATTGTGTGATCGGGACAGCTTTGATAGTCGAATATGTTTGCATCACCAAACGAATTCTATAAATTTTTAATTCAGTATTTTTGTTTGTAAACTCAGTTTAGGGTCCTATTTAAGTATTCCAATTGGTTTGGAAGGGAATTGGAGTTGATTTGGTCTTGTTTTTTATTTTTATGTGATTAAGTGTCAAAGCTGAGTAATCGGGTCTGAAAATCAGATGGAGTTTTTGATTTTTCATTTTCAAACCATAAAGAGTTAAGGTCTCCTTTTACAGGGGTAATATTTGGGTTATGTGGGACTTCCCGGAATTCTTGTGGATTTTTTGAAGGGTTTGGATATGTCTCTTAAGCACAAACTTTCCGGGTGTTTCTGACTTTCTGCAGTTCATTTTCTGGAATGGTTTTGATAAGCGATTTTTGAAAGGGTATTTGCATTTGGTAATAAATTTTGGGAAAATTAAAGTAGACTCTTAAGACATAATAACTTCTTTGAGAATTTTGGTGAATTTTTATTTTGATTCCTGGTAAGTTTTAAAAATTCGTTAATTGGACTTAAATTCGTATTAAAATATGTCATTTGAAGAACATGTGTGATTTGTACCAATTGAAGATTCATTAATAAATATAAAACCCTAAAGTGCACTCAAATATTAATTAGGTCATATGAGTGATATGTTAATCTAAATTAATTCACTTTAAACCTTAATCACATATTTACACTTTACACCCTATATTATGTATTTTGAGTAACTATAACCTCACACTTTGAATAAATGGCGTTTTAGCCCAACTTTCTAATTTGGGAAACTTACTAAACATGAAAACTTGCTAATTCGGGGGACCTGTTAAAAAATAGAAAGTTGCTTAAAATGGTTAAGCTACTTAAAGTGGAAACTTACTATTTTTGGAAAGTTACTATTTTTGGAAAGCTACTATAAAAGGAAAGTTACTAAAAATGGAAAGCTGACTAAAATTAGTAATTTGATTTAAAATAAGTTATTAATTATAAGACGATTATGAATTCGTGTAGATTGCTGAAGAGGGAGTTGCTTCTGGTCTTTATGTTTTCTGTTATGTTTGCACTTGCGGTCTAAGGTACATATATTCTGACCTTCTCACAGGTTTCTCATGAACTTTTCACATCTTTGATTTTTTTAGCTTCTGACTTTGAACCTTTCTATGATCCCTTTATTTCTGAACCTCTGATTATGAACCTTTATTCTGAAACTTTGTTATGAACCTTTGATATGAACCTCTGATTATGAACCTTTGCTATAACTTTCTGAACCATGTGATATGAACCATTTAATATGAACCTTTTGAATATCTGACCCTCAATTTGATACCCGAGCCATTTCCCTAGCCATGAAGGTAACATGGCCGTGTCATTGATGCACTAGTGACATGACTCCAGTGTGGTCGAGTGATGTGCCACACCGTCCCTATCTGTATCTGTTATGAGAGCTCGATTATTATATGATTATGATTTGTCTGCAGGGGTGTATAGATGCATCCTAAATCTGTTTATGTATCTGTTATGATGTTATGATATGATATATTTGTCTAGTGACTGATGTTGGGTGCAATCCACGTCTTTCACATTTCTGGGAGTTGATCACTCCATTTGGTTACTGAGGACTCCCCTCATATTATCTGGCTATTTAAGAGGTCTCCCCTCTATATGATTATGAAGACTTATGGTTACATTTGATATGATATTATCTGATATGTTCTGGGCTCGTGGTGGATTACTGTCTGACCTACCTTTCAGTTTACCAACACTTTTGTTATACCTTATGATATTACCCCATTGCACCATATCTGTTTTTGTTTCTGTTTCATTATCATTACTCTGTTTTTGTATATCTGTTCACTGGGCTTTTTAAGCTCAGCCGCATTTCTTTTCACCGCGGTAGGTTTTAGAGGGAAGCAGGGATATGAGTGGAGAGTACGTTGGACATAGAAGACTATACCTTGATAGCTATAAAGAAGTTAGAGATGACTAGAAGTGATTACATTTTCAGACTTAGTATTTCATTATTGTTCTCATTGTAACCTTGTACTTCAGATTTTCCTTTGTAACCTTTGGAATTCATTTTTTTATTTAAGTCTTATGCTTGTGTTTGCTTTGATATGTCACCATAACGTAATACTTCTACCCTTATCGGGTTGGGGTGTTACAGTAACACCCTCAATATTGTCACAGCGGAACAAAGTGTGCTAGGGTATTACTTCATAGCACAAAGTACAAATTACAGAAAACGACTCTAAATAAGACTTTTGAAATAAATTATCATTCGATACAAATATCATACTTTACAAAGAGGTCCCACAAGTTTACAAAATGTATAACATAAAAGTTGTAAAGTTTTTCGAATGATAATATATGCATCGTCTTCGAAATGTTTTCCGTACGCCTTCACATGCCAGCTAATTCCTTTCGAACTTGAGATAAACATGCTAAAAAGTAAACACAAAGGTTGAATGAATTTATAGGTTTGCAAATAGTAGCAGACAATAAAGTTCATAGTATAATTGCAATATGCGCAATCATCATCCTGATAGTTATTATTGCTCTAAGCTCATGACAATCAAAACTGACAAACGTGATATATATATATATATATATATATATATATATATATATATATATATATATATATATATATATATATATATAGAATAATAATGTCCCCGTGTAGGTAATTGCCATATACCCAGTGTTCCAAATATAGTGCGTTTGGTTACCTATCCGGCATAAACAACTTAGGCATGCAATAATCCAAATCAGGCAAGCATTCAGTTTACAAGTAATTGCCCATAATAAAAACAGTTAAACAAAAGTTGGTGCTATGAACTCACCTTAGAGTGTAGTGACGTAAGTAACACAACGGTGCCAAGAAGTATGGCAAAACAGTATAAAGAAGTATGGCACAATGATACAAAATCGGCATAACCTAATGAATATAAACTTGTCTCAAAATATGACACGTGAAAAGTACTCAATGAGTATGAGTTTTCATAAGATAATGCGTTTTAGTTTTCGTGGAAGATTCGTATCAGTGTTTGTTAAAAAGTTTTGTATCATAGTTCGTGTGGTGGTATGAAATTATAGACTCAAGACAAAACGCACACTAAAATATAATATGTAGTACAATGGGCTCATCGGGCACGTAATAAAGCTAACGTATTAAGTAGCATAGATAATTACATATAGATATATATACATATAGATAGAGATTACACAAACTAAAATAAGCAAAACCCAAACACGCTGTTGAAGAAAGTTGAGGGGTGGGTGAGTAACATAGTGGATTTTGGTCGATAAACCCTCACCCACACCACCGGACCACCACGGCACAGTTTCACTATTAATAAGCAAGCAAGCACAAAAATGCATAAAAATTAAAAGAAAAGGAAAAGGAAAATGGGTTGTTGTTCAAATAATTTTGTTAGCAGTTTTTGCAGAAGAATTTACTGCTGTACAAGAACCTTTTCAACTAATCACAAACTTACAACATCTCTTTCTTCTTCTCCACTTTTACGATTTCCCAAGGTATTTATTGGGTATTTGGTTGGAATGTAATGATTAATGTGCTTGGTTTGACCATTTTGTATTGGATTATGGTTATGCTAATTTGTTAGCTTATTATCTCATAAGTATCCCTGTTGCTCTTTAAAACATCTCTTATAATAATAATCTTCACACATTGTGAAGTTGGCCTCCCATTTACAAGAGATTTTGCATACTAGCATCCGCGTATGAGTCGGAAGCAAGTCCTCCGTTCTTGCTTGTAGATGGCTTAGATTAAAATTTAGAGGCTATGCTAAATTACCCAACACTGACAACATATGTTATGTTTGGTCTAGCATAGGTAAGCCTCCTGATAAGACACTAATACATCTCTTCGTCTACACACGTCTCCTTCAACAAGCTCCACCTTAATATATCAGTCAATAAGCGGGCTGTGCCATGTTTGAAGTCATTTCAGTCTTCTTTAACGAATTCAGTACTATTTCTGTTCGCCTTTCTTGGAGTGAGCCACTTCAGTTCCATTGAAACATTTGTCATCCCTAGGGCTTTTATCTTAAACATTTATTTAAAATTTGTGTTTCTCCATTATTACCAGTCACAGTTAAATTTTGCATTTTTGCTGAATTATGGGTAGTTTCTTGATAGGACGTGATCTGAGCGTCAGAATTATAAGTTCTTCTGATTTTCATATTTCTTTTGTCTTACAAATTCATTTACTATGTCTGAGGGGTTGTAAACATGATTCTCAACAAAAGAGTTGGTTACGCTGACAGATTCTTATTTCCTTGATGTTTGTTTGTAGAAATGCCAACAAATAGTTCCGTATTGTTATAATGCTATCTAAAATGTAATTTAGACAGCTGAAGGATGGTCTTTGTATTCCGACCTAATAATAGAGTTCTTAACTTGGTTTATCCAGGGTTACCGCAAAGTGTCAAATTCTGTAAAGTTAGAACTGTCTCGATCTGCTCCGGCTGTTTCTCTTAAAGATTTGAGGACTGTTAAAGGAGAAGCAACTCAACAGGAAAGTACATCCTTTGATTCTTCCCAGAAAAGAGACGATGTAAATACTGATTCTTCAAATGGTCGAGTGATGCTTATCGATGGCACTTCTATCATCTACAGATCTTATTACAAACTTCTTGGTGAGAGTTTTTTGTGGTCTGGTATATCTAGATGTGTATTCATTATAACTTACTAATGGCATCCATATGGACACTTTGGTGGCCCTGTTCTCCACTTATATATAATTTTTAACCTCCTAATTGTGTTTTTTTTTTCTTTGTTTATTATGGCTAGCAAAATTAAATCATGGACATCTGTCTAATGCGGATGGCAATGGAGACTGGGTCATGACAATATCTACAGCTTTATCACTTGTAAGTCATGTTCTATCCTGCTCACCAGTTTTTCATTCTACAAGTATATACACAGACACACTGTTTTTTGTGGGGGTGTGTGTATGTGTGATCCATGACTAGAAGGCTGTGGTTGAAAGGTGTCAATGTTGTGAAATAGGAGTTTGAGCTTGGAAGTTGTGGTGCCATTGGGGTTATTAGAAAATAGGTTTATCCATTTGATAACTATTATCAATATTTGTTACTATTAAGTTATATTTTGATGATTATCAGCATGATGTGTGCCTCCGAGTCGGTTGTATGCAGATGTAAATATTAAGTTCTAAATGGAAAAGTGCATATGAAAGTTTACTATGTGAAAATTTAGGTGATCTATGTGGTGCTGATATTTTGGAAGAAAGATGATATCTGACAACATTATCTGAAGTGATTAATATAATATAATTAATAGATTCAAAGTTCCATTTTTAACAGATATTTCGTTTGACGAATGAAGTAGGGTGCTAGGAAATTTAACATTAGAAACAACAATCTAATACACTGGAACAAATGTTAAGTTTATGAGCTATTTAATGTTACTGATTCATGCTCTTGTTTTGATTTTTTCTTTTTGGCAGATAATTGATGTCTTGGAATTTACTCCATCACATGTAGCGGTATGTAGTTTCTACTTTCTATGTTTTGTTAGCCTAATGAACCAAGACAATTATGCATTCCCGATTTTGTTTTTTAAAGGAAAATATCAATGGAAATAGATAACTAATCCCAAATGTCTATATGACTATATCTCAATTTACATCAAATACATCTCATGTTTTTTTTTTTCCTAGTCAATAGATCTCACCTTATTTATATGTTTCTGAGGCTTACATCTAATTCTTTTCTTGTGCAGGTGGTTTTTGATCATGATGGTGAGGCTTATACCTTGATGAGGTTACTCTTGCTATTAGTTCCCTTCATTTTTGTTGGTGCAAGTATTTGAGTATTTTAGGCTTTTTATTATTGAGCATCATATCATCTTTATTGTGATATTTGTGATACTCTACTTGTACACATTGCCTTTTTAATGAACTTCCGTGATCAAACTTACTCTATATTTCTCTTTCCACTAGTACAATTTTTTAATGTGTATGTTCCTTAATTGGCTTAGAACTAGGTCCCATTTTGATAACTTATGTTTTCAGGGTTTTACGTTGGTAATTTGCCTCAGTCATCCAGACAAAAAATGAATGCAAAAGGTATGCTTTTTCCTCCCTTGTTTGTCTCAAATCTTTTTAAATCAAGGTTTATGCGAACTTTAAGATTCAAATATTTGGAGGAACTAAATGTGAATATCTGAGGGTTTGATGGGGGGATTTTTGCTGGAAGTTTAAGTGATTATCTTGTTTTTGACCATAAAGATACCACAGCACTCATTAGAATTTGCTCAGTCTATATCTGTTTAATCATTAGATGCATGTCTCGTGCACTCTCATGTCACTTCTTTCAAAGCATCTGTTATGCTATTGTATTCCGCAATAAGCATGAAAGTAAACTAATAATCTTTTACGTGATTTCCAACACAATTTGTTTGAATTTTTTCTTAGGCCAGACCTTTCGGCACACTCTCTACCCGTCATATAAGAGCAATCGTGGACCGACTCCAGATACAATAGTGCAAGGCCTTCAATACTTGAAAGCATCCATCAAAGCGATGTCCATCAAAGTCATTGAGGTTAGAGGTTTGCCATTGCTACAGATGGTGAGATGGGTGGGTTGCCTACAGGTCAAAACTGGTCTAGGGTTGTTTGAAAAACTTTTTGTCCATCTTTGTAATATTTTTAATAAATGGTTCATGTGTTTACAAAACAACACAATTGCGACAGTAATCTAAATCGTTAAACAAGACGATTCAGGAGATTGTATTATGGATTCAAAATAGAGTTTGTGTGACTTTCAATATGTTTTACCCATTTGACCTGTGAGATAAGATACGAGTATACGACCCAAATCGACCCATTCATAATCAGATTGTTACCTCTACTATCAATAATGTATATATATTTCAAGGTAGGTTCCTGGCGTTGAAGCGGATGATGTTATTGGGACCTTGGCTTTACGCAGTGTTGATGCTGGATTTAAGGTAACGTTTGCAACTCTTTTAGATGCATGGTCTCATTTTATCATTCATTTTTGTAGTGTAGATGGATAGCTAACTTAACCCTATGCACTGGTTATTAAGTTCTTATCAATAGTTGCTTCGTTACTTTGTTACAGGTTCGAGTTGTCTCTCCCGATAAAGACTTTTTCCAGATACTATCTCCTTCTTTATGTCTTCTTCGAATTGCACCTCGCGGTTTTGAGTGAGTAGCACACACTTCTATGTTCTCTGTTATTCTTGTTGTAGCATTGTTCTTAAATGTTTGCTTCCTGTTCTTCATATGTTATTTCTCTCTAGTATGGTTTCATATGGAATGGAGGATTTTGCTAAAAAGTATGGACCAATACAACCTTCTCAGTTTGTTGATGTAATGGCACTTGTTGGTGACAAATCTGACAACATACCAGGTTATTTTTATCATCCATTACAAGAATAAAAAATTGTTAGCTGTCATCTAATGAAAATATGTCAATGCAGGAGTTGATGGAATTGGGGATGTACATGCGGTGCAACTAATATCAAGATTTGGTATATAAACTCTTCATGTCTTCAGTGTCACTGATATTACTACCTGTATCCGTTTTATGTAGAAAAATATTGGATCTATTAACATTTCATAAATGATGTTTAACTTATTGCTTGCTCACCTGAATTTAAAAGGTACGCTGGAGAATTTATTGCAACGTATTGATGAGGTTGAAGAGGAGCGAATAAAAAAGGTTCCATTGAATACTTTTATCCTTCTCTTTAATTGTATATTGGTATCAACACTACTTTCACAAGTGTTGGAGACGTTTTTTTAGTCATGTAGTTTGATTATGTTGTTGATTAATTTTGTAGCTTTTAATTTTAGTGATTATATTATACTAGTAGCAACTAATAACTAATTTTTTATTTTCACATATAGACTTTGATAGCAAACAAGGAGCTTGCTATACTAAGCAAAGAATTGGTAAGTTACCAGCAATATCACCATTTGCATTCTAAATTATCAACAGTATATGAACTATGGACATTTTGGTCTTCTTTGATACTGCCAACTTTGTTGGGGATATATTGCCTTAATTGCATTTATTAATTGTATTAAATTTCTATTGTTTTTTTGTGTGACTTCTTGTAATGTTCTGGCAGGCTCTTTTGCGTTCAGATCTTCCACACTACATGGTTCCTTTTTCCATCAGTGATCTTGTATTTAAAAAACCAGAGGTTAGTGTTTGATTGTTTCACACATCATGTGTTCTTGAGCATCTTGGTAATGGTGGCAACATGGTTGGACAAAGTGGTCAAAATATGGTATTTTGTATGCGCAGGGCTGGGTGGTTAATCTAAATTTTCTTTATTAGACCAATATCTTTTCCGCAATAATCCCTTTTTGGGGATTTTTGTATTTTTGTTTGTTTTTTGTTTTTGTTTTTCTTATTGTTTTTTTTTTTTTTTATTATTATTATTATTATTTTTTAATTTTATTTAGGAGGTTTTATGTAAAAGTTACTTTAGACGACTTTCGACCCATTAATAAATGGGTCAAAATGAATGATAAGTAATATCCCTCCCTAACCAAATCATTCATTAGTAAATGGGTCAAAACTTACACTGCGGGCTGATCAAATTGGTAATTGTGCAGGACAATGGGGAGAAATTTACAAACCTATTGACAGCGATTGGTGCTTATGCAGAAGGTTTTTCACTTGACTCGGTTATTAGAAGGGCGTTCTATTTGTGGAAGAAGCTTGAAAAGACTTGAGCTTAAATACGTCGTTTGTTGTGGGAAACTAACTGAATTTGAACGAGTACACCGGCCCATATTTTATAATGAACAATAGTTTTACAACAGATCATTGGAATATCTTGCTTACAGATGTGCATTAGGAGTGGCATCATTTTAGGCTTAACCAGGTTTAGCCAAAACCTTTAGGCTTTAGTGTCATGTTTTAGTACCCTTCATCATGGTTTCATTCTAAAGCTTATTTTATATATTTAACTCGATATCATTCACTGTTTTCAAATCATTCTATCAAACATTCACTTTCTAAAACTTTCTTCATCTCTCTAGTGCTCTTCCATTAGAAAAAATAAAATTAAGAATACTATGGGAAAAATACACCAATATCAAATCATTCTATCAAACATTCACTTTCTAAAACTTTCTTCATCTCTCTAGTGCTCTTCCATTAGAAAAAATAAAATTAAGAATACTATGGGAAAAATACACCAATATTGCCAGGGACTTTATTAGGGTGTGCTTGGAGGATGCTGGTGTCTAAAGCATCCTTGTGGTTTGGCCAAATTGCATGTTTCGTCCTGCCTTTTCGATAGTGCATGCACCGTCCTTGTCGGAAACTTATGAGTGCAATTTTCGTCCATGGTCAAAATAAAATGACCAAAATGCCAATCCTCTAAAGGGTAATTAGTCATTTCAATTTAGTGAAGGACGAAATTTGCACTCGTAAGTTCCTCGTAGGGACGATGTCTGCACTTTTGAAATGATACAGACAAAACATGCAATTTGGCTAAACCTTTTGCAATTTAGTCATTATTGAGTTATTTTTGGTTCATACGCAGGGATGAGTTTCATGCCCGTAGAAGTATGTGTACTACATACCGACCTTCTACAGTTCGTTACCCATTCCAATCTTTTTTCAAACATTTATTCACTATAAAATTCTAATGCAAACCAAGTGCCAGCTTATTTTTTGTCTTACCATAAAGTGTTTGTTTTGTACATAACTATATGTTGATATCATTGATGATTCAGTGAGAAAAAAAAAATAAGGGTTTTGCTAATGTGTGTCAACTAAGTACATGTTTAGCTCTTTATATATGGAAGGTTTAAGTTAATTAATATCAAGTTTATATTTAATTAAGGTAATTTTCGAGTTTAATTAATGTTCATTGTGTTAGTGGTTATGAGCGCAGAACAGGGTTAAGATAATCAATAGCCTAACTACGTACCAATAAAGGTTACCGGATATCACTTGGAATCGTGTTATCACTTTCCAAAGTAAACTATTCGACCCTAATGCCTGGGTATCACGAATATCTACTTGGGATAAGACCAAATGTTGTTAGTGATTTAGGCACAAATCAATAACCCTTCGTGTATAAGTGTTATATGTTTTCTATGTGTCTTTCATGCTTTATTTGATTTCCTATTTATAGGAAGATACTCATGCTAGTCAAATGGAATTATGAGAATTAATCAGCCTATTAATCTTCATATAATTATCCCTATTATAGCCTAAAATAGTGGTTACATGACCAGTTAAACGAGGTCATGAGTGCAGATGTAACTGCCATTTGAATAGGTCAAATCAGTTACATAATCATACAGCACTCTATCAGCAGGAACCATCAGTAGGAACCAGCACTCAGCAGAATCCTGCACAACCACTATAGAGTCAGGGGAATCAGTGACTTGATGGGTGTACACTCCGTACCTCCAAACCCATTTCCAAGTATGATTAGATCCTTCAATTGCACTAAATTTTCTAACAATCCTTCCCAAATTTAGTTCACTTCCTTTGCATGAAAATCAAACATTAAACAAAACATATGCATAAACGAAAATATCCTGAGGATTGAATTTCCATCTTAGTACATTACACGTTCAAATATTCGAGAATCAGAGTGTTCTAAGAATTGAACCATTCAACCCATTTGCATACCTGAAGATAAAATACACATATATTTTCAAACACTTAAACACTCCTGACACTATACAAGCCATGTGTCCATATCTAATTCATAAATGTTGTAAAAGCTAAAAGTCCATAGCTTCCTGAAGCGGCAAAACTTCAACATTTACATAGGTGGTTCCTCTTTATTCATGCTCTTGCTTAGCATTTTTTCAAAGAAATTAACCATTGAGAAGTAAAGACTTCATCCTCCTTTTCAGCAGGTGATTGTATCAAAACCAACTTATATAATATATATAGTAGTATATCGAAATGATCCGCGTAAAATACGGATCACCCGAGTCGTATCCAAGTGAAGGCGAATGGAATCAAGAATATTGATTCGTGAAACCGTGAATTGAGAAGTGAAAAAGTGAAAATAGCAATCAAATACTTCAAGTATTCACAATCAAAGATGAAATATGCAAAGAGTACAATCAATTAATGCACAAAAGTCTAAAACGTAAAAACGGAAATGCAACCGCGTTATTTAAAACGCAACTTTTATTGAAAAGTGATCCTACAAATTTGAAAATATTTTCTAAAAATCTTAAACTATTAAAATGAATTTCCAGAAAAAGAAAAATATTTTTTTGACTTTTCTATAAATTTCTATGAATTTATTTTGCTTTTTGAAATTTTAAATGAATTAAAAATTGAAGAAAATAGAAAAATAAAGTGGAAAAATGAAAATTAAATTATGAAAATTCTAAAATATTATAAAAGAATTTCTAAAAGTATTTTTGTATTTTTCACAGCCTTTTCAGAATTTTTATGGATTTTTGGTATTTAAAAACTATTTAAAAAAAATGAATAAAATCAAAAGAAATTAAGAAAAATAGTAAAAATACTTGGAAAAATCTGGAAAAATTCCAGAAAATCAAAATTAATAAAATGAACTTGGATAAAAAATTTGAAGTGAAAATGAACAGTAAAAATGCTTATTAAAGCAAACTGCTTATTCACAAGTGCTTATTTTTAAGCACTTGTGAACAAAATGTTATGAAACTTCAAACACAGTCTTAGAATGATGTAATATGCTTAGTTAAGCAAGATGTTACAAGAGATAATTCACCAATCCACAGTAACTCAGAAATATAGCAATAAGCTCAAAATTATAAGCTCAGACAATAAGCACAAGAAGCATAAACTGATCCAGAAGCAAAGTTGTGATACCAAGTATACAGGCAACTCAAATACAACTCAGAAATCTACACAACTCAGAGATACAAGCTCAAAAACTCATTAGCAGGCCTATAATGCAAATCAGTCCCCTGTCCCAAACTAGCAACTGAATAAGGGCAATAAGCTATTAAAATAAGCTCTAAACTCATGTTTTATGGGGGCAAATGCTCAATAACACAACTGACAAACTAGATCAACTAACTATAAGTCCAGAAACAACTAATCTTAAACCTAAATATGACAGAGTTCAGCAGCTATAAAACTAGTTCTAATGTAACAGTGGACTATATGAAACTTTTTAAGTTTGACTAAATCTAAATTCAACTAATCAATTCTGCTTACAAAAGAGATTTTAAACTGAATTACAGTAGAATTAAACTATCTATTACCAAAATACTTCTATATTAACTAATATCCTAACTCAAATTTTAACTCTATCAACAGTTAAGATATTGTTAAACTAAGTTTGACTTATGATGAATTACCTACTTACTTTTAGACTATATTACTTAATTTCAATCTAGGTTAAACCTATGTGAGCAAGTAAAACACTGATCTATACTCAAACAACCACTGAAACAGCAAGATCCAAACACTCCTTTAGTGAGTCAGTCTCACTAAATTCAGCTCAATTATTAATCCAACTCAATCCAAACTCTCAATTACAAAGCCAACTAAGATCAATGAATCTATAGTAAATCAATAACCACAGATCTCAGATGTATCTCAACCACAGATAACTCCAATCAAGTATTATGACAGATTTGCAACAACACTTATATGAAGCAACAAACTACACAGATCTGAGATTTAGCAGTGCACAGAACTCAATTAAGCAACAATTCAGCAATAATACTCAATGAAACAGTAACTCAACACATTCCAAAACTAAACTCAGATCTACACAGGCTCAGATTCAAATATAACTACAACTATATCAGCAGTCTAATATAATGAAATAGGAATAAAGTTCAATCAAAGGATCAAAAGTCTTACAAACACCTTCAATCCAGCCAAAACAGGATTGATTCACTAAGCTTGCCTATCTTTAAGATAGGCAGGTCCTTCCATTACTGACCATACTTATCTCTTATTCTCAGCAACAACTTGATCAATTCTGAATTTGATTGATATTTAAACTATGACTCAAATAACTCCACTAAAAGCTAAAAAGCTCAAATGGAGTATATAAAAGAAAAATAAGCTCAACTGAAAGCTTTACTAATCAATATGTATACATATTTTTTATTTTTTATATTTTTCCGATTTTTATTTTTTTTTCTTTTTCTGTAAATGATTTATAAGATAAGAGAATAGTAAATGATTTAAGCTGAATGAAACTAGAAATAGCATAATAAGGAGATATTGAAACAGAATAAGCAAAATTAAAATGAACAATAAGCTGAATATTATTGAAAATAAGCACTTCTATTAAAAATTTCAAGTAAAAATTACATTGACTATTCTAAAATACATTCAAAAGAAATTTCGACAAAGTTTTATTACCTACAATCTACACACTAACTAAGCTCACAAGAGTCTCTATTTATAGGAGGAGGGGAGAGATAAGCTCACGGATTGCCAAGCTGGCAATCCGTGTGAGTTGTGTTTCTTTGAAGCTCCTCATAGCCCTTTGATCATTCCAATCATTGCCAAACCAATCATAGCCCTTAGATTGCTCCAATATGACGCGTCCACACCAATCAACTCTTGCCACGTAGCCCGTTTGTGCTTTCTTCGATATTCTGACAATATCTGACATCACTGAGCCTTCTAGAATACCCTTGATTTGACACAATTACCCTTAATTGTGGTAATTGTGTACGGTCAATTATTTAGGGTTCATGAGAGCTGGGTAATTGGGGAATTGGGGGAAAAGGGAAGCGGGGTAAGTTTTTTTTATTTTTGTTTGACTATGTATTGACCATTGACCCGGTTATATTACTTTGACCATGGGATTTGTTGGATCGGGTTATGATAATAAAATTTGGGCTTGGGCTCTTGGTGTCTGCTGGATTTAGTATAATTAAATTTGGACTTGGACTAGTAATAATATGAATTCAGCTTTTGGATTTTAAGAAATATATAAGGACTAAAATTGTGAAAATGAAACTTCAAGGACCAATCATGTACTTCTTCCAATCATGTGATCAAGGGCTTTTGATGTCAAATTGCAATTCTCAAAGGTTGACTTTGACTTATCTTCAAAATGCTATCATGAAGGACTAAATCTAACAACTCTGAAAAGTATGAGGGCTAAATCTGCAATTTTCTTCAAACTTCTCT
Organism: Artemisia argyi; assembly: GCA_030686995.1. Classification (NCBI taxonomy): domain Eukaryota; kingdom Viridiplantae; phylum Streptophyta; class Magnoliopsida; order Asterales; family Asteraceae; genus Artemisia; species Artemisia argyi. The sequence continues at coordinate 49,436 of JARVZY010011252.1, read as the reverse complement.
CAAGGATCACTTTTTGCACAAGTATCAATCTCTGATGACTCAATAAGCTCAAATTTGATTCCCAGCTTGACTTTCCGACCATCTCCAACTCTCGTGCCCGTTTTTCCGGTTTTTGTATGATTATTTGTCCTTTTGTGATAAATCCGTACCTGCATGTTCACAACATAAAAACACATATTCCTTTGGCATTTGTTAGTACATTTAATCAATTTGGGTCGGTATTTGGCCATAAAATGGTATGTGAATTAACACATACCAAAATCCCCCAGACTAAGGTATTGTCGTGTCCTCACGCGATGTGATCAATTCACGCTCTTGGGATAAATAATTTCAAAACTCTTCCTACTAACTTTGTAAAATAGCAAGGAGGTTCGAAAGAAGTAATAAAATCATTTATTCCCGAAAACGCTCTGTTTTCTGATTTTCATGAATAATAACTACAACTACTCTTTTTTTGTACTTTTTCATTTATTTATGTGACAGTTTGCCTTGACTTTCATTATCAATCAACGAGTAGAAACACTTCTCACAGAGAAGAGACCATTCGGATAAAAATCGTCATCCTTGATTTTTCACAAGCTCCCAAACTAAGCGTGAAATCGAGATCATTGTTTATCCACAAGTTAGGTGCTAACACTACCCACAAAAGTTACTTGTGTCATTACCTCTTGTTCCCAATTCCTAAGTTTTGTATCTCAAGATTTTAATTTGTGAGAAATGAATTGCTTCATATTTTCTCGTTTTGATATTTATTAGTCCGATAAGAGCACAAAATTTGAACGTTAAGTAGTTTCCAAACTTTCCCTCGAAAATCCCTGCATACAGAAATCGGGTCCACATGAAGGTCTCTGATTTAACACAATTTGTGGGGCCCCCCTTTTTATTTACGACCGAGACATACCATGTTTGATACCCAAAACAGAAGCTTTTTATTAAGGAAACCCCCGGAGTCGAAGCTTGGCATTTTTGCATAATCATAAGCACTTTAATAATACCTGGTCCTTAGTCCTTTATTTCTTTTACAATCAACGGTTTATGAGCCGCCAAGATGTAAGAGCTTTATTATGACCTTGGATTTCTATCCGCTGCTTTTTTATAGCTTTGGATTCCTCTGCCTTTTTATTTGGCTTTGGACTATTATTATTGATATTCATAATTATATGCCAAACCCCGAGTCCTACGGTCTTTACTAAGATCACAACATCGGCTGCGAACCGGCAAGATGCAATAGTCTATTTCACCGTAACACTGGCAGTACCCCTATGTGTACCAAACCCCTATATGCAGAGATTTTATTGGGAACGAGAAAAAACTAAGTATTGCCCAAACCCCATACACTTAATTAATCCTAGAGATCTATTTTTGTTGGTGTGCAAGCTTGTGGGAACAAGGAGGCCACAAGTACCTTTCGTGGGCTTTAAAGAGATCCAACTACTCCATGTTTAGCACAAAACTTCTAAATAAACTCTATCATTCCTCGATCTCCGCAAATTTTAAATCCCAAGTAATGAGATCCGCGGATGCTTAGCCATAATCTTTTGATTATTTTGGTTAAGGGAGACGAGCTAGGGCTCAACACGCCCGGTCAAGTCAAAACATTTATTTCTACTCTCGCCGGTAGGAAAGTCAAAACAAGGTGTCAAATCTTATTATTATATCATATATCATTTTTTTTACTATAAAGAGGTGACAAAAATTTAAAATTTTTGGTGGAAAACGGAGTTGCAAGAGTGCACGACATTGTGAAAAATGCAAGGTTAAATCGAATCGAAGATTCACCCCCCCCCCCCCCAGACTAGAATGAAACATTGTCCTCAATGTTTCACTGGTTAAGGTAATCCTAACAAAATTCTAGGGCCGTTTATTAAGTATGCCAAAGAAAACGTTAGTCGATAAGATTCATGGATATAGGATTTCCAATAAGCACCAATGAATGAAACTAGAGCGGAGAGAAGATAACGAGCACGGGAGTCATCATAAATCGCGGACAATTCTAACAAACATCACAAACAACTACGGAACACAAGAGTAGAAGAGGCACCCCCTCCTCACGTTATTCATTAGAAAATAGAAAATAAGAAGATGAAATTGGATAAGCATGGGTTGCCACCCACGAAGCGCTTTGTTTTTGATTTCCGAGTCACGTAGCTTGACTCGATCCCCGAATTCAATTGTCCTTGGGGAAAGTATGGAGATCCGGGACGACCATGGTTGGTACATCCCCTCCAAAGTAATGTTTTAAACGGTGACCATTCACCTTAAAGTTGGGACCATCGGATTGAGCTAACTCAATGGTACCATAAGGGAAAACTTGGGTTATTGTGAATGGTCCAGACCAACGGGTTTTAAGCTTACCCGAGAAAATCTTTAAACGAGAGTTAAAAAGTAGCACTTGATCACCAACGTTAAAAACGCGGTCTTTGATCTTGGCATCATGGATTCTTTTTGTTTTCTCTTTATAAATCAAAGAATTCTCATAAGCTTGATCACGGAGTTCGATTAACTCATTCAATTGAACTTTTCGGTGATCACCCGCGGTTTTTAAGTCGAAGTTTGCATGTTTTAAGGCCCAGTAGGCCTTGTGCTCAAGTTCGATGGGCAAATGACAAGCCTTCCCGTAAACCAGCTTATATGGTGTACACCCAATGGGAGTTTTGTAAGCGGTCCGGAAAGCCCATAATGCATCTTCTAATTTGTCGGCCCAAGAGGCACGGTGCTCTCCTACTGTCCTTTCTAATATTCATTTTAAACCACGATTGGAGACCTCAACTTGACCACTCGTTTGTGGATGATAAGCCGTGGAAAGACGATGTGTGACACCATATTTAAGCGTTACTTTGGCAAATTGATCATTACAAAAATGGGTCCCACGATCGCTTATGATGGCTCGAGGTGCACCAAATCGGGTAAAGAGACCTTTTAAGAACTTAACAACAACTCGGGCATCATTAGTGGGGAGCGCCTTCGCTTCAACCCATTTAGATAAGTAATCGACGGCCACGAGAATGTACTTGTTTCCTCTAGATGACGGGAATGGCCCCATGAAATCGATGCCCCAAACGTCAAAAATTTCACAAACTTGAATCGCATTTTGCGGCATTTCATCTTTTTGAGAAATTTTCCCTTGACGTTGGCAAGAATCAAATGTTTTCACCAATTCATGGGCATCCCGATATATCGTCATCCAATAAAAGCCGGAATCGAACACTTTCTTTGCGGTGAAGTTGGCACCATGATGTCCCCCCGTGGGTCCACTATGGCATGCCATAAGAATTTCAACGGCTTCCGTACCATGAACACACCGCCGGATCACTTGATCCGCACAGACTTTGAACAAATAGGGGTCGTCCCAAAAATAATGTTGGACATCTTTAAAGAATTTCTTCTTTTGTTGGGACGGCATCCCTTTCCTAATGAATTTCCCCGCATGGTAATTCGCAAAATTGGCGAACCATGGGGTACTTTGGTCAAGTTTAGTCACACTCCCAAGTGTCTCGAGAGGAAATGCATCATTGATCTCCTTGTTCTCAAGAACACTTTGATGGGGGTTCTCAAGTCGTGAAAGGTGATCAGCAGCAAGGTTCTCAGCTCCTTTCTTGTCTCGTATTTCGACATTAAATTCTTGGAGCAAAAGAACCCACCGCATTAAACGTGGCTTAGCATCTTGCTTTGCCATTAAGTATTTGAGGGATGAGTGATCCGTATACACTATGCACTTTTTAAGAAGCAAATAAGACCTAAATTTCTCAAAAGCATAGACAACCGCTAACATTTCCTTTTCGGTAGTTGTGTAGTGATGTTGGGCGTCATTCATGGTCTTACTTGCATAGTGTATCGGTTGAAAATATTTATTCTTACGTTGCCCCAGAACTGCACCAATGGCATAATCACTTGCATCACACATTAGCTCAAATGGTAAGTTCCAATCGGGGGCAACTAAGATTGGTGCCTCCGTTAACTTCTTCTTTAAAACATTAAATGCATCGACGCATTCATTTGTGAAGTTGAACGGAGCATCTTTTTCTAAAAGGTGGGTCAGAGGCCGGGCTATTTTGGAGAAGTCTTGAATAAAACGTCGGTAAAAGCCAGCATGACCAAGGAAACTTCGAATTCCTTTTACGGTCGTAGGATAAGGTAATTTAGCAATAACATCAACTTTTGCACGATCCACCTCAATCCCAGATTTGGATATCTTATGGCCAAGGACTATGCCCTCTTTAACCATGAAGTGGCACTTCTCCCAATTTAGAACTAAATTAGTGTTTTCACACCGAATTAGCATACTTTCCAAATGGGAGAGGCAAGAGTCGAAAGAATTTCCATAGACGGAGAAGTCGTCCATGAATACTTCCATGGTTTTTTCAATCATATCGGAGAAAATGGCCATCATACACCGTTGAAACGTGCCTGGAGCGTTACATAAGCCAAAGGGCATTCTACGATAGGCAAACGTTCCATACGGGCAAGTAAACATGGTATTTTCTTGATCCTGGGGATCAATGGGAATTTGAAAGTACCCAGAAAAGCCATCTAGAAAACAATAGAACTCATTTCCCACTAAACGTTCAAGCATTTGGTCCATAAAAGGGAGCGGGAAATGGTCTTTACGTGTCGCATCATTCAACTTGCGGTAGTCGATACAAACTCTCCATCCGGTCACAAGTCGAGTAGGTATAAGCTCATTATCGTCATTTTTCACAACAGTGATTCCGCCCTTCTTTGGCACACAATGAACCGGGCTAACCCATGAACTATCCGAGATCGGATAAATCATTCCAGCGTCAAGGAGTTTGATAACTTCCTTTTTTATCACTTCATGGATTTGTGGATTAACCCGTCGTTGTTGTTGGACGGAAGCTTTGTGATTTTCTTCAAGTAGAATCTTATGAGTGCAAAATTGAGGGTCGATTCCCTTAATGTCGGAGATTTGCCAAGCAATGGCACTTTTATGCTTCCGAAGCACATCTAAGAGTCGTGTCTTCTCCTCATCTTTAAGGCCTTTTGATATTATAACCGGTAATTTATCATTTTTTTCCAAGTATGCGTATTCGAGATGAGGAGGCAAATCCTTGAGCTCGAGCTCCGGAGGATTCTTAATAGACGGCTTAACTTCTTTTACGTCTGCCATTTTTAGGTCCATCGGGGGGGAAGAAACAATCGGGTTTTCATTTAACAATTTCTCAATTAATAAAATATCCCCCTCCGGATCAAAGTTATTATTATCAATTTCCGGTGAAAATGATTCATTTGAAAGACAAGCATTAATTTCTTCCCAAGCGAGATCACTTCCCTCAAACGGAGTGAGGGAAGGGGAAGAATCGGAGACGATTGGTTCAAAAGAAGGAGTGGGATTGCCACTCAAAGCATTGTTGGTGAAACCAAGAAGTTCTTGAGAATACTCCTCCGTAGCTTCATCAATAACATCGATTCGATTAACGGAAGAAACATCATAATCGGAGGAGTATCTCACGGTTTGGTTAAGATTGAAAGTAACGGCTTCATTTCCCACACGTAAAGTAATCTCCTCATCGTAAACATCAATTAAAGCATGACCGGTCCTTAGGAATCCTCTCCCGAGAATGAGAGGAACCCGTGGATCGGCATCGAAATCAACAACCACAAAATCCGTTGGGAAATTGAATTTCCCAACATTGACAAAAATATCCTCAGCTATGCCAATAGGACGAGACGTAGATCGGTCGGCAAGCTCGAGGGTCATAAGCGTCGGTGTCAAGTTAGGGAGAGACAACTTTTTCCATATCGACAATGGCATAAGGTTAATGCTAGCACCAAGATCGGCCAAGGCGAAGCATTGAACCATACCCGGAAAATTGCACGGTATAAGAAACTTGCCAGGGTCTTCAAGCTTTTCGGGTAGCTTTTTAAGAAGAACCGCTGAGCAATTCTCATTCATTTGAGTCCTTGACATTTCAAAAAGCTTTTCTTTATTATTCAAAAGACCTTTAAGCACCGAAGCAAATTTTGGCATCAAAAGTATCGCATCCGCGAGACTTATATCAAAGTGTAACTCTTGAAAAATCTGATAAAACTTTTCCATTTGGTTTTTATCCTTCTCGCGGTGCTTTTGTTCATTTAAGCGTGACGGATATGGCAACTTTGTTTTAACCGGTGTTTCCTTTTCATTATCATTAACAACTTTTTCCTTTCCTTTAGACGTCGGGACCACCGGAGGTTAGATGTTTTTGGTCCTTCCATTATTAATAGGAATTTCCGTATCCGTTGTCACCTCGGGTTCACGGGCGACTACCTTGGGAGGTAGAGAAGAAGAGGTTGTCGGAGCCGTCGGTCCATCATAAGTAGCACCACTCCTTGTTATGATCGCTTTTGCATAGCCCCTCGGGTTAGCGATCGTGTTGCTTGGCAACGTTCCAGAGCCCGAGGGTCGATCATTTAAACGCTTGTTGAGATCATTGATTTGAGTTTCAAATAACTTCGATGTTTCATCTTGTTTAGCAATTAAAGCTTGTTGACTTTGAATCAATTGCTTAATCAACTCATCCGTGGGCGACGGATTTGGAATAACAGCTTGATTTTGATTATTGAAATTTTGCCCACGGTTTTGAAAATTGCCATTGTTCTGATTTTCATGATTAAAATTTCCATGATTGTTATTCTGAAAATTCCCATTGTTTTGAAAATTGTTCCCTTGAGACAGGCCTTGGTGATAATTTCCCCGGTTTTGATTTTGTTGAAAATTCTAATTTTTTCCTTGAAAACCATTATTTCCGCGGTGTTGATTCTAATTGTTATTGAATTGATGATTACGGTTTTGCACATTGTTATTCTGATTCACTTGATTTGGTTTTTTAAACCCGGGTGGTCCAAGGTAATTGCTAGAACGGTAGCTGAGGAGATTACGGTCTCCTTGAGGTTGTGGGTAACCGTTGCCACCCATATTTGCAGCATACACGTTCTCTTGAGCAAAGCCACCGGAGGCTGGGCACTCAAGATATGAATGGGGACCACCACAAGTTTCACAAACAGTATTGACCATATTAACTTGTGTGTTCTTGACTTGATTCGGCATCATTTGGTACATTCTTAACATAGCCGTCGACAAATCATCAAGTTTCTTATTCATGACGGCTAACTCGGGATTAGAGGAAGAAGAGTTTAGAGTCGCAGTCGATCTTATTGGCTCATTCCTCTTGGCTGAGGATTCCCAATAGTTGTAATGGGCCGTCATATTGTCGATTAGCTCGTAACAATCCTCAGGACGACGTTTCATGAAAGTACCACCAGCTGCAGCATTGATCGTGTCCCGATGTCGTAAAGTCAAACCATTATAAAACGTATCAATTATTGTGACGAGAAGCATGTTATGGTTTGGACAACGATCAATGGCAAGCTTGTAACGTTCCCAAGCCTCACATAAAGACTCATCGGGAAGTTGTCAAAAATTGCTAATATCGTTCCTCAACTTCGTCACCATCGATGGTGGAAAATACTTCGCCAGGAACTTAGAAACCATTTCATTGAAAGTATGAATCGAGTTCCTGGGAAGGCGATCAAACCAAGCGGTGGCATGATGCGTTAGAGAATAGGGGAAGAGAGAGAGACGGAGGACGTCATCAGAGACCCCGTTTTGCTTCATATTTTGGGTGACGGTTAAAAATTTATCAAGATGCTTATTTGCATCGTCACCCGGTAATCCGTGAAATTGGCACGAATTTTGGACTTGTTGTATCATGTGGTGCTTAAGTCCAAAATCCGTAGCCTCAATATTTAGAGGGGCAATCGGGCCACCTCTACCATGCATCGTGGGTTGGCACAGCTCCTCCATCGTTCGGAGATCGGGAGCCGGCATGTGTTGGTTTTCATCACCACCCACCGGAGGGTGTTGATTAATTGGTTTCATTTCCACAACGTTAGGGAAATGGACACGGTGTGTGTGTGTCGAATTACCCTTTCGGGATTTGACGAAGGTGATATAAGACTCTCAAAAGAAGAGCGGGTGTGCATACGCCAACAGCAAAATCAAAAAGGAAAAGAAAAAGAAAAGAAAAATCTTTTTGTTTTTATTTTTTTTATCCCAAAACTTTTTATTTCTTTTGTTTTTCTTTTTATTAAAACGTTACGTTAATCGAAAACCGTTTCTTTCAAAACCACGCGCGACGGGACGGGAAAGAAGAGTGTTTCTCTCTTCAGCTAGCAATTTAATGTCTTAGCTTCCGTATTTCCCGCTTAATCGGCTGTAGTAATTGAAATAATCCGATAAACAATTAATTTCACGTTTTTGTTATATTGTAAGACTTTTTTGGTTTACAACGCCCTCCCTTTCACGGGAGAGTCGAGGCTGTAAATTTATTATTTTTTTGTATTTTTTGTAAACACTTTAGGAAAAGTGTTTTGAATTTTTTAATTTTTATAGAAATATATATACAAAGTAGAGGAAGGCTTAACAAAACACGATTTTCCAAAACGATATTCAAAAATTCACTTCGACCTTCCCCGGCAGCGGCGCCAAAAATTGATTGTATCAAAACCAACTTATATAATATATAGTAGTATATCGAAATGATCCGCGTAAAATACGGATCACCCGAGTCGTATCCAAGTGAAGGCGAATGGAATCAAGAATATTGATTCGTGAAACCGTGAATTGAGAAGTGAAAAAGTGAAAATAGCAATCAAATACTTCAAGTATTCACAATCAAAGATGAAATATGCAAAGAGTACAATCAATTAATGCACAAAAGTCTAAAACGTAAAAACGGAAATGCAACCGCGTTATTTAAAACGCAACTTTTATTGAAAAGTGATCCTACAAATTTGAAAATATTTTCTAAAAATCTTAAACTATTAAAATGAATTTCCAGAAAAAGAAAAATATTTTTTTGACTTTTCTATAAATTTCTATGAATTTATTTTGCTTTTTGAAATTTTAAATGAATTAAAAATTGAAGAAAATAGAAAAATAAAGTGGAAAAATGAAAATTAAATTCTGAAAATTCTAAAATATTATAAAAGAATTTCAAAAAATATTTTTGTATTTTTCACAGCCTTTTATGAATTTTTATGGATTTTTGGTATTTAAAAACTATTTAAAAAAAAATGAATATAATCAAAAGAAATTAAGAAAAATAGTAAAAATGCTTGGAAAAATCTGGAAAAATTCCAGAAAATCAAAATTAATAAAATGAACTTGGATTAAAAATTTGAAGTGAAAATGAACAGTAAAACTGCTTATTCACAAGTGCTTATTTTTAAGCACTTGTGAACAAAATGTTATGAAACTTCAAACACAGTCTTAGAATGATGTAATATGCTCAGTTAAGCAAGATGTTACAAGAGATAATTCACCAATCCACAGTAACTCAGAAATATAGCAATAAGCTCAAAATTATAAGCTCAGACAATAAGCACAAGAAGCATAAACTGATCCAGAAGCAAAGTTGTGATACCAAGTATACAGGCAACTCAAATACAACTCAAAGATCTACACAACTCAGAGATACAAGCTCAAAAACTCATTAGCAGGCCTATAATGCAAATCAGTCCCCTGTCCCAAACTAGCAACTGAATAAGGGCAATAAGCTATTAAAATAAGCTCTAAACTCAGGTTTTATGGGGGCAAATGCTCAATAACACAACTGACAAACTAGATCAACTAACTATAAGTCCAGAAACAACTAATCTTAAACCTAAATATGACAGAGTTCAGCAGCTATAAAACTAGTTCTAATGTAACAGTGGACTATATGAAACTTTTTAAGTTTGACTAAATCTAAATTCAACTAATCAATTCTGCTTACAAAAGAGATTTTAAACTGAATTACAATAGAATTAAACTATCTATTACCAAAATACTTCTATATTAACTAATATCCTAACTCAAATTTAAACTCTATCAACAGTTAAGATATTGTTAAACTAAGTTTGACTTATGATGAATTACCTACTTACTTTTAGACTATATTACTTAATTTCAATCTAGATTAAACCTATGTGAGCAAGTAAAACACTGATCTATACTCAAACAACCACTGAAACAGCAAGATCCAAACACTCCTTTAGTGAGTCAGTCTCACTAAATTCAGCTCAATTATTAATCCAACTCAATCCAAACTCTCAATTACAAAGCCAACTAAGATCAATGAATCTATAGTAAATCAATAACCACAGATCTCAGATGAATCTCAACCACAGATAACTCCAATCAAGTATTATGACAGATTTGCAACAACATTTATATGAAGCAACAAACTACACAGATCTGAGATTAAGCAGTGCACAGAACTCAATTAAGCAACAATTCAGCAATAATACTCAATGAAACAGTAACTCAACACATTCCAAAACTAAACTCAGATCTACACAGGCTCAGATTCAAATATAACTACAACTATATCAGCAGTCTAATATAATGAAATGGTAATAAAGTTCAATCAAAGGATCAAAAGTCATACAAACACCTTCAATCCAGCCAAAACAGGATTGATTCACTGATGAGGCGAAAAATGATCCGTTTTTAGGGGGTCATTTAAGCCCGAATTCGAATTTATTTGATCAAATATTGCCCTAAATCGTTCCTTTTGTGATTTTAGGTACTTTGGGAGTGAAATCTGGAAAAGGAAGCAATTCGGACGTTTTTGGAGCATAAAAGTGAAGAAAATGCCAAAGTCTTAATTTTCCATGCTGGGAACAGTAGGTGACGGCGTCAAGAGCAACTTCCTGACGGCGTCAAGAGCAAAATTCCATGAAGATCCAGAAGAGATTTGACGGCGTCATGAAGGTAGGGCGTCAAGAGTAAAAGTCATGACGGCCTGGAAAAGATTAATGCTTGACGGCGTCAAATGTAGATCTAGGCAGTCCGAGATTAGTTTTGGCGGCGAGGTGACGGCGTCACAAGCTTTGTCTTGACGCCGTCAGACCCCTTTTCCTATATATAGTTTTCTAATTTTTCACATTAAAAAAGAGAAGTTTTGGGAGAAACCCTAAGTACGATTTTGGTGTAACTTTACAGGTTTTTCAAGGGTTCCAACCCCTTGATACCTTGCATGTTTAATCAAGATAAGTTTTCTTCTAATTCAATCAATATGTCTATGTGTTGGTTGTCTATATCATGTTCTTGTCTTAATTCCATCATGCTAGGCTAGATCTATCTTGTGTTTGCTTAGATCTAATGAAACCTAGATATTGATTATGTGTTGATTACTTGTTTATTCTAGTCTTGGATGAATGATTTATATGTTAGGCTTAAGAAAACTGGCAGATCTCCAATTGGTAACATGCTTGAACGTCTTAAGAAACATGAACCAACGCGCACTAGGTCTTTATTGGTTGTATTTAATGCATGAGCCACTGTTTACAATCCCTATAGTTGTGTTGGGCATGGTGTAGGAGGAGATAAGAGCTCATAGAATTGGGGAGTTATGTGTGCCACCCCATGAATGGTATTAAGGAATACGATCCGTCATCCATGCAATTATAACAAGTAATTAACGTGTAAAAGATGTCTAGGGAGTAGTGAAATCTAAGTAAACACATTTTCTCCAATTACTGCTCACAACTTTAGTATAAATTAGTTTATTTTCATTTCTAGTATTTTATTTTGATTGCATCTTAGTATTGGGTTAGTTGAATAGCAACTAATTCCGCCCAAATCCTTCAAACCCGAGATTTTTAATTGCTTTCCATCAAATATAAAAACACAAAAAATAATCATCCCTCACCTTTAGAACTAGTATTTAGGCTTTCTAATCCTAGCGACACTATTCCTAAGCTGAACGATCAATCCCCCGGTACTTGTCACTATATTATACTACAACGATCAGGTACACTGCCTGGTGGGGGTTGTAAGCTTCTCAAGATCCCTTGAGAGGTAAAGCCTGTTGCGATTCCCATGCATCAAGTTTTTGGCGCCGCAGCCCGGGTAATAGTTATTGTCTAGGTTAGAATTTCTTTTTATTAGGTCTACTTGCTAGATTCCTTTCTAGTGAGATTTTATTTTTATTTTTTAGGTTTTCTTTAGTCTATCTTGTTTCTTTGTGTCCTTTGTTCGTAAGCTACTTCGATGGATAACAATAACATTGATCGTTTGATTCCTGTTATTCGTGTTTTTCGTCGTAGGATTTTCCAAATGCCCGCCCACTCCCTTTAGTTGAGAATGAGAACCCACCTAACCTTTCGCCCAACCACCACTTTGACAATAATTCTGAGTTAGAGGAGTCTGATCATGATGATGACCGTAGGGCTAGTCCCTTTTACTATTCAGAGTCCGACGAGGATCTTGATGATGGTGATGTGATTGATGAGAATAGGATGGAAGAAGAAATAAACCCTCTTAGGTATGTCGACCCTAGAACCAGGATTAAGTGTGATAGTTCATTTAACATGCAATTCCCTTGTAAGATCGGATTTAAGAGCTTTAACGCCTATCTTAACTCATCTCTCCCAATGAACATAATCTCGCGTAATGAATATAATAAAATCATGGTACATGAGTTAGAATACAAAGGGGAAAATATTATGGCTAGGGCAATACCATTGCATGTGTTTGTAGGAAGTTTGGTTTATCTTGTTGAGTTCATGGTTATGGAGAATCTAGGAGAGTTTATTGATGATAAGTTGACCCAAGTTGTGTTTGGAAGACCTTTCAAACGGTTGACCAACCTCGATGAAAAACTCATAGAAGGGTTAATTACATTCTTGGATGGGGATGAAGATTTTGTCTATCAAATGCCCCGCACACACCCTAGGTTCAAGGATTTCTCCATGGAAAAGTGTAGTAGGTATCCGCCTATAGAGATGTTAAGTGAAAATGATAAGAGACAAGGACTTAAGTATACTCATGAAAAGAATAAAAGGTACTATCGTGGGTGCTTAGAGTTAGGGGATGATTATAAGAAAGATGAGGCGACTATTAGATGGCTCACACTTGGTTATGTGAGCATAAGCGATACACGTTAACCCATGACCTTGAGTCTAGCTACAAGACTCGTAAATAAAGAAAAGCGCTTCTTGGGAGGCAACCCATGTTTTGTGTGATTTTATTTGTTTGTTTGTTATTTGTTTCCGTATGCATGCTTAGTTTTTATTGTTGGTTGATCATGTTTCTAAATTAAAAAGTGGAAATACTTTACTTTGTTGTTTAGCCTAGTCTTAACTCCACCTAAAAGTATTTTTGCAAAAGATAAGTGTAAGGGGAAACCCCAAATATGTTTTTTAATAAACAAACCGATCATGATTCTCCACAATATTAAATGAACATGTATATTCGTATTTGTTAGAGTCAAATGCTTGTATTGAGTCATAATGAAGTTTTGCAGGATTTTCCAGGAAGTGGGACCAAGTTTTTCCAGAAATTTTCCGGAAACTTAACATAAGAATTTCTGCAGGTCAATTCTGACGGCGTCAGGAGTTTACTCTTGACGGCGTCAGGTGTAAAAATCTGGAAATTTTACCGGTTTTGTTTTTCTAACGGAGTCTTATGATTTTTTGTGAATTATTAAGTTTTATAATCTCTAGGAGATCTGCAAACTTCATTCCACAAGCATTATATCTTATCTTGTTTTCTAGGATTTAGTAACTTATATAGGATGCCGCCGATTTTACGTGAGGTTGTCTTGTCTATTTTGTCAGGTTTTACAGGTTATGTATGACAAGAAGGTGATTTATATTCTGGAAGGGAAGCTTTGATTGTTCATTTTCTTGGAGGAAGATTTAACCTGGCTATCATATTATCCATACCGAGCGAATCAGGGGAGTATTTGATTTCATTCTCTTTACTTTTTCACTTTTACATTCTTTACTTGAACATTGGGGACAATGTTCATCCTAAGTGTAAGGGGAGGGTAAAAAAATGATACCTTACATATGCACTTTCGCTTGAGTTTGTTTTGTTTAATGGTAGATGTGTAATAAAACTATGATAAATACTTGTTAGTGTAATTTTAGCGCCAAATTTAAAATTTTTTACAACATTTAGGAGTGAAACTTTAGCCATAGCGAGCGTCTCATGGATAGGAGATTGTATGACTAGCACATAACCGTATATTCAGAAAAATTTTCCACCCAAATATGTGAGGTTCGCCTTTAGATTTGATAGGAAAAGCATTTACTATTAGTGCTTATGAGTGTACCGGTAGCATTTAGATTCTAGAACTTGCGTTAGTGATGCATCCCGAGACCGCTAGTGAGACTGCATTCGTGTAGTAGGATTTACTACATGATAAGAGGCATTAGGATCACCCTTGTGTTAAACCCGTATTATGATTACTTGACCATTTAAGTCATATTACTTGGCTAGTTAAGTCAACTAATTTTTCCCACACCCTTTGCGTTGTACTCATTTTTAGTACACGATACCCCTAGTACACCCCTCCGAGCCTATCTTTTCGTTTCTAACTTTAAGCATTTTACTTAAAGGAAGAATTTGTTACACCCCACTTAAATGTACAACCAAATCGCCTTAACCTTCCGTGTATGTGCTCATTTTTAGTGCATTATTGTTATTTGTTTAAACCCTAAGTTAACTTTCTAATTGATTACATGGTTGCTAAGTCGAGTCATATCCTTGTACATATTGTTTTGGGACGATTGGGACTCATGGGTAAGTACTTATTTTATGGAGTAATGGGGAAGAACATCATTTATTACCCCCATATGTACGTTAATCTTAAAAGTGCTCCAAGTGTTTTAATTTTCTTAATTCGAGTCATTAGATTAGTTTAATGTAAAGTATGTAAAGATTCAAGTGTAAGGGGAATTCCCATTCCCTATGATGTATTATTTTGGATGGTAGGGTAAGAGTGTATGTAAAAAAAAAAAAAAAAAAAAAAAAAAAAAAAAAAAAAAAAAAAAATCGAAAAATCAAGAAAAAAAAAAGAAAAAAATATATAGAAAAAGAAAGAAAGAGAAAAACATACGGACTACCATCCCTTTTTATTCTATGTTTATTTTATGTTGTTGTTATTTTTCATTTATTAGCTTAAGTCGAGTCTAGTCTTGGCTTAGCAACGCCACATTGTACATGTAATTAACCAAGATTGTTAACTCGCCACCAGTAAAACTTCCTTTATCCAACAAAACCGTGTATTTCATATCCCTACACCTAACGTTACAACCCTTTAAAAGACCTCTTTGATAGTTTATCCTAGGTGCTTACGCCATGTGGTGGAGGTTTGATCCATTCCCAAGCCTATGGTAATCTATT
Source organism: Artemisia argyi (assembly GCA_030686995.1). Classification (NCBI taxonomy): domain Eukaryota; kingdom Viridiplantae; phylum Streptophyta; class Magnoliopsida; order Asterales; family Asteraceae; genus Artemisia; species Artemisia argyi. The sequence continues at coordinate 34,258 of JARVZY010011252.1, read as the reverse complement.
TTGCTATGACAGGTAGTGAGAGATATCTTCCGTTTCCATATTGTAATTTACACTTTATTACACCCGAGAGATGTGAGTATCTAAACACTATTTGTGAGGTGCTTGTGTATGACCTCCGTGCTTGTCTATTGGTCTTTAGTGGAACGATTATTTGTTGTAATTACTTTTATATTAGTGTTAAATGACCCCTAACTTGTATTTTGACTAGAATAAAAGCGCATTTGCTTGAGGACAAACAAATCTCAAGTGTAAGGGTATATGATGAGGCGAAAAATGATCCGTTTTTAGGGGGTCATTTAAGCCCGAATTCGAATTTATTTGATCAAATATTGCCCTAAATCGTTCCTTTTGTGATTTTAGGTACTTTGGGAGTGAAATCTGGAAAAGGAAGCAATTCGGACGTTTTTGGAGCATAAAAGTGAAGAAAACGCCAAAGTCTTAATTTTCCATGCTGGGAACAGTAGGTGACGGCGTCAAGAGCAACTTCCTGATGGCGTCAAGAGCAAAATTCCATGACGATCCAGAAGAGATTTGACGGCGTCATGAAGGTAGGGCGTCAAGAGTAAAAGTCATGACGGCCTGGAAAAGATTAATGCTTGACGGCGTCAAATGTAGATCTAGGCAGTCCGAGATTAGTTTTGGCGGCGAGGTGACGGCGTCACAAGCTTTGTCTTGACGCCGTCAGACCCCTTTTCCTATATATAGTTTTCTAATTTTTCACATTAAAAAAGAGAAGTTTTGGGAGAAACCCTAAGTACGATTTTGGTGTAACTTTACAGGTTTTTCAAGGGTTCCAACCCCTTGATACCTTGCATGTTTAATCAAGATAAGTGTTCTTCTAATTCAATCAATATGTCTATGTGTTGGTTGTCTATATCATGTTCTTGTCTTAATTCCATCATGCTAGGCTAGATCTATCTTGTGTTTGCTTAGATCTAATGAAACCTAGATATTGATTATGTGTTGATTACTTGTTTATTCTTGTCTTGGATGAATGATTTATATGTTAGGCTTAAGAAAACTGGCAGATCTCCAATTGGTAACATGCTTGAACGTCTTAAGAAACATGAACCAATGCGCACTAGGTCTTTATTGGTTGTATTTAATGCATGAGCCACTGTTTACAATCCCTATAGTTGTGCTGGGCATGGTGTAGGAGGAGATAAGAGCTCATAGAATTGGGGAGTTATGTGTGCCACCCCATGAATGGTATTAAGGAATACGATCCGTCATCCATGCAATTATAACAAGTAATTAACGTGTAAAAGATGTCTAGGGAGTAGTGAAATCTAAGTAAACACATTTTCTCCAATTACTGCTCACAACTTTAGTATAAATTAGTTTATTTTCATTTCTAGTATTTTATTTTGATTGCATCTTAGTATTGGGTTAGTTGAATAGCAACTAATTCCGCCCAAATCCTTCAAACCCGAGATTTTTAATTGCTTTCCATAAAATATAAAAACACAAAAAATAATCATCCCTCACCTTTAGAACTAGTATTTAGGCTTTCTAATCCTAGCGAAACTATTCCTAAGTTGAACGATCAATCCCCCGGTACTTGTTACTATACTATACTACAACGATCAGGTACACTGCCTGGTGGGGGTTGTAAGCTTCTCGAGATCCCTTGAGAGGTAAAGCCTGTTGCGATTCCCACGTATCATTCTCTAAGCTTGCCTATCTTTAAGATAGGCAGGTCCTTCCATTACTGACCATACTTATCTCTTATTCTCAGCAATAAGTTGATCAATTCTGACTTTGATTGATATTTAAACTATGACTCAAATAACTCCACTAAAAGCTAAAAAGCTCAAATGGAGTATATAAAAGAAAAATAAGTTCAACTGAAAGCTTTACTAATCAATATGCATACATATTTTTTATTTTTTATATTTTTCTGATTTTTTTTTTCTTTTTGTGTAAATGATTTATAAGATAAGAGAATAGTAAATGATTTAAGCTGAATGAAACTAGAAATAGCAGAATAAGGAGATATTGAAACAGAATAAGCAAAATTAAAATGAACAATAAGCTGAATATTATTGAAAATAAGCACTTCTATTAAAAATTTCAAGTAAAAATGACATTGACTATTCTAAAATACATTCAAAAGAAATTTCGACAGAGTTTTATTACCTACAATCTACACACTAACAAAGCTCACAAGAGTCTCTATTTATCGGAGGAGGGGAGAGATAAGCTCACGGATTGCCAAGCTGGCAATCCGTGTGAGTTGTGTTTCTTTGAAGCTCCTCATAGCCCTTTGATCATTCCAATCATTGCCAAACCAATCATAGCCTTAGATTACTCCAATATGACGCGTCCACACCAATCAACTCTTGCCACGTAGCCCGTTTGTGCTTTCTTCGATATTCTGACAATATCTGACATCACTGAGCCTTCTAGAATACCCTTGACTTGACACAATTACCCTTAATTGTGGTAATTGTGTACGGTCAATTATTTAGGGTTCATGAGAGCTGGGTAATTGGGGAATTGGGGGAAAAGGGAACCGGGGTAAGTTTTTTTTATTTTTGTTTGACTATGTATTGACCATTGACCCGGCTATATTACTTTGACCATGGGATTTGTTGGATCGGGTTATGATAATAAAATTTGGGCTTGGGCTCTTGGTGTTTGCTGGATTTAGTATAATTAAATTTGGACTTGGACTAGTAATAATATGAATTCAGCTTTTGGATTTTAAGAATTATATAAGGACTAAAATTGTGAAAATGAAACTTCAAGGACCAATCATGTGATCAAGGGCTTTTGATGTCAAATTGCAATTCTCAAAGGTTGACTTTGACTTATCTTCAAAATGCTATCATGAAGGACTAAATCTGACAACTCTGAAAAGTATGAGGGCTAAATCTGCAATTTTCTTCAAACTTCTCTCAAGGATCACTTTTTGCACAAGTATCAATCTTTGAGGACTCAATAAGCTCAAATTTGATTCCTAGCTTGACTTTCCGACCATCTCCAACTCTCGTGCCCGTTTTTCCGGTTTTTTTATGATTATTTGTCCTTTTGTGATAAATCCGTACCTGCATGTTCACAACATAAAAACACATATTCCTTTGGCATTTGTTAGTACATTTAGTCAATTTGGGTCGGTATTTAGCCATAAAATGGTATGTGAATTAACACATACCAGCAGGTTTTGAGCACAACCTTGGGATGTAGTGTAATACATGTGCTCCAGTACACTGAATGTTCAGCTTTCCACATTGAACTCAGCTCCCAAGTTTCCTCAGGAGGGAGTTGGGTGTCCTAGCATTCAGTGACCAAGTTGGACTTCAAACCCATCCCTTTAGCAGACTTTATAACCAAGTCTCTAGCAAGACCCTTCGTCAAGTGATCAGCTAAATTCTGTTGAGATCTAACAAACTCTATAGAAATCACCCCATTCATGATAAGTTCACGAATCATGCTATGCCTGACACCTAAGTATCTAGACTTCGCATTGTACATATGGCTATAAGCCTTTGCCAATGTAGCAGCACTATCACACCAGATAGAAATAGGTGCTATAGGTTTAAGCCACAATGGAATCTCAAGATGCAAGTTTTTCAACCATTCAGGTTCTTTACCATCAGCTGCTAAGGCCACAAATTCTGATTCCATTGTTGAACTGGTGATGCAAGTTTGCTTCTTGGATGCCCAAGAAATTGCACCTCCACCAAGTAGGAATACCCAGCCACTGGTAGACGAATTGTCTTCAGAGTTACTGATCCAACTTGCATCAGTGTAACCTTCCAACACTGATGGATAACCAGTATATGAGAGACTATAGTCCATAGTTCTCTTCAAATACTTCAGTACCCTCTGAACTGCTTGCCAGTGATGAGCACTAGGATTACTAGTATACCTGTTCAGTTTACCCACTGCAAAAGCAATATCAGGTCTTGTACAAATCATGGCATACATCAGGCAGCCAATTACCCTAGAATACTCAAGTTGAGATACAGCTTTGCCAGTATTAGGCATTAGCTTCTCAGTTGTATCCATAGGAGTACTCACTGGAGTACAATCAAAGCAATTAAATTTCTTCAGTACCTTCTCAATGTAATGAGACTGAGAAATTGATATACCATTGCTTTCATGTTTAATCCTTATACCAAGGATAACATCAGCCTCCCCCATGTCCTTCATGGAGAACCTTGATGACAAAAATTCCATTGTCAGATCAACTTGATTTTGGTCAGTGCCAAAGATCAACATGTCATCAACATATAGGCAAATGATGACTCCTTTACCAGATTCATCAAATTTGCTATATACACATTTGTCAGCCTGGTTAAGAACATAACCATTAGACAAAACCACTTCATCAAACTTTTGATGCCATTGCTTATGTGCCTGTTTCAGTCCATATAAAGACTTAATCAGTTTACACACCTTGTTTTCATTTCCAGGCAAGATGAAGCCCTGAGGTTGGTTCATATAAACCTCCTCATCCAATTCACCATTCAAGAAAGCTGTCTTCACATCCATCTGATGAATAATCAGATTGTGAATTGATGCTAAAGCAATCAGCAGCCTGATGGTATTGATACGTGCCACAGGGGCATAAGTATCAAAGTAGTCTATCACTGACTTTTGTTTAAAGCCCTGAATGACTAATCTAGCCTTGAACTTTTCAATAGTTCCATCTACCTTTATTTTCCTTTTGAAAATCCATTTGCAACCAAGAGGTTTGCAACCTGGAGGTAGATCAACCAACACCCAAGTGTTGTTGCCCATGATGGAGTCAATCTCATCATTTATTGCCTCTTTCCCGAAAGCAACATCCTGGGACTTCATTGCTTCTTCAAATGTTTTGGGATCATCCTCAACAATGAAGCAAAAGGAATATTGGTCAGAGACCTCATTCCTTGTACCTTCAATTAAGTATAATTGAAACTCAGGTCCAAATGACTTTGGAGTCCTGACCCTTTTGCTCTTCCAGATCTCAGGTTCAGGTTGTTGAACCACAACCTCATCAGGGACCTGAGATGATAATTCATCAGGGACCTCTAATACACCAATGTCATCAGTACCATTTGGAATCCTGTGACTTGGTCTAGGGACTGATGAGAATCTATTCTCATCAAAGAGTGCATCCCTTGATTCAATTATTGAGTTAATTGAAACATATTCATTAGGTTCAATGACATAGAACCTGTATGCCTTGGAATGCTCAGCATATCCAACAACGATGCATTCAATGCCTCTTTCACCCAGAGTTTTTAACTTTGGATCAGGGAGTCTTACAACTGCCCTACAACCCCAAACCCTGAGATAATTTAGGTTGGGTTTCTTCTTAGTCCAGAGTTCATAAGGGGTAACCTTGTTCCTTTTATTTGGAACCCTATTTAATAAATAGCAAGCTGTTAACATAGCTTCACCCCAGAACCCTTGACTCAGTCCTGAATAGGACAACATGGAATTAACCATCTCCTTCAGTACCCTGTTTTTCCTTTCAGAGATACCATTTTGTTGAGGAGTATAGGGAGCAGTCGTTTCATGGATGATACCAACAGACTAAAAATACAGAGTATCCATGTACTCAACTTCAGTCCTGAACCTTTTGATCAGTGACCCAAGTTGCAACTCAACTTCAGTTTTAAATACTTTGAATTTATCTAATGCTTCATCCTTGGTATGTAATAGATAGACATAACAAAACCTAGAAGCATCATCAATAAATATCACAAAGTACTTCTTGTTCCCCAAAGAGGGAGTGGCATGCAAATCACACAGGTCACTGTGTATAAGCTCCAAGAGCTCAGTCTCACGTTTTACACCCTGAAAGGGTTTCTTAGTTATTTTGGTCAACATGCAAGTCTTACACTTTTCAGTGTCCATGTCAAAAGCTGGGATTAACCCATCCTTAGACATATCTTGCATCCTTTTATAGTGTACATGGCCAAGTCTAGCATGCCACAGGGTGGAGTCGTTCAGTTTAGAGGTTGACAGAAAGGCTGAATTAACAATGTCAGTGACAACATTAAGCCTAAACATTTGATTACACAAATATCCAAAACCAATAAACACACCATGTTTGGACAAAATAAATTTATCAGATTCAATAACTTGTTTATATCCATGATTATTCAAAACACTACTTGAAACCAAGTTCTTCCTTATATCAGGAACATGAATAACATTAAACAAAGTTACAATCTTTCCAGAACTAAAATTTAGATCTACACAACCACGACCATGCACCAAGGCAGTTGACTCATTTCCCATGTGAAGAATAGAACCATCATTCAGTGACTCGTAAGTCTTGAACCATCTTCTATCTTTGCACACATGAACAGTTGCTCCAGAGTCAACCCACCACGCAACCTCATCATCCTGCACATAGTTAGATTCAGATACATATGTAACATAACAAACCTGAAGAGATTCATTAAACATATTCTGACCTTTCAGTGAGTTGGAAGGACCTCCACTCCCTAAACCACTAGTGCTTGAACCATTGGTTTTACCACCAACCTTAACACCTTTGCAATCCTTTTTAATGTGACTAGATTTGCCACATTTCCAACAAGTAGCTGTTGCCTTCTTGTTAGGATCAGCCCTTGTGTTATCCTAATGTTTACGTTTGCCTTTATTATCATTGTACCTGGTGGAATTGTTATGTTCCACCATATTGACAACAGATGCACCAGTAGCATTGCTACTCTTTGGCTTGTCATTATCCTGCGCCCTGAGGGATTCCTCAATACGCAAATGACTACCCAACTGAACAAGTGTCAGTTCTTCCTTCTTATGTTTCAAGGTATGCTTGAAATCTTTCCAAGAAGGAGGGAGTTTGTCAATGATACAAGAGACTGAAATAGCCTCATCCATATTCATTTTATGTTGTGTAAACCTTCCAAGTATTCCAAGAAGTTCATTGTATTGTTCCATGACTGGTCTTGAATCAGTCATTTTGTAATTTGTGAAATTACTTACAAGAAACTTCTTACTTGAGGCATCCTCAGCCATATATTTGGCATCCAAGGATTCCCACAGTTCTTTAGAAGATTCAACATTCTGATAAATGTCAAAGAGAGAATCAGACATACCATTGAGAATTAAACCTCTGCATACATAGTCATCATTCTCCCATTTGCTTCTTTTCCTTATATGTTCCACAATAGCATCATCCCCATGATATTCAGGAATAGCAGTGCTAAGAACATACACCACATTCATGATTGACAGCAAGAAGTGCATCTTCTTTTGCCATCTTCTGAAATCAACACCTTCAAACTTTTCCAATTTGGAAAAGTTAGCAGCCATATGCCTCATAGCAACAGCGGAGCAGCCATTGATTATCACAAAATAGTTTACTTTGATTGTTAGTGGTTATGAGCCCAGAACAGGGTTAAGATAATCAATAGCCTAACTACGTACCAATAAAAGTTACCGGATATCACTTGGAATCGTGTTATCACTTTCCAAAGTAAACTATTCGACCATAATGCCTGGGTATCACGAATATCTACTTGGGATAAGACCAAATGTTGTTAGTGATTTAGGCACAAATCAATAACCCTTCGTGTATAAGTGTTATATGTTTTCTGTGTGTCTTTCATGCTTTATTTGATTTCCTTTTTATAGGAAGATACTCATGGCTAGTCAAATGGAATTATGAGAATTAATCGGCCCATTAATCTCCACATAATTATCCCCATTATAGCCTAAAATAGTGGTTACATGACCAATTAAACGAGGTCATGAGTGTAGATGTAACTACCATTTGAATAGGTCGAATCAGTTACATAATCATACAGCACTCTATCAGCAGAAATTCTGCTTATCAGCAGGATCCTAACACTAGTAGCAGGAACCATCAGCAGGAACCAGCACTCAGCAGGAACCATCAGTAGGAACCAGCACTCAGCAGAATCCTGCACAAGCACTATAGAGTCAGGGGAATCAATGACTTGATGGGTGTACACTCCGTACCTCCAAACCCATTTCCAAGTATGATTAGATCCCTTAAGTGCACTAAATTTTCTAACACATTGAATGCATTTTTTGAATCAAAAGAAAATTTTATGTTAATTAATTACCCAGTGGGCACATATTAGCAAAATCCAAAAAATAATAATGAAAAGATGATTATAAAAAATTAAGAATGATGTGGTTCCTAGCAGTTTAATTAATTATTCTTTACATGAGTCGTAAACGTGCTAATATGAAACACAACACTGTGCTAAGAATTTCTTCTAAGATTTAATTTGGGTATCACACCTTACCCAAAAAAAATTCCAGGATTAGTCTATGCTTACATTTACAAGAAAAGAATATCATTTTTGCGGAAAATTCATCCACAAGTTTTATCAATTCACGTTTCACTTATTTGATTAATTTTTTATTTATCAAAAACCTAAATCAAAACCCAAGATATTTAGCTTATTAGTATGTGACTCAACCAAGATGTTGTGTGTTCAATTTGTGCTTTTAACAAACAAAACGTACCACAAGTATATATTTATCGTGGAAAGAACGTTTATCATTAAGATCTTAAAACTTGGCTAAAGTGATCCCAAATATTACCTTTTTTTTTTTTTTTTTTTTTTTAATTGTTACATGACTCTAAAAACTTGGTAAAACATTTTGATAGATTTAAATACTACAAAGAGCAAAAATCGAAACATTACAAATAAATTAAATGCTAAGGTAGTTGTTGGCGTATGTGTCCGGACGGCATACCTGTCCGGACGCCCCATCCGAATGGGAGTCAATCGAATGACTTAGACGGAGTGCATACGTATTATATTGATCGAAGAGTAATCAAGGTACATGCTTTTATTCAAGACAGAGCTTTACCCAAAGGGCAATGGTACGGACCGCCGCCAAAGCCGCTATCCCTGATTTCCTGGGATCTGGTCGTACACATGCCCTGACAACCTATAAAGCTAGGCGTAGCTCGGCTTGCTTAGTCCCGAGGACAACAGGTAACCTAATGGGGGTAGTATAAATACCCCCACCTCATTTAATACAGGTAACTAACACACTTATCACATTTACTCACACTTTTCCCCTAACCCTCCGTATCACATATACTTACTCCCACGCCGGAGGTTGGTCCTGGGATAACACCCGGGGTGGGCCTAACGTGTGCTACTTGTGCACAGGACTCTATATCTATCCGAGGGACTCATTCCGAAGACCTCTCTCGAGGAAGGATTCCATCACCAGGTTTTACTTTAACAAATCGGCGCCATCCGTGGGACCCGGTATCCATTCTACCAAAGAAAAATGACTGGTCCTCCCCCTCCACCTTTCCACACCCCATTCTCCCAAACCGGAGGAAGTGGAATAAACACCAACCCGGACAACACAAACAACCGTAGCAACCCGGAGAATGATTCTCCAAACCTTCAAGAGTTGATTCTTGGGCAAGTGGCGTCCCTGACCGAACTGATTAAGAAACATAATGCTCAAGGAGAAAATGTACTCAGGCCGATATGCTTGGATTTTGGGGACGATGGAAATGAGGTCGTCAGAAAGGATAAGACAGTTGAAAGAGATGAGGACTTGAGTAAGCCATTCAAAGAGGCATCACGGTCACCTTTCACCCGCCGGATAGTAGAGTTTTCCGGAGAGAACTACGTAATGCCTTTAAACATGAGGTTTTATGACGGATCAACGGACCCGAACGATCATCTCACGAGATTCGCGGGGGCAGCTAACCAAGGGCAATGGCCGATGCCTACTTGGTGTCTTATGTTCCAGCAAACCTTGGATGGTGCAGCCGGAGGATGGTTTGAGCGATTAGAGCCCGGTAGCATCAACAGCTGGGATGAGTTAAGAGAACAGTTTTCTACTCGGTTTTCTCTCCGAAAGAAATGTATCAAAGATCCGACAGAAATCACTAAAATCGTCAGAAGAGCCCGCGAGTCATTGGTGGACTTTAAAGAAAGATGGACTGATGAAGCTAGTTACATCAGTGGAGTACCGGAGATCATGCGCATTTCGGCTTTCATGAGTGCTCATAAATGCCCAGCTTTGGCAAAGAAATTTTCGGTCAGGGTTCCTCGTTCGGTAACGGAGATGTTTGCCCGGGTAGACGACTTCATCAGGGCAGAAGAAGCATATCGGAACACAGAGTTACCTCGAGGAGAAGGGTTCGAAGCAAATAGAAAGAGAGGTTTCAAAGATGACAGGTCTAGGGGTGAGAAGAGAAATGACCCCCGGCACAAAGATACATATCACCCGTACGTGGCTCCAAGAAGGGACCTGGGCCGCAATGACTATTACCGCCAGGATCGCAGGCCGATTGAAACCTTTAGGGAAGGCCCCCAACGCCCCGGTCTCAGCTCACTCACAAAGCCTCCTAGAGAGATCCTGGCCACAGAGCGTCATCTAAACTTACCAACACCCAGGCCCACAGGCAACAAGCCCACACGGGAAAACATGGGTAAGTTCTGTGAATACCATAAAGAAGTCGGTCATTTAACCAACCACTGTCGGGAGTTGAAGAAACAACTAGAGGTGGCGCTGGAGTCCGGAAGACTCGATCATCTGCTGAGGGAATGGAAGCAGAGAGACGCCGGCAGAGATAGAGAGCCAGCAAAAAATTATGACAAAGGGAAAAACAAAGTGATCAACATGATAAGATCCTCCGGGGGAACAAAGCGGAGAAGCTATGACCATGAGGAAGGCTGGATGAAAGCCCCAATTACTTTTCCCCCAATCATGACGGAGGATTTGTCCGATGAGCCCCTCATCATTGAAGGGGACATCAGTGGGTATCTAGTACGACGGATATATGTGGACGAAGGATCGGCAGTAAATGTGATGTACGAGCACTGTTTTAATAACCTTAGTATGGACATCAAGGAGCGACTCGGAGAGACCAGCACGTCTCTCATGGGTTTCTCCGGAGAAACAAACAGGCCCTTGGAGAAGATTGAGCTTGAAGTATGCTTCGGCAACCACGGCATGTACCGAAGGACAATGATGAGCTTCTGCGTGGTAAGCTCCCCGTCACCATACAATGTAATTTTAGGAAGGACGGGTTTGAAAGAAATAAGGGCCATCCCGTCCACCATTCACTCGATGATCAAATTCCCTACACCCAAAGGAATAGCAACCCTGAAAGCCCGCCCATCGATAGTATCCGAATGCCGAAAGTTAGAGGAAAGGCAAATGAACGAAGAACCTCGGTCCAAGAGTCCTCAGGAAGTAATTGCCAATGGAGAGGTGACGACGGGAACAGAGGAAGTTTTGGTAAATCTAGCTTATCCTAAACAGTTAGTAATCATCGGGAGGAGTTTTTGAAAGAAGGCCGGAGAAGCCTTATTGACTTGTTGCGAAGAAATAAAGATATGTTCGCGTGGCAACCATCGGATATGACCGGAGTCCCCAGACGTTTGATCAAGCATCGACTGAACGTGAATATGGCGGACACCCCGGTAGCGCAGAAAAAACGGAGCTTGTCAGCAGAGAAAAATCAAGTCGTGACGAAAGAAATGGAGGAATGGGTGAGAGCAGGGATCGTTAGGCCCGTCAAGTATCCAACGTGGATCTCCAATCGGGTTCTGGTAAAAAAATGTGACGAAAGTTGGAGGATGTGCATCGATTTCAAAAACCTTAACTCTTCATGTCCGAAGGACTACTACCCGTTACCGGAGATTGACTGGAAAATTGAGTCGATGGTAGGCTTCAGATACAAATGCTTCCTAGATGCATACAAAGGATATCATCAAGTTCAGATGGCTGAAGAGGACGAAGAGAAGACAGCATTTTACACGGAGCAAGGTACATATTGCTATACCAAAATGCCCTTCGGACTCAAGAACGCAGGAGCAACCTACCAGCGGTTGGTAGACTCAGCCTTCCAAGATCAAATAGGCAGGAATTTCGAAGCTTATGTAGATGACATGGTGGTCAAAAGTAAAGATGAGAGGGAAATGTTAGCCGACATCTCTGAAACCTTTCATAATCTCCGGGGAATAAACATGAAACTGAATCCGAAGAAATGCTCATTCGGTGTATAGGAAGGGAAGTTCTTGGGCTACATTGTGACGTCCGAAGGGATAAGGGCCAATCCCAAGAAAACAACGGCAATCGCAGAAATGAAATCTCCATCTACTTTGAAGGAGATGCAGAGCCTGAGTGGAAAATTAGCAACTTTGAACGGTTTCTTAGCAAGGTCTGCAGAGAAATCTCTTCCAGTCTTTGAAACTTTAAAAAACATCATGAAAGAGAACAAAGACGAATATAGATGGACGGAGGCAGCGGAGGAAGCATTTCAGTCCCTTAAGCAATTGATCCTAACACTCCCATCATTAACCACTCCCAAGGTAAAAGAGGTTCTGTACATTTACCTAGCGGCTGCCCCCACATAATCAGTGTTGTTCTGCTGACTGAGAGAGATGGGAGACAGCTGCCGATTCATTATGTTAGTAGAACGTTACAAGAGGCCGAAAAGAACTACTTACCCATCGAGAAATTGGCCCTATCACTCCTGCATGCATCTAGACGATTGAGAAGATACTTCGAGGCACACCCAATCAAAGTCATAACTGATCAACCTATTAAGCAAATCTTGAACAAAGCCGAAGCGTCCGGAAGGCTCACGAAATATGCCGTGGAACTTGGCGCGTACGATATAACGTATGTACCAAGGAATTCCGTTAAGGGACAAGTACTTGCAGACTTCATCTCAGAAATATCAGTTGAACTTAGAGGAAAGGACGACGGGCAGGTAACGAAGGAAATATGTGATGTGTCAAGTTCGACCGAGTGGGTGCTGTATACAGACGGGGCGTCAAGTAAGAAAGGTTCGGGGGCCGGACTAGTTCTGATTGGGCCAAGCCAAATAGAACACACCTATGCGCTCCGTTTAAACTTCGAAAGCACCAATAATGAGGCGGAATACGAAGCGCTCCTGGCAGGCCTACGTATAGCGAGAAAAATGAATGTAGAAGCCCTTGATGTCAGAGTAGACTCCAAGTTGGTAGCAAGCCAAATAAACGGAGAGTTCACAGCCTCAAAAGAGAGCATGATACAATACCTAGCAAAAGCAAAAGAGCACATCGGACTATTTAAAAAGTTTAAAATCCGTAATATTCCGAGGTCCCAGGACCAAAAAGCCGACGTTCTAAGCAAGTTAGCCTCAGTGGCCTTCAACCATCTCACCAAAGAAGTTTTAGTGGAAGTTTTGGAAAAACCTTCAACACAGGAAGAGGAAGTTAAAGCCATCGTGGAAGAAGAAGGTGACAATTGGATGACATCGATCATTCGATGCTTGCAAGACGGTATTTGGCCGGAAGATCCAAACGAAGCTAAGACTCTCCGGATGAAGATCCCCCATTATGTCATGGAAGGAAATGTGCTATTCAAAAAGTATTACCTAGGTCCAATGGCACGCTGTGTAGGACCCCTGCAAGCAAATTATATCATCCGAGAAGTCCACAAGGGTGCGTGTGGCATGCATTTCGGGCCAAGGACTGTCGTGGCGAAGCTCATTAGGCAAGGATACTACTGGCCAACTATGCATAAAGACGCCCGAGAGGAAATAAGTAAATGTGACTCTTGTCAGATTCATTCCCCGGTACCAAAACTACCTAAGACAGTGCTGACTTCTATTATGGCCCCGTGGCCCTTTTATGAGTGGGGGATGGATGTGCTTGGTCCACTGACGGAAGCCCCAGGGAAGGTGAAGTATGTGATTGTAGCAATAGATTACTTCACCAAGTGGATAGAAGCAAAACCCCTGGCAAAGACGATGGGTAAGGAAGTGAAAAAATTTGTCTGGGACAACATAGTTTGTCGGTTCGGACTCCCGGCTATTATTGTCGCAGATAATGGGACAAATTTCGTAAACGACCCTTTCAAAAGTTGGTGTGCAAAACTGAAAATAAAACAGATCAACACAGCCGTGGCACATCCGCAAGCCAACGGTTTAGTCGAAAGGGCCAACAGAAGCCTCATGCACGGTATCAAGACAAGGCTGAGCAGGGCGAAAGCCGGATGGGTCGATGAGTTACCCAACGTCTTATGGGCACACCGAACTTCTTTGAAAACAAGCAACGGTGAAACACCATTCAGCCTCACGTATGGAAGTGAAGCCGTCATACCGGCTGAAATTGGAATGCCGACACATCGGACTATGATGTTCAATCCGGATGATAACGAAGAAGAGCAACGTCTAAACTTAGATTTGCTACAAGAAAGGCGAGAGATGGCAGCGATCTGAGAGGCAAAGTACAAAACCAAGGTTGAACAATACTATAACCAAAGAGTTCGCCCGGTGTCATTCAAGGTAGGTGATTTTGTCTATAGGAGGAACGAGGCTAGTAGAGTGGAAAGCCAAGGGAAGTTAGGTCCAAACTGGGAAGGCCCTTACCGGGTGGTAGAAGCATATCACAACGGAGCATACAAGCTCGAAACAATGGACGATCGGAGTATTCCTTGAACGTGGCATGCAATTAATCTCCGAAATTGTTTCCGATGAACTTGTAATGTAAGAACTTCACCTTAATGATAATCGCCACTTCTCCAATATCAGGGGAAGAAATTTTCCGCTATTCATTCATTTTACTTCTACTTTTAAACGGGTCGTTAAAATACACCGTTATAAACAGACGGGTCGTTAAAATACACCGTTCAACAGACGGGTCGTTAAAATACACCATCCAATTGACGGGTCGTTAAAATACACCGTCCGATTGACGGGTCGTTAAAATACACCGTCCAAAAAACGGGTCGTTAAAATACACCGTCCAACAAATGAGTCGTTATAATACACCGTTGCGAATAAACGGGTCATTATAATACACCGTTATAAACAGACGGGTCGTTAAAATACACCGTCCTAAACAAGTGAATAATTAAAACACATCCGTCCTAAACAAACGTTCAGTACAACAATTCATAGACGTATTCGAAAGGAGCAAAAAGAGGAAAATTCAATTACAAGTGTTCAACATAAAAAGTACAGGCTACTGTAAACACAACGTTGTCTGATTACATTCATGACAAAAATATAAAGTGCAAATTACATTCATCCGAATAAAAAAGTACATTCTACTTCAAGTCACCCTTCGGTTCGGAAGGTCCAGTAACGGAAACCTTGGGGGGAATCTCCCTGGCAGGCATACTCTTCTCTAGAGGAGTAGAACCATCCGGTAGGAAGTTCATCAAGTCACCCAGCGGAAGACGATAGGACTCGAACACCTTCTTAACATACGGATACTCGACATCAAAAATCTTGTTAAACTCAGCTTTCCATACTGCCGGAGCATCTCTGTTGAGGTTCTTAACCTGCCCAAGTATCCTCTCCACATCCTCTTCCTTACGGCTCACCTTCACTCCGTCCTTGAAGTTGGCTTTCACGTCGTCAATAAAACCAGCAGTATAAGAGAGGCTGTACACCCGCCCCATGCTCTTCTTATATTCACGGCTCTGAAAAAGCCGACGGCAAACGGCTGGGAGAAGTTCTTTCACCATGTTGTGACGAACAACTTCAGACTGAGCAACACTGGCGGTCAACTGTTTGTTATGTTCCTTCAGCTGGTCAACCTCAGAAGATCTACTTGATAATTGCTTTTCCAATTCTCGGATCTTAGCAGCTTGTGACGTGGCCGTGGATTGCCATTCATTCTTTTCCCTTTCCATCTCCTCTAACTGATCAACCAATCCCTCTTGGCGGGTAGAAGCGGCACTCACCTCGTCCTCCAAAGCACGGAATTCTTTGAGCAACTGATCAAAGTTCTTAGCCCGAGTATCACGTTCCTCTTCAACCTCCTTTAACCTATCGGATAGATCACCACAACCCCTATGAACCTCCGTTAGCTCCCTATGCTCCCGGTTCAATTGACTAAAACGTTGCAAAAGCTCAGCCTGGATGACCACTCCTGAACCAACAATAATATAGGCTTGACGAACCAATTGGTTGTTGTTAAGCCCAGAAATTGCCTCTAGTTCGGCCGGTGTGGCAAGATGATCCATCATCTCCCGACAGGCCCTGAAGGAATTCATGCGAACGTCATCACGAAGGGTCCACCCAGAAACAAAATATCCTCCGGTTTGATCAATATTACCTGAAAATAGGATAATGATATAAAAAAAAAGAGAAGAAGAAAAGGGGAAGAAGAGAAGGAAAAACAATTTGAATAAAATGTGAAATAACGTACCGGCTTCCACTGGAGGAGATCTTTCCGAAGGCTCGGGGGAACAAGAAACATGACGCTCGGAATGGGCCGTGTGGACGGATACATCTGTTAAAAAAGAAAAATAATAGATGAGCATGTGACAAAAAAAAAAAAAAAAAAAAAAAAAAAAAAAAAAAAAAAGAAAAACAACTTAAGAAGACACAGATTATTTACCATGGGAGTGAGACTTCAAAGAGTTTTCAGGATTCTCCCCATCATTTTGTCCAGACCCTTCGGCCAAATTATCCTGTGGCTCCTCTGCAACGTGGGCAGCATCTTGCTCTCCTTCTTTAACAGGGGAATTTTTCTTCTCAGCATCCACGTCAATCTGTGGCTCAGCTTGGTTCAGTTGGGTAACATCCAGAGTCTTATCTCCGGATGAAACGACCTCCTCCTATAAAAGCCTCTTCCTACGCTTCGGAGCATTTTTGACGTTGTCAACGGTTTTCCTCTTCGTGATAGGATTCTTCTCTCTTTGCTTTCTTTCCTTTTCCTCCCGAGCAGCAACCACGTCATCATCATCAGTTTCGACCACCTTCTGCAAATTACTCTTCGCGGGGAGCTTCTTCTCGGGAGAGAGTGGCTTGACTGTTCTTTCCGGACGAACATGCCCTTCGGGGAGAGGGTCCCCCTTACTAACAACTGACCCCTCCAAATCCGGAAGCTCCAGGTACTCAGACATTGTTATAGCTACAAAAGAATAAACAAATAAGCACAAGTCAAAGGAAGGAACAAAGACAACTAGAACAAAGTGAATTATTACCACGCCCCTCGGCATCCTTTATAACCAGCCTGTGTCCGGTAATCTGGAAAACATTGCAGAGCCCATATTCATACAGAAGGCTCGAGGGTGTCTTCCGAAGAACAATCGTCTTGCTAGCAACCTTCCTGGCATCTCTCGCTGAATAGTTCTCCGGAAACTTGTCCGAAATCTTAGAATCCTTATGCCTCCAAGGCATGGCGTCCGGAATGGCCCTACAGTCTATTAGGAAGAAAAAATCTTTCCAAAACTTCAACCCCGTCAGCAATTCCTCAAAACATTTCATCGCTCTTTTCCCGGTTCGGCTTTCAAACGAGAACCAGTGGCCCTGCTTGCACAACCGGTAGAAAACCCTAAAGAGAGGAATGGTAGGCACGATGTCCAAACTATAACACCGAACCTCGAAAAGAGTTACCCTATTCAACCCTATAGGAACAAGCTGAGAGATATGTACCCGGAAATACCCTATGACGGCTAGAAGAAAACAGGAAAAGGGAATCCTAACCCCTCCCAGTTTAACCTGCTGCACATATATCCCTATTTTATCCTCCGGTAACTCATTCATAGTTAAATCGTCCGGTGGCAACATGGGGTTTAAATCAGCCGGAATACCGTAATCTATACAAAGCTGATCTAACGTATGCTGAGATAACTTAGAAGTATGCATATGCATATCAAACTTCCCTATCGGTTTGGCCTTACTGGTTGTAGGGCCCTCATCCGGAATATTCATCTCTCCGGGTTCACTATTGGCCATATGAAAGAGAAAGGATGCCGAGGAAATGTGTATATGCAAAGGAAATTACAAAGTAGAGTAACGCACCTCGGTTAAACCTTGAGATAAAAGATGCAAAACGCTCCATCAATATCACAATGCAAGTGAAATAAAAGAGGCAGTAAGTGTAAAATGAAAGGTTTAGAGGCGCTATTTATAGGGAAGACCTTGAAGAACGTGAAATGTCACGTCGCACAGTATACCAATGACGTGGCGTAGTGTGGAATGTCCGATCTCTGTAAACGTGAGATTAGTGGCATCCAGCTGTAGCCCATAAATAATATTATCTTAATCGGCCCATGGGCCACAATGGGCTAAAGAGCCTGATATAACCCCGGTAGTATTGAACCATCAGTCTACAACCGATACTCCAATACTGGGGGGGGGACATGTTGTCGTATGTGTCCGGACGGCATACCTGTCTGGATGCCCCATCCGAATGGGAGTCAACCGAATGACTTAGACGGAGTGCATACGTATTATATTGACCGAAGAGTAATCAAGGTACATGCTTTTATTCAAGACAGAGCTTTACCCAAAGGGCAATGGTACGGACCGCCGCCAAAGCCGCCATCCCTGATTTCCTGGGATCTGGCCGTACACATGCCCTGACAACTACCTATAAAGCTAGGCATAGCTCGGCTTGCTTAGTCCCGAGGACAACAGGTAATCTAATGGGGGTAGTATAAATACCCCCACCTCATTTAATACAGGTAACTAACACACACATATCGCATTTACTCACACTTTTCCCCTTACCTTCCGTATCACATATACTTACTCCCACGCTGGAGGTTGGTCCTGGGATAACACCCGGGGCGAGCCTAACGTGTGCTACTTGTGCGCAGGACTCTATATCTATCCGAGGGACTCATTCCGAAGACCTCTCTCGAGGAAGGATTCCATCACCAGGTTTTACTTTAACAGTAGTATTTGAGAGTGCGTTTTCATGTTGATTATCTGCTTATCACATTTCCCAAACGCTGATAATCATCTTTTAGTGTTTGGCAATTTTTATTATTATTTTTTTTTTGAAAATTCATTAATAACGGATGTTATTGCTTAGAATATAGTAAATTTTTTACTTTATGTCATGCAATTTTAAGATAACAAAGCAATTTATGATACTAGCAGGGTACCCGCGCGTTGCAGCGGCGGGTACCCTGAAATAAAAATTTTCAATGGAATTAATAAAAATATCACGGAATGTCATTCCGACACCTAAATTTGCTTGGTCACAGCTTTGTGTATCGAGTCGAGTTTTATTGAGTCGAGTTTTGGTCACAGGTTCATGTCTAGGTTAAGATGGAGGGTTGTACATTGTGTTTAAATGATAGTAATATTGGGTGTAGGGGTATTTTTAATGCTATTAATGTAGAATGATGGTTGTACATTGTGTTTAAATAATTGTAATATTGGGTGTAGGGGTGTTTTTAATACTATTAATGTAGAATTCTAAGAAAAGTGGTCTGAATTTCGATTCATGCTAGTTTTTGTTGTACACAATGCTTTGGTTGTTGTAATTATGAAAATTGCTTACTTTAAAGGGTTGTAAACCATGTATTATTTTATGTACATCTGAATTTTTTGGAGAGAGAGAGTCATTCCTCCATTATAAGTAGTATAGATCTCTAGAGTGATGTTTCTTAAGAAGGGCATAAATGTAATTTACCAAACAAAAAGCTCCATATATTTTTGAAGGCTAGTTTGTATAGCGTTATATTTAGAGCAATTTTGATGAATTTAGAAGCTTTAGTTATATCATCCAAACCAAGCTTTTCTTCACATTAAAGCTTTTTTGCCCAAAAAAAAAAAAAAAGTAGATTGCAAAAATTGTCCTTAAAGTTTGGCCTGTTTGCATGTTTCGTTCCACACATTTCGAAATTGCAAGGATCGTCCTTAAAGTTAACTTCTGGAGGCATAAATCGTCCTTTTGGGGCATATATCGTCCCAAATATTTTGAAATATTAGGGACGAAAGATTCAAACGGGCAAAACTTTATGGATGATACATGCAAACGGGCCAAACTTTAGAGACGATCCTTGCAGTTTCGAAATGTGTGGGACGCAACATGCAATTTGGCCAAACTTTAGAGACGATTTTTGCAATTTACTCAAAAAAAAAAAAAAAAAAAAAAAAAAAAAAAAAAAAAAAAAAACGGAGTAGCTCCATAAAAGCTCCCAAAATCATGCTACCAAACTGGGCCATAAACCCTAAATGAATTTTACTTTATACGGAGTAACTTATATTTTTAAGGCATTAATGCCACTGAAATATTTAACATAGCCAATCCAAATACGCTTCACGAAATAAAAAGTAATTGATTAAAGTTTTGTACTTGCAACTGATGTATTAAATCGAATAAAAGTTGGATTTGGGTAGTGTTTTTTATTGTTCCCAGGAATGAAAGTATATCTACTGTTACAAGTCATAAATATAACTCAGTTACAGCAAAGTCTTTTTCGGTAATTTTACATATCAAGTTATAAATAATCTGATTTGCCAAACACTTTAAAAACTGATTACGTAGTATTTGATTATTTCGTTATCAGAAAACATAATCAAATCCAAACACTAAGTTTCAAAATCATGTTTTGTAACAACTAATTATCTGTTCTCAAAACGCAATCTATTTTCAATAAGCAATCCCAAACACCCCTTATATATAATATTGTTTAGCATTAAAATACTCCATAAATACTTGTATTGTTGTATTGTATTATGGATAATTATTAGTGGATGTCCATAAGGTCCATAAAAGCCCACGACCCAGTTAGCTATTAGGGTTTTTATCTTACTGTTTATCTTATATATACCCTATACATTTGACATTATAAAAAATTTGAAGAATACTTTTCATTCCCTCAATTCTTATTCATAACACGTTATCAGCACGCTCTAAATCACTTGCTCTAAAGGGCACGAAGGAGATTCGAGCAACCCAATTCTATAATACGTTTGATTATTAAAGGTACGTGTCTAGTTATAACTAAAGTATTAATTTTGAGTAATTTATTTATATGAGTATATGATTACTGCCTCTTTAGCAACGCAAATGCTTGAGAGATATCAATAGGCTTAGAATAAATAAATTCATAATAATTTTTCATGGTGAGACGTGTGAATATATTTTTCCAATTTAGTATATTATACCTTTCTTATTAATTTATTTGATAATTGCTTTAAGGTTTAATTCTATTTGTTATATGATGATATGCAAACCTCAATTATGATTATATGAATATATACGTGATGCTTTTTTTTTATATGATTATTGATTTCTTCTACATAAAATAAGGCATGGCAATGGTATTAAACATTAATTAGAAATAAGATATAACAACAATGTTATGTTTTAAGTTTGTTTTTATGTTGAAAGCTAGCTTACCGGCCTCACGGTTACTTTGTTAAATGTCTACAAATCCATATACATGTTTACATAAGTTGCTCCGATAATATCTGTGTAATCATTTTTTTTTTTTTTTTTTTTTTTTTTTTTTGAACGAATAAACTTCAAATCTTACTATTTTATATATGAGGGTAGAAAATTACCACTACCATTATTGGCTAGTGGTGCCTCTTTTCCCTTTGCTTTACCTTAGCTTTAGCACCCTTGCGTTGCCTTGCTTTGTTTTGTGTTGCTCCTCTTGCCTTTTGCCCGCTTGTTTTTGCGTTCTTGCTTTGGTGTGTTTGTTTTTGTTTTTGGCTTTTCTTGTGCTTTCTATCTTGTGCCCTTCTTGCTCTGTTTGCTTGTTTTGTTTGTCTTGCCCCTTGTTTGTTGTTTTGGTGCTCTGTTTGTTTGCTTGTTTTGGTGCTATGTTTGTATGCTCTGTTTTTATATGTTTTGGTGCTCTGTATGTTTGTTGTTTTGGTGCTCTGTTTTGTTTGTTGTTTGCTTCTTTTAGTTTCTCTATCACTCACACTGGTGCACGTGCCGGAGGTCTCCCTGGAAGCAGTCTCTCTACTCCCAGGTTTTACCTGGGGTAGGGGTAGGACCTGTCTACATTTCTACCTCCCCCATACCTCGCCTTCGCGGGATTGGGTATGTTGTTGTTGTTGTTGTTGTTGTATTATTGGTTATTAAATCACATCTTAAATCAAGCATGCATGTGAGATATATATGTGCATAGTTTATGACTGAGATATTATAATCTTCGATGTTAATGTTATCACTTATCATTCATAAATAAATAAATGTCTCATGACACTACAAATTTATTCATCAGGTTAATTTTGCTAGAACAATTTTTATTTATTTTTCAGTTTATTAGGAGTATCAATAATTTCGTGTCATATATGTTTCCTATTCGATATGATCTTATAATATTAAACATGTGTAAACGATGAACATATATTATTTAAATTGAATTTGTGGTCTCCGCTTTTAGACTATATACATATCTTATGAAAAGAAATTGCATAATACTCCGTATTAATTCGTGTCATAACCCACTATCATAGATCAACTTTGGTATAAGAATGATTCTGTTTGCCATGTTTACAAGATCTATGATAATTGTAGTTTTACTACAAATTAATTTCAATCCGTTATATTAGTTTGTTATAACGAAACAATGACTATTGTTCTGAAATAATAATATATGCGTGTGGCATCATATATAGTTGGTTATTGATGAAAATTGAGAAAAGTTTGCCTGTATGAAAAAGTACTCTGAGATATTATTATTTGAATATTGGTGTTGAGTCTAATAGTGATTTTAATATTGTGTTGCACATCCCCTTAAGATTTGACAATATATTGATCTGATAAGAGACCTCATCACCGGAGATAGTCACCTAAATTGTTCTAGATATCTGTTTGTATTGAGATACATGTATTTTTATGTATGGTATAATTGAATTATGGCATCTATAAAATTGAAAGGTCATTTGTGGTGAATTGAATAGTGATGATTTAACCTGTTACTTGGTTCTTTATTTGCATGTTGTTATAACGATGCCAATTATAATTATAATATATATTGCCGACAGAGCAGAGAGAAAAAAATGATGACATGGCATTATATATTATCCATCCTATCAACCTAAGATTTAATCTAAACCGTTTAAATTGGTGTTTGACTTTGACTCATTTATTTACTGTAAAAGTTGTTATATGAGGGCCTTAATTCATTAAGATGATGATAAATAAAAACAACAAACTACTCCTATAATACATAATCTACAAACCTATAAAAAGAATTTTTGGTTATATATATACATAATTACGAATGTTGTCTTTAATAGATAATTTACATCTTACACAATACAACAACAAAACAAAACACGTGCTTTAATTAATAACGATATATAAATCTTAATATAAGTTTAATAAATGAAAGAAGCTACTAATGATCTCATGGAAAAGCAAAATTGATTTACATTGCTTTCAAACTTAAGTTTCATAAGAAATTGGTTTTACTCCGTATCTATTACTCTTTTGCATAAGAAATTATGGAAAAATTGATTTATTTCGGTATGTTCTCAAAGGTTTTTTTTTTTTTTTTTTTTTTTTTTTTTTTTTTTTTTTTTTTTTTTGTTTAATTTTAGAAACTAATAGAAATGATAAATTTGCGTATATTAAACTTTGAGTTTTTCAACGCTTGATATAACAGATTTACATTTTTTAGAAATTAAATATTTTATTTTTAATCCTTTTATCAATAAGGTAAAAAAAGGTTTAGCTTTATGAAACTATTTAAATCTTTTATTTTATTAAGTCACTAATCACTTTTTTCTTGAACTTATATTCTAAAAAGTGTATACGCGCCTATTACAGCGAGTCTTAAAGCATTTATCATCTATTAAAAGACAAAAATTACCGATAACATGTAAAAATTTGATAAAATAAAGGGAATAATTTACAAAAAAATCATTTCACAAAGTTTATTTATTATATTACGACTTTTATAAACTTATGACAACAGTGAACATTTCGTAAGACATCGTAACTTTAGAGGGTAATTTGCAAATTTTATAATGATCTTTAATTATTGAACATTACGTATTTACTTTTCACAATGGATGGAAAATTATTATGAGATAATAACATCTTTTACCTTCAGATCAACATAACCTATATAAACTAATAATTTTAAAATAATTTAATACCATTACATTTTACAAAATGGTGCACAACGCATTGTGACATGATATATATGTATGCATCATTTATCAACGAGAGATGCTTTTTATGTAAAAAGTGTGTTTAAACATAAAATATGTATACAAGCTTAAAAAAAGAAACTAAAGTTTTTGATGTTTTAAAATATGCTATCTTTTAGAGATAATTAATTAAGTTTTATTTATTACAAAGTAAATTATAATTGCATAGCTATTAGTTAAAGTATACAAATGTATTTTGTCAATTTCAAATAATTTATATTGTAATTTTCTTTAAGTTGTGTGTTATTTTATTTGAGTAACAATTATTTAAAGACAAAAGGAGTAAGTAAGTATACTTTTTCTTCCCTTCAAAATTAATACCCGAGCAACACACGGGTATTGCAGTTGTTGTTTGATTTATGATATATGTTATACTTCACGATGTTAATTGCGATGTGCAAACTAAAATAATAATAATAATAATAATAATAATAATAATAATAATAATAATCTTGAACTGATTCTTATTATGTGGGACTAAAGCATTGGTTTGCACCCTTGACATGTTACTTGAGCTCCAAGATTTTGTATGGGTTTGACACCTATTCTTTAATTGTTAGTATAATAGTTAGTTGGATATATTGAGAATCCAATAGTATGATTTTTAATTTTATACGCCATTATGTAAAACGTGATTTGGTGGCTTTTACACAACTACATTGTGAACGTGAATAATTGAGCTATTAAGTATAAGAAAATGTAAGACGAAATTATTGTGAAGTTTGCAACATTATTGTTACGGTGTCAAATTATAAACAAAGAATAATTGAGCTATTAAGTATAAGAAAAAATATCTTAGTTGACTCAAATTGTCTCACTAAGTTTATCCCTATTTATCATATGTTTTTGTTTGCTTATAAGGCATTTGATTAATTGAGTGATGACATGCATGTGTTTTGCAAATTGTGCAAAGTAGTAAATAGGTATGTTTTATTATATGATAATATTTGAAGGCTACTGTGCAATTATCCTTTTAAACTCTCTTATAGTTAACAAGAACAATAAATGTTCTATTGTGATTACAAAAGAATAATCAAAATAACATAACCTAATGTATGTTAAAGAGAAACAATATAATTAGAACCTCAAGTTCTAATATGATTCTTTTGTAAGGATGAATATCATAACCTCATGTTATGTTAAAAAAAATAATAATAATTAGAACCTCAAGTTCTAATTTGATTCAATTAGTAGAATCAATAGCATAACCTCATGTTATGTTAGAAAAGAAAATAAAACATCAAGTTTTATAAGATTCTCTCAAAAGAATCAAATAACATAATTTTATGTTATATATTTATTAAACTATGAGAAATAAGTGCTTATATCAATCTGATTGGAGAAATGTGATGTTGTATTAAGATCTCCATATTATTTGATGTTTACATTGAAGGAGCAATCAAAGCAAATGTTGTCATAAACTAGAGTTTATGAGCCAAGAATATTTATTGGCACGACCGATTGGACCATCACAGGTCAATGATGATGCGAAACAAATACAAGAACCATGGGTTCTTCAAAGGTGATTTCACCATTTTTGTTGTTCTCGATGGAAGTGGATTATTCACTTATCACCACCAAATTAAAGTAAGGACTTTGTCCTATGAAGTTCTGGAAAGAATATAAAGGGTGTACATCCGCCATGTGGATCATTTTGAGTTTTAAAATCGATTCATAGTCAAAATGATCATCAAAGACGCAACTTAAAGTTAGCGTGATTAGTGGCTCGGCTTATATAATGCGAGCATGGTTATCCAAATTACATCTTTGGAAATGGTGGTGAATACTTCCAAGTATTTGGGCGATTTTTGGAAAAAGTGTTGAACATAAATGTAGCCTGTGTTCATACGCGAATTGCTTTTGTTGAAACGTTTATTAAACGTCTTTAGTTGATTGCAAAGTCAATAATATTGTGAGAACAAAACTCTTAGTTTATGGGGCATGTTAAAATATGAATCCGCATCTTGCCAACAATTATAATGAATCCTCCCGATTAGAATGGTTTTGGTCACGAACCATATGTTTCCCATATAAGAATTTTGTAAATGTGCGGTATATGTTTCTTGTAAATCCACCACAACGCACAACAATGGGATGTTGAAATGGATAATTCATTCAGGGGGATAGAATGAGCAGCGAGGGATATGGAATGAATTATGATATAAAAATGTTGATCCTCACACTAATAAATATGAACTTGAAGTTCAAGGGACAATTTACATTCTTGATCTAGTAGTTGCCCGACAAGTTTTGTGACCCAAATAAAGTGACTAGATCATACATACGCTGCTTATGCTCCAATTAACATGTGTGTCCCAACATTAAAACCAATGATTGGTAGTGAGTCTATGGCATGACTGCATCATGATAGACTAATCAATCCCAAGTAAAAGTCCTCGAATGAATAAATAAAATGGAGCAAGAAAATTAAGATGGTCGAATCGAGGTAATAAAGACCCCATAATAGTCTTGTAAAGATACACTAGACATGAAGGTTCTTGAAAAATCCCGGGTAGATGAAAATCCATGAGATCTCAATAAATAAATGTCTAGTAAAGTGTGGAATCGAAAAGTAATGAATCGACATCGATAGTACTATTGTATATGATAATGGGCATGGTAATGATTATGAAAATAAATCAGATAACGCTAGAGTCATGGTGAGGATCATGAAAACATACATGCAAGAAGTGCATATGTATAAATGAATGGCCAAAAGATGTAAAGACTCAAAGAACTAATGAAAGATTGAAGTCTCTTGTGATGAGACATGGTTACTAGGACTTGAAGTCCGTACATATGAATATGTAAACTTATTAGATATGCATCAGTCTTTATGAGAAAATTAAATTAAATTATGCATAAGGTACAAGTGATGACACATGTATATTTTCTCAAAGACTTGTAAATGATAATGCACATACATTGTATGTTCACATGTGGTGGATCCAATAATGTATTTAGTAAGTCTGGCAATATAATAAGTAATTGATATGCGTCTAAATGATAAATGAATAGAGCTCGTACGAGATTTTATTATAGGATATAAAATGAAGGAAGCATTCTGGTGATTTTTAATGCTTAAAGCATATAAGAGAAGTTCTCGAGAACACTACTTGATTGTATTGAATTAATCATGTTTTTGGCATACATTTAATAATTGCCTTAGTGTATAATATTGTGCCTAATAAAGAATTATGTTTGCCTATGAAACTTTATAAAGAGATCTAGATTGAATATTGTTTAAGTTTCATGCAGTTTGATTTATGATTATAAAGGCAACTGAATGCATAGAAGTTGAATTTGAAACAAAAGAAATAGTTGTCTTAGCTTATGATTTGAACATCTTAAAGATGAAATCATTGTGCATCATGAAAGCTAAAGAAAGAGGCTACATATCTTTATATGTATAAATGACGCTCATGTTTATGAGGTCACATGATCAAGAAAGATCCCTTGAATTATAAAGATGATGATCACAATATCGATTTAAATGTGTCATACTACAATGTGTATATGTGAATTACACGGATGTACCTATATGAGATGTATGACATATCTTAATCCTTAAAATGGATATGAAAATAACATGTAGAGAATATTTATTCACGTGATTCTATCAAGACACTTGTATGTGCATTTCACTGACACAATGAGATTAAGTGATGTGATCATCAAGGGGAGAGAAGATATGCGTTGCACTCTTTTTCCCTTGACCATGATTTTGTCCCCACAGGGTTTTCCGGCAAGGTTTTTAATGAGGCAACATCCCTGAGCGTATAAAGGAGTTATGTACTCTTTTTCCTTCACTAGAATTTTGTTCCACTGGGTTTTATCTAGTAAGGTTTTAACGAGGCATAATCCTCAAATGGAGTAAAACAAATATTTCGGTATCTTCAAGGTACAAAGGATATGAGTTTATATTTCACTAACCCATCAAATACAAGTTTAGTTAGTTTTGCAGATGTAGGATATATGTTTAACTTACCATGGTCGATCTCAAAATGGATATATTTTACAAGTGGTGGCTATTTTCCTGGCATTCGATAGAGCAAACAATCACGGCGACTGCATTAAACAATACATAAATTCTGGAAGGGAGATACCAAGTATTGATATTCAAGAAATGTTACATCAAAGGCGACAAGGCACTTCTCGTTCAAGTGATTATTTCGTGTACCTATTTACAAGATATCAAGTGATATAGTCATCAGAGGGAGACAATACGCGCTGCACTCTTTTTGTCCTTAGTCATGGTTTTGTCCCACTGGTTTTCCTGACAATGTTTTTAATGAGGCAGCATTTCCTAAGCGTATTAACAATATGGACATCCAAGAGGGAGTGTTATGGATAATTATTAGTGAATGTCCATATAGTCCATAAGAGGCCCACGGCCCAGTTAGCTATTAGGGTTTTTACCCTATTTATCTTATATATATACTATGTATATTTGACATTATAAAAAATTTGAAGAATACTTTTCATTCCCTCAATTCTTATTCATAACAGTACCTAATTTATTTTATCTTTTTGAACCTTATGCATCGTTTAGACTTTAGTATGCGTATGGGATAAACAACAAAACAACAATGTAAGATGCGGATTTAACTACCCTCGTTTCATCTTATTTTTGTGGCAAAAAATACCAACCAGGATGACTGAGATTAACACGACTGTCCTTGATTTAATATTACCACCCTAACCTTGTTAACTACAACTAGGAAGATTATGCAACTTGTGAATAAAAGTTTTAATAAATCATGAAGCCATAAACACAAGCAGCGTGCTTCAAACAAACAAAGAAAAAAAATGTGTTCACGAAACTTGATGGCTGTGGCACCAAACCAAGAGATGAAAAGGTGGAAACCGTGGAATAACCTCACATAACCAGCAAGTATGAGACCCTAAAACTGAGGTCATTGAATGCCTGTCACAAAGTAAGGATGAAACACTTTGGTTGGATACATAGAAACAACGCTAGAAACAACTACAGAGGAACCCACATCGAAAGAAGCCAAAGTCCGACGAGCAAACCTTGTGGTCAAAATAAGTTACCAAAGCCACAAGGGTTGATGGCATGTAATTGCCTTCTACTTCCACTAGTGTTGTGTTTTATGTACATAGCCAATTTGATATTTCCCCCTAGCATTTGTGCAACATACTTGTAAGTTGGGCGTTAAAAAACCTACTTTTCTTCATCATATTTATGCAACGAGTCTGTAAAGAAATTTCTATTAGTATAATTCAAGTGTTGGATAAATGAACACATTTTGTCTGATAGACTGTTTTCAGGTAAAAAATATTTTGCATGTTGCTGTTTATATGCACATTAAGATGTTATTTGGTGTTCTATGTGAGTTTTTGATACTAGATATTTGCACGAATGCAATCCAAGAAATGATGCTTGAGCTAAACTAAGCACGGCTTTCAAGCTATGCAATAAGCAAAATGGAATAAAAACAACATTTCTTGGGTGCCAAAATTTTCTGTTATAACTAATTAATTCCAACCTGAACCCTTAGACTACTGACACGTTGCACGGTGATACTGTTTACACTAATACCTGATTTCTTTTCAAGTGTTATGTTTTCTATTGTGTTAACTTGTTTATAACAAGTCTAATCCAAAAAATCCATACCAACAATCAAACACATCTAACCCTTAACATTGTAACACTCATAAGAAGATAGATTCAATATCCAATTTCAAGGACTCACACTTGAAATTTGCCATAAAAAAAATAATAAATAAATAACGAATCACATGGTCCTTATGAGTTAGTTACAGCGAATATGTTAGATACCACGACCACCATGAATAGAAAGAAGATTGCATAGCATATCAATGATAATAGATAAAGAAACAAAATGTTGTTTTCAATTAGAAATGGTGTTTGCAACCCAGATGCCCTGTGCAAGCCTTAAAAGCAAAAACCACAAAATGCAAGCATCACTTCTTAGAGTACATACAGACATGCAAGTGACAAATGACGGTTAGTATCAAAAAGCTACCCACACAAAGAACAACAATCTAAAACCAGTTATTGCAAAAAAAAAAAAAAAAAAAAAAAAAAAAAGGCTTGGCAACCAACCAAAAGGTTATTTAGCAAAATAGGAAAACTGGATGTTTAAGGGATTTCCAGATTATACTATTTGAGGATTAAGCCAACAATAAGACAAGTGTTACATTGCTATTAAATTGACCTGAACCTTATATAGCCAGAATACAATATATATATATATATATATATATATATATATATATATATATATATATATATATATATATATATATATATATATATATATATATATATATATATCCAAGATCTTACAAAAAAAAATAGTCAAAAAAAATATGGACGTTTAAGAATAAACGCATTAGATTATTATACTTGCAACTTTTGATCATATCAGATCTCAACTTAGGTTGAATAAAATTCTACAGGAAAACCTTGATATCTAAAATTTCAGAACTTTCTTAGACAAGTGAAGAAATCTCAAGAAGCAGACCATTGCATTCAATAGTAAGCATATGAAGTGTTAAACTCTTCTTTTTTTTGAGCGGCAAAGAAAATTTCATTGATATAAACACCGAAACAAAAAAACCTATTCTCGAAACAAGAAAACTTCTACTAAAACAAAACCAAACGACACCCTATAAAAAACACCAAATACTAGCTCAACACCTTGACAAACACCAAAAACTAACATGACATGTTAAACTCTAGCACAGGTAAAGTAATAATAAGAGTTTGCTAGTAACCATCAGAAAATCCCAAGGTATACACATTGCCTTTTTAACCAAACAAAATACTCTAGCATATTAACTGGGCTAACATCAATAAATAAAAAGGGACACCTTAAGTTCAATGGGATTAGAGCCGGTGGATAATACAGCTTTAATGGTAGACAAATAAACCCTAGTGTTGTTTCAGATGACAGCTTTACACGTACA
The DNA here is from genome assembly GCA_030686995.1 of Artemisia argyi. NCBI lineage: Eukaryota > Viridiplantae > Streptophyta > Magnoliopsida > Asterales > Asteraceae > Artemisia > Artemisia argyi. The sequence continues at coordinate 3,447 of JARVZY010011252.1, read as the reverse complement.
GTATATGATGCTTTAAACAAAAACAGGTCAGATGGCAAGTAAAATGATCACTCTAGATTTAATTTTTCATTCAAATCTCGAATAATTAAACACGACACTTCCCGTTATATGTTTACACTTTAAGTCTTCACTTGTAAGAATTTCCCTAACACTCAAAATTTTGTTCTTCATTCAGTTATCATATAGTTGCATCACTCGTTATACCCTGAACATAACCTGATAATTTCATCAAAAAATGCCTCACCAATGGTCAGATGGAATTAAGATGATCATTTATGAAAACCTCCACATTGCTTACATTTACAGCAGCTCAAAAGAAGGCCTTAGTAAGCACAAGCAAATGCACAAGAGACACCCAATAAGCAGATGATTGCATTCAATAGTAGGCATTAAAAGTTCAACTACAGCACAAGTAATCATAAAATAACATCCAAAGGCCTACTCAATGCATATTTAACCACAAATTATGCAGCATATTAAGTGGATCAGGTAGCAGACAGTGTTCATACTAGAGACGAGACTCATTTTGTTCAAAGTGATGAAAATGGTTAAATAACAGACCTTCAATTATTGACAAATAAAGCCTATACTGTTTCAAATGACAACTTCACAGAAACAAAACATGATTGCGTCAAACAAAAACAGGTCTAACCACTCAGGGGTGGCCTAGTGGTAAAAGGCTTGTGACTATCATCACCAAAAGGTCGACCAGACCCCAAAAAAAAAATCTAAAAAAAAAAAAACCATTTTAGGACTCGCTCAGAATATCTCATAAATTGGTTGCACTCTAAATCTTCACTCCTAAGCATTTACCAAACACCCTAGATTTCATTTTAAATTTCAAATCTCATTGAGTTGCATAGGTCATGGGAGTCTCAAAATAACCCAAGATGAAAGCAATGATCATTTATTCTTCATTTATGACCACCTCCCAATTGCCTTACATCTGTTGCAGCCATAGTCACATGGAACGGGGATCGCTCCGGTACGGGATCGGGGATCGGGATCGGGATCGTGGTTCGCTAGGCACCTAAAATTTGGTTCGAAGGGGGGTAGGTTCATTTGAGATCGCTTCGGTACGATGTACCAAGTAACGTGGTACGATGCACCAATGTAGCCAACAATCAACATATTATTAAAAATCTGAAATCCAAACATTCATGATATAATACTAATCATATTCTCATAATTTATTCAAAGAAGCATAATAAAAAAGTTCTATCAGTAACATAACTTAAAAAAGCATAATCAAGATCCAAAAGACGATCCTTGTTTTACCAAACACCATTCTTACAACTTTGTGCTAATGAAAATAAGTTATTGACAGAGAATGATACTATGACAGTAACCTTCTTTATATCTTGCATTTCTGCTACAATTTCTATTGACAGAGGATCTTGTTCCAAAATAACTATAAGGAATTCAAAATTGACAAGAGAAATATATTCACTCTATAAATGGAAGTATATAGTTGAAATCATGACAACCCGCAAGTACAATGATCACCTAAGACTTTATTTTTCATCCAAATCTCGTATCATCAATAAATGGCACTTCCAGTTATTTGGTACACTCTAGATCTTCACTCCTAAGCATTTACCAAACACTCAAAAGTCCATTGTTCATTCAAATCTCACATGATTGCGTCACTCAATATACCCTGAGCATAACCCAAGAACATCAATAAACAGGTGTGCCACCACTGTTCAGATGAAAGTAAGATGATCATTTTTGACAACCTAGTCATTGCCTTACATCTATTGCCCCTCTAAATGAGGCCTTAGTAAGCAGCAACTTGATATACGACAAGAACATTCAATGAGCAGGGATAACATTAACAATAACACCATAAAAGATGAAACAATATCGAACAGCTTGTGTTAATAAAATCCCATGTACTGTATCCAAAAACTAGTTTCTCATCATAGAATTATGTAACTAAACTGTTTCAACAAACTAAAATAAAACCTATGGAGACCAACTTAAATCTAGACATATACAGCCATATATCATTATAAGAACACATAATATGAAGCAACATCATCAATTAATCACGTCTTGACACCTAAAGACCTGTTTTCATGATTAGCTAATCTATAAATCACACGTCCATAAGTAAATAAACTAATCAATCAAATCAAACAATATAAAACACAAGAAGAAAAATCGAATAAAAATACACATATCCAAAAACTATAAAAGGAAATGTATCATCAAAAAACAAAAAACAAAACTAACCTATACAATTTCATAACTACGATTAGTTAATACATATAACAAAGTACCTCATCATTCACATAATCATCCCTCAAAATCCAACCCTACAATTCTTAGCTCCGCCACTCAACGATCCACCGGTACTATTCTTACCATCACCAACGGGCAAATTCAAATCCGGACAATAAATCCTCAAAATCCTTCGTCTAGCCCACCACGCACCGGCTTTAAACCTGACCCTAGCAACCATCCTCAAATTAAAATCAACGCTCCCACTCCCCTTAATCCCATTCCCATTACCAACATACGCATTCAACGCAGCAAAACTCGCCTTAACAGACGTCTCATTCTTCTTACCTTGCATAAAAGGGGCAACCGTAGTTTCGGCAATGGACTCCCCTTTATAAAAAACGGCAGCCTCGAGATGATCATAGTACAAAACAATCTTATCATTGGGGTTACGAACATCGAATGAGGCATCCCAGTTACCCGTGACAAGGTTACTCGAAGAGACATTAAAATTAGACAAAGTAAAAGACTGGACACGAAACTGAGGAACCTGTGGACGGAGGATAAGCCACATGATGAAAATGATGGTTCCGAAGATGATTATGGATGCTACTAATACAGCGAAGATACGGCGTAAAAAAGTGACGCGTTGTTGGTTGTAATTAGGGTTAGGGTAGTAGTTAGGGTTTGAGGAAACGTTAAAGTATGAGGAGTTTGGTTGAGGTGGTGGTGCGGCGTAAGGGTAGGCGGTGCCGGTGGGTGGGTAGCCGTTGGCTGCTGGTGCTGGGTACCCGGTCACCGGACGATTGTAGTTGTTGTTGTTGCTGTGATCTGCCATTGTTTTTGGTTTTTTCAGTGCTGTGTGTGTGTGTTGGAGAGAGGTGGCAGATTGTTGTGTATGGGTTTAGTTTATGCTTTTTTTTTAAAGTGCCTTATTAGCTGTACATCAGCCTTATTCGGCATTTCTTCAAATGTACAACCACAAAATATCCGCACAAAAAAATCTATAAAAGAGTATTTTGATACGTTTTGTTTCTCTTAAGCTAATACGTGGATAACTCATATTTGTGAATTTTTATTTTGATGTTTTGTAGTTACTAGGCGAGTACCCGTGCATAGCAACGGAGATTCCTACCGGCAGATAATTAACGATATGCGATATTGTGAGAAATGTTTCGTATAACGTTCAAAATAAAACATGAAAAGATCAAAATGTAATTG
>JARVZY010011251.1:0-13000 GCA_030686995.1 Artemisia argyi | reverse complement strand
ATTTAATAGTGACGCCATTAGGTCAATTACACTAAAAATGTTCTGGGCCGTCCCGTGTATTTTCCATTTCCACCTTTTTTGCCAAGCTTGACGCCGTCATGTGTGAAGTCTTGACGTCGTCAGGTACTGTTCCTAGCAAGGATTTTATGACTTTGCCGTTTTCTTCACTTTTATGCTCAAAAAACGTCCAAAATGCTTCCTTTTTCAGATTTCTCCTCAAAAGTACCTAAAATGACAAAAGAAACGATTTAGGACAGTAATTGATCAAATAATCACAAATTCGGGCATAAATGACCCCCTAAAAGCGATACACTTTTCGCCTTATCATATTCATTGGACAAGTAAATGAGAGACAAGGACGGAAATAATCATTGATGATTATTGAGCGTTGTCGGGAAAAATGTGGAAAAGTGGTTATAATATATATATATATATATATATATATATATATATATATATATATATATATATATATATATATATATATATATATATATATATATCTTCACTTTTATGCTCAAAAATCGTCCAAAATGCTTCCTTTTTCAGATTTCTCCTCAAAAGTACCTAAAATGACAAAATGAACGATTTAGGACAGTAATTGATCAAATAATCACAAATTCGGGCATAAATGACCCCCTAAAAGCGATACACTTTTCGCTTTATCATATTCATTAGACAAGTAAATGAGAGACAAGGACGGAAATAATCATTGATGATTATTGAGCGTTGGGAAAAGTGGTTATATATATATATATATATATATATATATATATATATATATATATATATATATATATATATATATATATATATATATATATATGTATATACATATATACATATATATATGTATACATATATATATGTATATATGTAGATACATATATATATATATATATATATATATATATATATATATATATATATACATACTAGTCATCGAAGCCCGCCCGATGGGCGGGCGCGTCTTGTGAGTTTTCAAGGAATATATTAAGTGACGGTTAATTAATTACGGACATCGTGAAATATTTATAGAGTGAATAAAGAACAGAAAGAAATGAACGGTAATCATATAAAAGAGAATAAAACGTAAGAAATGATATGCCATTAAAAAATATTTGTAACGTTTATATAAACGATGTAATTGTATAACTTTATTTTCATTTCATGTCCAATTGCAATAGTTAAGTCATGTTTGCATAAGTCAACATGGTTGTTTATTTGTGAGATTTGTATGAACTTTATAAATAAAGTTTTGTGTATACAACATTTTATGTTTAAATAAATCGTTGTAGCCAAAATATATAAGTAACGGTTAATCAATTATAAACATTTATCAAGTGTATTTAGAACGAAAAGAAATTAATGTTCATCCAATAAGAGAAAATAAAAGTTAATAAATTATCCGCAAGAACAAAGTATATGTTGTGAGTTCAAGTGCGAAATAAATTATCCGATAAAAAAATAGTAAAAGTTAATGAACTATTAAGGAATGTTCAAGGCACCATCTGAGAAGTTCTTTACCATATGCGTCACCCTCACACAATGGAACTATACTTCTATCTTCTCCGATGCTCTAAACCATTTTTGTAACAAAACCTCAGTGATATAAAATTGTTCCTCCTGATATACGTTCTTTTCCTTAGCCTTTCAAAGATTGCATCTAAAAACGGTTCATCCATCACTGACAAAATTCGGACCTACAAATTAAACATGTAGAGAATTAGTTATAAAGAATCGTTTAACCCACCCGTTGCCGCCGGAGCATTGCGTTGATGCTTAGAACTTTATCAATTAACATACATGCAGACAAATAGAAGTACCAAATGAAAATTAATGTTACCTCTTTAGGAGTAAGTCATGGACTTGTGAATTATGCAAATTGTAACTCGTACTTATGTCCTCTGGCACATGAGCGGTGAGCGGTGCTATTTTATAAGAAGACTTATTCTTCAATGCTTTTTTAAGTTGCAGTGACAAATGAGCGGTGACATCTACTGTTCACTGCTAATGCTCACAACTCACGGCAACTGCTTACAGTTACTGCTCACTGCTACCACTCATTTTAACAAACACACCCATAGATCATACTTTTATTAGGCAGGCAATGAGAAGTTTCCGGATGGTGATATATTTTCAAGACCCGTAATCAACTCCCAAACCAACCGTATTTAAGAAAAACATAAATAAAATATTGAAAATGCTAACGGTAGCCCTTAGGGCTGTTGATAATAAATTTTTCATAAAATTCGCTAATATTAAGACATAATGAGAAACATGATTCGCATTTTTCGCAAAAATGACCAATAAGAAGAGTGAATTGAATTTGTGTGTAAGAAATTTTAGGAGATGGTTAGTAATTTTGGATGATTTTGAATGATTTTATTTAGACATTATATATTGTCATAGCAAAAGTTTCAAAAAGCAGTTGTTAACAACCCCTAAGGGTTGCTGTTAGCAAAACCCATAAAATAGTAAGTAACATGTATTACGAATCAAATTCTAGCAGGTACATACTAAAATTATAGTATTATAGTAAATCATCTTTTAATCAGGTCAAGGCGAACCCCTATACTTAGTAGTTCTATTGCGCACAAGAGCCCAAGGACTCCCCATTTTATGCAATACATTTACAAATGCTCATTTATAAATAATGAAAATGACACATGAAAAATATAACTTCTACCGAGTTTCACAACATACCTTTTCAACTTTATTATTGTTGTTCCATTACTATCATTTTTTTTTCTAATAATTGGACCGCACGAAATGAAAATTAAGGTTTAAGTCGTCGTGTGTTTTTCCTAATATATACAATAGTCAATGAATAGATGCAATCTATCATGTATCCTCCTAAAAAATAAAGAAGTAATGTAAGATATATTTTATGTTGGGCCTTTAGTATGTTACAGTAGTGATTCATAAGATGGTTCCAACATGTGGGAATGTACAAAATATATCTCTTGACAAAGTAGATGCTTCTAATTGCAGAGTTAAAGGCTTATCAAACTCTTCTTCAAGCCTGCAGATGTAGATAACAACAACAAAACTTATCCCTAAAATCAAACAAAAGTAACAAAGATACTAAAACATGCCTATAATTCACACAGTAGCTATATGTATACCTTATAAAAGTGATTAAATATCACTGATCATATAAGCACTACCAATTAAATTAGAGGTATTAAGACGTTTTGGTTACCCATTGACATCATCCGGGACATGGAATGGCTCATAAGGATTGTTTTTCAGTATCCTTCACTGTTACATATTCAAAATGATCAGCATATACATATTTGAAAATCGTGTGGAGTCTGATATTATTAGTTTGATATTATATGTATGCATGTTTAGTTTGTATATGTTGACTTATCTTTGAGCTGAATTTTGAGCTTAGGCTTTTGTTTTCACGTATTGTATCGAATACTTTATGCTTATATACTGGTTATAGGTGTAGATTGATGTATGGATTTTTGCCTATGGAATTCGATTTTTTTCTTGGATAATCTACATGTTTTAAGTGTTTATTCGTCTGCTCATTTGATTTAATCTAGTGTTTTAGCTTTATGGTGAGTTATGTAATCTGAAAATACTTGTTTGTCGTGGGCTTCTGAATCGCCTCAGCAAGTGATCATTTAACTTTTTAAGAAAGTACCTGAGGCTGTTTTGTCACTGCTCAAGTAGTAAATTGTTAGGCTAGGTAAATAGGGAAGCTTATTTGCCACCAAATTTCAAATATTTGAAGTGTGTATTGAAATATGAGTCGTGGGTTCATTTTATGTGTTTGTTACTTCAAGAGTTTTCATGTTTTGAATCTGATTTTGTGCTTGTTTTTGAAATTATGTCGAGATTTTCCTGAAGACAACATTAAACATGATTCTCAAAGCTAGTGAAAGTTGATGAACAAAATAATTAGTTTAATTACGCCTAGTTGTGAGTGATAAGTTAGGTAATGAGTTAGCAATCATACTTTGCATGCTAGATAAGCCTCTATTACCTTTCCCTATGGTCCCTTCGCGTTCATCTTTTTTGGACCATTGCTTTGGAATACGCTGTAAAGGTACATACTTAACAATTACTTTAAACAGGGTACCTGAGATAATAAGATTAAACCTTAACTCGCAGAAAGAGGGACTGACTTTACATAAAGAATTCGCAAAGAGGATAATAAAATGCAACATATTTATGGAGCATATATAATGTCAGCAACATCCCAATACTGCCTATAACATGCTGTACAGGTAGCCAAATCGAATTTAATGATTGAATTTAGAATGGATAAACATATATCTTTCTAACTAAAAGAAACAATGTTGCAATGTCAGTCTACTAATTTAAAGTATATGCTCAAGCATTACCTTTCTCATTAACAAAAACATGCCTGTCGAAGAATTCTGCAAATTCGATGACATAATCACTTACAATGCCAGACACTCTTAAATGTAGCAGCTCCATCAAACTTAAATATTGTCATTGTTGTGGCTTTCATGACAGCATAGATGTCTAATTTATCTCTAAATTTCTTCTAGCAAGTCGTATCATGTTCCTACACCAAGACAATACGCGGCATGATCAAACGTCTCCCAGACAATCAATTGGCCTTTTTACCAATGGGTAACTGAAAACTTTAGCAGTTCATTTTCGCAATGGGTAACTGAGCTAAATATGGCATTAGGGACACTTGTAAAAGCAACAGAAAAAAAATTCTCAAATACCTGTCGAATTAATAAATGGATAGGGCCCCAAAGTCATTTTTTTAGAAGTTGTACCCCAAAAACCTGCTAGGTCAGAACTTCATAATTGAATCCAAACTGATTTACAACTTCAGCAAATTGATCCCTTATGCCAACTTTAATAACAATTACGTCAATATCAACCTCTAATAATTGACAACCAAATCATTTATTTGATGATATTTATGAAACTGAATATGAGCAATAAAGAAAAAGAAAACATACAGTTATTAATTCCTTGCAGGGATTTTCACTCAGGTCATTATTTGGGCTTGTTTTCACCCTAAGGTTCTTCAGGGTTCGTTTTGCCTGATGAAAAGACAATTGCTTCAATATATTAAACAATATAAACCTGAACAGAAATATACAGGATTCATAATACGAATATGCACAATGATGTCGATATGTTTTTTCAAATGTTATTTTTTAAGTTATCTTATATCTTGCACATTAGAGATATAAAAAAAGCCATGCCAACTCATTCTTAACTAAGAACGTACCTTTTATTGACATGGTACTGAGTCCAAAGAACAATCAACATCTCTATTTGTAACACCCCCAAAATACCGCAGCGGAAGACTGTGTCATAGGGATGCTACTTCAGGGCACAAAGTACAAGATATAGAAAACGCCCTCTAAATGAGACGTTTTTGAAAAGTTACCATTCGAATAGATAAAAGTCATAGTTTACAAAACAAAGATCCGAAAGTAGAATAATGCATAAGTTTTTAAAGTGTATCGAATGGTAAACAATAAAAGTGAAAGTCTCCAAAAGCATGCCCTAAGACTCTCAGCTCCACAAACCTGCTATCGCCTTCCTAACCTGAGATAAACATGCTTAAAAGTGTCAACACAAAGGTTGGTGAGTTCATAGAGTTTGTCTCCATACAGTTGAAAAGCCTATAAAGAATGTTCACACAGCAAAGGCATCGTAAATCCACTCAGTTACAAGTCCCGTCATAAGAGACTTGTAACCTGTGTGTTCACAACCCACTGCTACAAAGTATTATGGTTAAGATATGTATAAGTTCATAACAACAGTTAAGCAATTAGTAGTGAGTCTACACTTCATCTCCGAAGACCTCACTTAAGTATGTATACTTCCATGGTTGTGCCCAGAAACTTAATCTGGGGCCATTGGAAGTATATATGTCTCCATGGTTGTGCCCAGAACTAAATCTGGGGCCATTGGAAGTATGTATGTATGTATCCATGGTTGTGCCCAGCAACTTAATCTGGGGCCATTGGAAATCTGTATGTATGTATCCATCACAGTTTAGTATAACACAGTTAAGTATAACACAATCACGTATGTATGACCTCAAGTATAATGTAATCAAGTATAATGTTATCAAGTATAATGTTATCAAGTATAATGTTTCCCAAGTAAAAATGTTATGTGAATCTGTACAAGTAAGCAAGTAGTAGCATGTATCTCCCCCAAAGAGTTTACAAAACAATTAAAAGAGTAGGGGCTATGACTCACCTCGAAGTAATAGTACAATGCAACGGAATGTTAAGGACAACAATGCACGGTTATCTGTCGCAACCTAAAATGAATGATGAATGATCTCATTTAGATCACCAAATGATGTTATGAATGTCCATGCTCATGTTTCTATACCACTCTAGTCTTTGGAAAAACACTTGTGTTATCAAAATATATAATCCAAGAATTTGGAAAAATATTGCTATTAGAAAATATAATAAGCTAGTTGTAATATATATATACTTATATATATATATATATCGTAAGTTTCCATGTTAGCATTGAAATACTCGGTTTGTAATCCTTGAAATGATGAAAATAAACTCGTAATAACTAATACTACTTTAGTTATAAAGCTTGGTACTTAATATTACTTCTAGCTCAAAAATGTACTTCGTAGTTTTTGTGCCAAATTTAATAAAAGCTGTCAAATATAAAGTGGTTTTAGCCGATATTCAAACGTGAATATCTTTGTCGTTACTTGTCCGTTTTACTTGTTCTTTATGTCCACGGTTACGTCTTAGTATATAGTAATATATTTTGGAAAGTTCGGCTCCTCCGGGTTACGTCTAAAGTCTCTTTTTGTCCAATGAAAAACGTCCAACAGCAACAAATTTCCAGAAAAATACTTTTCGTCAACAATCTTGCAAAAATCATAACTTCTTCGTTATTAACTCTTTTTAATCCGTTCTTTCGCCTACGGATTCGTTTTTGAAAGTATTTTCTAAAAATTTTGCCAAAGTTTCCTTGGTGTTTACTGATTTTCCAGATTTTTACAAAACGGAACAGCATGTCTAAAATAGGTTCCAAATCAAGTTTTCAAGGTTTATAACTAATTTCTACCATCACCAAACCTCTTGTAATCACCACATAGCTAATCTAATCTTACCATACACCTTCTTAGGGTGCCATGGACTCCTAACCAAGTTATTATAGCAAGGGGATTCATAACTAAAAAGTTAGGGTTTGTATGTTCCATTTTTGACCAAATAAGTGGTGGTATAGCTAGTTGTACATGGTTTTTAGCATGGAAATCATGTAATACAAGTAAATATAAGATGTTTCATGTAAAAATAAAGTTGATAACTTACTTGATAAAATGAGATGATTAGATGGCTAGAAACCTTGGATTACTTGTGTGTTTGATGCAAGAATCTTGATTAGAATGATAAAATGAATAACTTTGGTGCTTTAAACTTTTGAAAACCATGGATTGATCATGGAGTTGGGAAAAAGTCGTGGGTTTGCTAGAGAGGATGAAGAAGATGAGAAAAAAATCTAACTTATCTAAAAGTGTGATTTATGATTCTTGAATTTTTGGTAAAGTAAGGTTTTTAGAGTTTATTAGTTTAATACTTAGGAGATTAATGCTAGAGGTTAAAAGGGTTCATGTGGCCTGTTTTGGTGAACCAAGGAGGGGGTTAGGGGTGCTTGGTATTTAATTAGAAATCTAGTGTATCGTTAAGTGTTATTACGTGTTATTCGTTAAAATCAGGTACCGGGTTTAATAGCAATAAACGTTCACAAAGTTAACCGGGATGAAAATAATGTTATAAAAATGTTAAAAACATATTAAAAATATGTTGGGTACATTTACTGAGTGATCGGGTGATTATTGTTTAGTTTTCACGAAAACCGTCGTTATATTCATACGCGTACGTTATAAATAAAATAAATTTCCAAAATACTGGGTAACTGAATGTTATAAGTTTTATGATGTTAAAATGGATATAAAAATATGTCGGGACCATTGTGGGAATATTTAGATATATTCGTCATGTATAAACCGGGTGTTAACGTTTACTATAAATATTTATACGTAAAAACGTTAAATGTACTGAATATAGTAATTTGAAAATCCTGAGAGTGGTATAACATGAAAATGCTGTTATAATGATATGCAGACTATCCCCAGTCCGTATGCAGTGTCCTTAGCACTAATGAAATGAATTCGCACCTAAACCAATCCGGTTACGCGAATTTGAATACCCGTAAACTAAATTTACGACGAAATGAGTAATGCAAGTGAATGATGAAAACTTTTCCGGAAATGAATAGTGTTTAGTGAATAGTAAATTTCCCAAATGTTTCTCAGAATATCCAAATGACCTCGAAAATGATGAATAGTAAAACGATGAATAGTGTTTTGATGAATAGTGATTTATGAATAGTGTTTTTCCAAAGTTCCCGAAATGACCTGAAATGGTGAGTTGTGACACTATTTGATTCTATAATGGGGGTACTGATCACTTCCTCTACATCCAAAAATCCACGATGAAACTTAAGCTTAAAAATGAACTACATGAATTTTTATTCAAATGAGTATGAAACCTGGTAAATAAGTGTACATACCTATTTGATTTTTATATATTTAAAAAAATTTAAAAAAAAAAAAAAAAAAAAAACCCTTGTGAAAGCAATCTTTGGGTAGACATGTAAGGAACGCGTTCATGTTCCAATGATGACACATGTTACATGATCCAAAACGCGTTTGGCTTAAGTGCCATCGTATAAGACTATCCTCTTGTCTTGTTTGCCACATCATTGAGTGTAGAAAATGAACAATTTGATCCAATGCAACCCTATACGTTAGCACAAATAAACTATTAGCATGTTGGTTCATAGACCAATTCATTGCTAGGATTAAAGAACCAAAAATATTAGATGAAGATAAAATAAACTATTTTTTGGTACACTGATTTGATATATACAAATGAACTATGAATATCATTTAAATACAAAAACTGACTCGTCTTTGCTAGTAACTCAATCAACCTGATTGTAGTGGCAACCATCTTATACGTTCATCATAGAAACCATAGACCTACGGAAACCATAAAACAGAGAATATACTTGTAAGTTAAGATCAGCTTTCCAATAAATTAATAGAGATGAGTTGATTAAATGAAGTGTTGCTTTCATTTTTTATAAACTTAGGCACACAACTTTGTTCGTTCAATGTTTTTGAAGTAGAGTTCTTTACTTTAAATTCAATTTAACAACAAATCATAAGAAATAATTAGTCCCAACTTGATGATAGATATTTTAATAAAAAGTCGAATACTCACACGTTCTGCGTTTTTCTATGGGTATTCTGCATATCTTTATGGCTTCTTCCTCCACACGCTCTGCATATCTTTCCGGAACACGCACAACTTCATCAAAACTGGGCCACCTAATCTTAACAGAAAGAAAACAAAATTTCAAATAAGTATGATCACAATATGAAGCATGGGAACCTAAAAAGACTAAAAAAGTTATTAAAAGCATATTCAAAGTGCTATTTCCATGTTAGTTTGAGAGCTAGTCTCAAAGTATGAGTGTTATAAAGGTCTATGACGGATCAAATAAATAAAAAAGTCAGCTCGTCAAACGGGTCAAATGGGTCAAGTTTATTTTTTTTATATCAAAACCTCCAAAATCATGGTATTAAAATAAGTTTTATTGAAATAATATATTGTGATCGTTGTAACATTGTATGGTAACTGATCATAAAAGCATTTAAAAACTTCTGCCAAAAACTGTTTCAAGCCAACAACCTGTTTTTACCTGTTACAGGGACATCTGACCCGACTATTTTGACACCTGAATGAATAATGCTGAGTGGTTCAGCAGGACATACCTTCTCCATGAAGGGTTCGTTGCGCATGAGCCCATTGAAGCTCATTTAAGTGGTCTGCATCATGTAGAAGTCTCATAAACATTCACTTATATTTAAAAGTCATTTAAAAGGCTGTAATTTAACGACCAATATGAGATATTTTGTATCATACATTCAATCACAACATAGGAGGGTTCTTGTCCTTTTTTGGTGTCTTTGAACAGCTCTTTTCGGACATTTGTTGTAAGTATCCCATTGTTTTTTGCGCTTTTGTCTTCAACAGTCATGGATTCTACCCGTTATTAAAAGACTCCAAGCTTAATATATTGTTCACCATAACTCTGTAAAAAAAAAGGAACTGTAACAATTACCTGATTAAAGTGGTTCCATATTGAGATGGAGCCTTTTAAAGAGATTGGATCAGGGTTGATGACTTTACGTGATGAAAAATTAACAAACTTCCCCATCAGGTTGCCCCTAATCCTCTCCTCTTTGGCCTCGAGTCTAATACATATGGATTTGATAGGACGACTTGAACATTGTGTAGCCTGATAGACGGACATAATCCTATCAGAAGGGTGTATAACAATACTACAATCTATTTATAATTTGGAATATACCGAACCATCCACTGCAAGAACCGATCACGACTACTCTACCTTTGCTTTTCCTAAGATGCGGGAGTGTAAAATGTGTAATATTAACCGGTCCCCAAACATATACGTCCTACCGAAGAGTGTAGCTTGTATGTTTAGTACATGTTCTTTTAATATGACGAAAAAAATAACAAATGGGTGAGTACCTACTTATTCATTAAAAAAGATGTGATGTGTAACGAATTTATTCAGTATTCCAGCAAATATCTTATAGTTACCAGGAGGAGGATTTGTCTTGATTTATCTTGGGTGTTCTTTGACAAAGAGTACATCAGCAAATATATTGTTTACGCAACCAAGTGACTGTAAATGTAGGTTGTGGGCACTTTAGAAAATGGCTAGTTTTGACCCGTTATCATACTCGTGCGTATTGCAACTTCTATTAGTGACACTTTGAATTTATTTACAACTTTATGAGATACTTTAGTTATTGATAACTAACCACCTTTGATCAGTTCAAATTAGGACAATGTATCAATAAAAGCTGATAAACTTAACTGAGTACTAATACTTATTGCCTACCCAATGTCTACTGTCTTAGAAGTAAATGAGAACATGTAAAAGTATTGTCCTTCCATGACTATATGGTAGTATTAAAGCTCTCATCTTTAAGCCAATTTCTAAAACCCATACCTGATAGATACATCCCAGAACCATGAAAAACCATTCAGGATTTAATGTCACAGACCCTTGAATAGATGACTGGATAATCAAGATTACCACTTGCGAGCTGCACATTTCCTTCTGTCATTTTGCCATTAATGATCTGCAATGTCAGAGCTTCACATGCTAAAAAATCAAGGAAAACTCATAACCTTCCAACTGGAAGGATGTTAATTTGGTTATGTGTGATACAAATATTAACTACATAATACATATACCTTGATTCCACTTTCATCTATTTCTATGTGGATTTGAACGGTTTATGTGGACCATTTATGGGCACTTTGATAAGAATTCTACGATGTATACCTTGACTGTCCTGAACTAAAAGTCTCGTATATGCCTTTTTTTATTTCCGAATATGTAGCTCCATGTTTGAACCCATGTATACTAAACGGTTCCAAAATTTTCACCTGCAAAACAGAATATTATGCTCGTTTTCCAAGAATATCACCAAGCTTAATTTTCTAGGTTACCTCATCTACCAATTTAGGTGGACACACTACCTCTACCATCCAATCTGGCTTAGTTAAATCTCTCGTAATCATGCGCATTTAACAGCCTTCATGCGGTAATGGATTGAAATACAAACGCTTGTTAGACTAATAGCACACTTAGCAGAAAAATTAACATGAACAGACTGCCATTCAGTTCCTGAACAAAAAGTAATAAATTAAACCTCGCAATCTTAAAATGAAATGGACTGATCGATAGGTTAGCTGCCTATAATAAAAGAATAATGGACTATCGGGTTCAAACAGAACCATGAAGCAAACACATACTTGGGCTTGTCACATAAATTCTAAAACATGGCCATTTGAAGTTTGACAAATAGAAGACCAGTTTGTTTTTTTTGAACCTAACTGGAAACTATTCTTAAGAAAGCCGAGAACCAAACTAAAAACCGGTTTTTATAAGAATCTAGAACCACAAAGTGAATCGGACATGGCTTGTTTATTACTCGGTTTCGTTTTGATCCTGGTCCCATTCGTCAACTTATGCACACCCTAAATGACATTGTTTTAAATTAATTAGACTCACTTCTTGCAAGTACTCCCATCCAGGTCTTCTTTTGGCGACTGTATCCTGAAGCTGATCATACCACATATTTTTCTGAACATTACATCACTCATCACTAATAAGAAAAGAATTTAATACCTCGTAATGATAGTCCATTTTATTCATTATGTTGTACCTGTCCATGGTGGCCTGATAATCTGCACTGACATTGACAAATAATGATAATGTTGTAGTTTTTATTTTAAATCCATTATACTACTGAAACATGGCATCTTAGTTCAGCTAGTACTGCCGATATCTCATACAATAGGCCAGGCCTATTAGTCGTTGACTCGTTGTCATCTCAAGTGTAAATCAACTTACCAAAGCTGAAACAAAGTAGGAAACCAGTAGGATCAGATTTGAGATCACCATTTTTTGAGCCCCAAAGGCTGATGTAGTAGTACCAGATGTACCTGGAGGTTCTTCATAGTTGTAATCACGGGCCCTGAAATCGTGCCTATGAGAAGATTATGTGACAGGTCTATGGAAATTAACCTTTTAATTTTTGCCATACTATCTCGAATCGAACCATTAAAAATGTTTCACTTAAATCCAAATTAAAAAATATAAAGGATTTCAAGCTTTGAAAATGAGTCAGATGTCGAACCAACAAATTACTTGGATGTTATAGCACATAGTAAATGTTTATGATGAAGATTAAAAAGAAGCAAATTAACATAGGCTTATATGGCTATACACAATAGTGGTAGATTGTTTATGGTAACAATATCAACAGTAATTATGAGTGTATAGAAAAATTCCAGCTATGTTTCTTAAAAGTGGTAATATGAGG
>JARVZY010011250.1:0-121310 GCA_030686995.1 Artemisia argyi | reverse complement strand
TAAACATGTTCAAGTTACTAAGGAGAATGTTGAAGATGACGAAGGGTTTGTGACTACTAATAGGAAAGGTGGGAAGAAGAAGACTATGGATAAACAACATGCTCGGAAAATAGATGGTGTTAGACTTACTAAACCAAAACCATCGTATTATTATCATCCTATTCAGAAGGCTAATAAACCATCACCAAATAAGCCTTCAACGCCTCAACCAGTTAACTTATTGTCTTTGAAGAACTCGTATGCTGCTTTACAAGCGGAGGAGGATAATATAGTTGAGCACGCTGATAAAGCTACTACTGTTGAACATGGGAAATCTGTGGTTGGTTCGAAAGAGGCTGATTCAGAAAAGATGAATTCGAAGGAGGGTATGGATAGTGATAGTGAAGACGTGGATAATGTTTATGATGAAACGACAAACTTTATGGCAAGTATGAACGAAAAGAGGGCAAGCACTCCTAGTGACGATGTTTCTCATGTATAATATTGCCTCTTGGAATATAAGGGGCATGAACCAAACCCCAAAACAAAATGAGGTTCGTTATGTAATTTCGGAAAATAATTTGTCGATATGTGCTATTTTGGAGTCTCATATTTCCAGCTCTCGATTAGACAAGAATTGTTCTAGTGTTTTTCGAAATTGGAAGTGGCTTTCTAATAGTATGTTGTGTAATAAAGGGTCAAGGATCATTTTGGGATGGAACCCCGGTGATGTTGATGTGCTTGTTCTCTCTAAAACCGCTCAAGTAATGCATACCCAAGTGATTTTGAGGGCTGATAGAAAAGCTCTTTTTTGTTCCTTCGTGTATGCTCACAATATATACACTCATTGTAGAGATCTTTGGGCTGATTTAGAGATGCATAAGGGTTTCATGCGTGGAAGATCATGGTGTTTGATGGGTGATTTTAATTCAACGCTTAATCTTGAAGACAAGTCAGTTGGGTCTTCCGTTATTGATATTTCCATGCGTGAGTTCAAAGACTGTGTGGAAAGCATCGAGGTCTTGGATGTTAACATGTCGGGTCTGCACTTTACTTGGAATCAACAACCGAGAGGCGAAAATGGTATTCTTAGGAAAATTGATCGTGTTATGGCTAACTTGGAGTTCCATGATGAATATGTGGGGGCTAATGCTTTGTTTCAGCCTTATAGGAATTCGGATCATGCCCCTGCTGTTCTTCGTCTTCCTCGTCATACTAAATTTAAGCCAAAGCCATTTAAATTCACTAACATGCTTGTGTACAATTCTCGTTTCAAGGATACTGTGAAGAAGGGTTGAGCTCTCAACGTAGAGGGCTTCCATATGTTTAAGGTTGTTAAAAAGCTCAAATGTTTGAAAGCTCCTATCCGTAAGCTCCTTCGTGAGAAAGGAAATTTGCATGATCGAGTTAAACATCTAAGGCATGAACTTGATGAAGTTCAAATGGCGCTTGACAAGGACCCACTGAATGAAGTTCTTCATGAGGAGGAAGCAGTGTATCTCCTATCTTTTAATGAAGCTTTGCTTGAAGAAGAAAGGTTTCTTAAGCAAAAATCAAAAGTGGAATGGCTTAGGGTCGGGGATTCTAACACCACATATTTTCATAAGGTTGTCAAAGGGCGTAAATCTAGAAATAGAATTGACTCGATCATGGATGCTAATGGTGTTCGCCATGAGGGTGAAGATGTGCCTCCGGTTTTGGTTGCCCATTATCGTCGTTTTTTAGGCACTACAGGTCCTACCGTTCCTTTAACTATGTCCAATATTTTCACTAACATTTTGTCTAGTGATAAGGCTAGTGATATGATTAGAACAGTTTCAAATGAGGAGGTTCGATCAGTCATATTTGATATGGGGAATGAGAAATCTCCTGGTCCCGACGGGTACACTGATATGTTTTTCAAAGAGGCATGGGATATTGTGGGTACGGATATTATCAGAGCGGTTCAAGAATTTTTTTTCGAGTGGGAAGCTTCTTAAAGAGCTTAACCACACTATAATTGCTCTTATTCCTAAGGTCACTTCTCCTACTCGTATAAATGATTATAGACCGATATCTTGTTGTAATGTCCTATTTAATTGTATTACCAAGATTATTGCTAACCGTTTGAAAGATTGCTTAAAAGATTTGGTTAGTATAAATCATTCGGCTTTTGTTCCTGGGAGACGTATTTCGGATAATATCCTCCTTACTCAAGAACTGATGCATAATTATCATGTTGATAGAGGTGCTCCTCGATGTACTTTTAAGATTGACATCCAAAAAGTGTATGATACGGTAGATTGGGGTTTCTTGAAGTCAATTCTTATTGGTTTTGGTTTCCATTCAACTATGGTTGCGTGGATTATGGAGTGTGTTTCTAGTGCTTCTTTCTCTTTGAGCATTAATGGTGTGCTTCATGGTTTCTTCAAAGGTAAGAGGGGTCTTAGGCAAGGATACCCGTTGTTTCCTTATCTTTTTACTCTTGTCATGGAAGTTTTAACCCTTATGTTGCAACGAAGGGTTCAAGATTCAAATATGTGCACGTTTCATCAGCATTGCTCCAAGCTTCGTATTATTAATCTATGTTTTGCAGATGATCTTTTCCTTTTTGCTCATGATGATGTTAATTCAGCCAAGGTGATCATGGATGCTCTTGATGATTTTAAAAATATGTCGGGGCTTATTCCGAGTATTCCAAAGAGCACGACTTATTTCTGCAATGATCTCAAACATGTTAAGATTTCGATTCTTAATGTGATGCCTTTTGAGGAAGGTACTCTCCCGGTTAAGTATCTTGGTGTTCCTTTGGTTTCCTCTCGGCTTGTTTATAGAGATTGTAAAGAGCTTGTGGAGAAAGTGCAAGGCCGTATAGCCGATTGTAAAAACAAATTTCTTTCATTGGCGGGTCGTCTTCAACTTACCCAATCGGTTATTTCTTTCATGCATATTTATTGGGCTTCGGTTTTCATCTTTCCTTCTCGTATTATATCAGATATTGAGCAACTTATGAGAGGCTTTTTATGGTGTCAAGGTGCTATGCGACGTGGTAAAGCAAAGGTTTCATGGGATGAGATTTGTCTTCCGAAGATTGAAGGCGGCTTAGGGTTAAGAAAGCTTGAATTCTTCAATGTTGCTCTTATTTCTTATCACATTTGGAGTCTTTTAACTCTAAAAGAATCCCTTTGGGTGAAATGGGTTCATACTCATAAGCTTAGGGGCCGAAGCTTTTGGGATATTCCATACCGTGGCAATATGACATAGGGATGGAGGAAGTTGTTACAAGTTTGCCCAATTGTGAGGCAATTCTTATGGTATCGGCTTGGCGATGGTAATAGTGCCTTGGCTTGGGTGGATAGATTGGATCCTCTTTGTCTTTTGAAGGATCATATCACGAATAGAGATATCTATTCGGCTGGCTTTGGTACTATGGATACAGTTTCACAACTCCTTCAAAATGGTTTTTGGAAATGGCCAAATGACTGGTTTGTTAAATACCATTTCCTGAATTCCCTTAATGCTCCTACTATTACTCTTTCCAGAAAGGACGAGCTAGTGCTACGGAATGGTGATGGCACTTTTCAGACATTCTCGATTTCGGCTATCTGGAATAATATTAGACCGATACATGAAGAGGTTAATTGGTTCCATATTGTGTGGTTTCCACATTGTATCCCTCGACATGCTCTACATGTTTGGCTAGTTATCAAATAGAAATTAAAGACACAAGACCTCCTAAGGCCCTGGGATGTGGGTGACAGGGTTGATTTAACTACTTTGAAATGTTCCTTATGCAATCTGGAAAGTGAATCTCACTCTCATTTATTCTTCGAATGCATGTTTTCAAAGGATGTTTGGGATCAGGTGTGTATTCGAGCTGATATAGATGTAAACTTAATTGATTTTGATTATGTTATATCGAGGTTAATTCCTTTGGCTAAGCGAAGATCGGTTCGTAGTGTTGTTTCAAAACTTGTGCTAGCTGCTACTACGTATCTCATTTGGAAGGAACGCAATGATCGAATCTTCAAGAAGAGAAAACATTCAAGGGAGCAGGTTGTGGAAAGCATTTTGGCTACTGTTCGATTAAAGTTGCTAACGTTCACTTTCAAGAAATCGAAGAGAGTTGAGACTATGTTACATGCATGGAAACTTCCAAGATATATTATGCATGAGTATATAGTAGATACGTGATGTTCGTCTTGCCTAGTTGTTTGTTCTCTATTGTTTTTTAGTGTAACATCTAGGCATAGTATGGTTTTCTGGTTTTGGTTGGAAGCACATATGGTGCGTGTGTTGTAATAGCCAACATGGTGTTTTGTCATGTTGCCTGAACATTTTGATCTTAATATATTTACCAGGGTAAAAACCCTTTACCCAAAGAAAAAATAAATAAATCATGAACAAGTAATTGCATACAAAAGAAGTGCCTTTAAATAAAGAGCAAGTGACTATGCCTACTTAACAAGTGATAGTAAAAAAAAATTGTGTCGCGCTTGAGTGAATAAGCTTCATCATCTTGGATTTCCTTAATGAGTGCCAGAAAACGGCAGAAATCTATCTTGAGTCGTACAAAATTGTGTAATTAACATTTTTGATAAATATGTCCACATATAAATACTTCGTAGTTTATAATTCATGTCCTAATACTTTCCATCTGCTCTTCATATCGTATGCAATGCTTGAATAGTGATTTCAGCTAGGGACGGACCCATGATTTTTAAAAGAGTGTTACACAAAAGAAATATTAGGTTAACTAAAGTTACACCTAAGAAACGAAAGTAGCAACAAGAATTTTGGGGGTTGCATATACCACTAAAATGACAGTTTTGAAATCTTTTTGCACTTCGTGACTTAAAATCGAGTGTAGCCCGTGCCACACTTGACATATATGTAGTTCCGTCCATAATTTCAGCCAGAAAGGCCATTTGAAAGTAAGTTACCATTTTCGATAAAAAATAAAATAAAATACCATTGAAATTGATATCATTTTCATTAAATGCTTGACCACCATTACTATATACTGTCTTAACAATTAAACTAGCACACTATACTACATGGTGTAACGGAGGAAGCCTTAAAACAAATCTTGAACACATGAAATTAATATAATTATTAAAAAATTATATAAATTTGTTCTATCTTATTTATTTATATTTAATTTTTAGCATTAGAGCTAATTTTAGAGAATACCTACACTACTTAATGATACCATGGATAAAGTGGAATGGATTACAAACACTGGAAAGAGAACAGAGTTTGCAACTAAAGTGGTGTGGAAAGATTTATGCTGTTATGGTAACAAAGTGGTATGGAATGATTTGGTTTGGTTCTCACAGAGTATTCCTAAGCACTCTTTTATCCTTTGGATGGCAATTCAAGGTAGGCTGATGACACAAGATAGGATTGCAATATGGAATCCCAATGGTAATATGAAATGTGTCTTCTGCAAACAGTGTCTAGACTCCCATGAACACCTATTCTTCTTGTGCCATTATACTAACCAAATGTGGAAAGAAATGCATAAACTTATGGACAAACAGTTCTCAGACAACTTGGAAAACATTATTGAAGAGTTCTCATCCTTAAAAGCCAACAGAAATATATGGAGTATTATCAGAAGATTGGTGCTTGGAGCAACTATATATTTGTGTGGCAAGAGAGAAATACAAGGATATTTCAAAACTGTGAAAGAAAAGTGGATGCTTTAGTGAAGATTACTATGGATTGTATCAAATGGAGATTAATGAATATTGTGGTAAAGGATACTGATTCTGTTAAAGCTGTTGAAAGGAAATGGAATGTGCAGATTAAAAGGGTCAAGAGCAAAGCAGAGTGAACATGTATTTTGTTAGTATATTGTGAATTCTAGTTTCTGTCATAGTTTGTTCAGTATAATTGAATAGAATTAGGACACAGAATACTTGTTTTTGTCAAGTTTTATTTGTAACAAGCTCTGTGTAAAAACATGGGACATGTCCATGTAAGTTTACAAGAGTCTTGTATATTTTTTGTGATTAATAATATTTCTCCTTTCACAAAAAAAAAAATAAATAAATAAATAAAAAACAAAAAATTAGAGAATACCTTTTTCTCTGAAGGCACACTTTTTTTTAAAAGTGACTTTTGATAAAGTTTGATGTATTAGAAAATTAATATGTTTATAATTAAGCCTCCTTTAGGGTCTGTTTGTTTTTATTTTCAATTAAACACTATCTAGATACGACGTATGTGTAAATATATGATGTCTGTTTGTAGATAAATAACAGTTGTGTTTTTGTATGTTGAATAAATGTATGGAAAAAAAATTATTATGTAGATATCAATGACTTAATTCAAAGAGCATCACCTTCTTGTCTTTTTATATAAGTCATGCTTCTAAAATAAATTAGTAACAAATAAATCCACGTCTACTAAATAGATTAAGAAGTTTTCTCAATTAACACAATTAAGTCAAATTCAAACGAGAGTTTAGAAAATAAAGAAGTTCATAATTCTCACATTTTGTGAAAGTTTTACATTAAATTTGAGTATTTGACAACAATTCAAATGTTAAACAAACTTCATATCTTTACTTTTGTTTAGATAACATATATTAATACAGAATAAAACATTTGTGTTTCTTTTGTAGACAATCTATTATTATTAAATTAAAGTTTGATTCCTTAACATAACCAAAACATATTTAATACGTAGTAGTAATAATCCTTTTCATCATAAGATGACACAAAAGTCAAAAGAAAACAAACTACATATAAGGGCCCGTTTGGTTTGTAGGTGGGATTGAAATAGGATTTGGATTCGGTATGGTTTGAAAGAAAAGTAAGAGAGAGAAAATAAATGATACTCCCTCCGTCCCATATTAAGTGTCCATATTCCATTTGCACAAAATTTTAGGAAATCCCACTAACTACACTCTCCACCAATCAAATATTATCTTTACCCACTAAAGTTTTTTCTCATTGGTTGAAATACAACATGGACACTTAATTTGGGACATTTCAAGATTCCATTGTGGACACTTATTATGGGACAGAGAGAGTAGTATAGAATTGTGTTTGTTTTATATATTGAGATAAAAATAAAATAAAAAATTTAATATTATTTTGAAATAGTTATGTCCACCATATCGTATATCCTAGGTTGAAAATGACTTTTTTGTCCCACCACTATGACTAAACAATACAACCATGACATTAAAAAAATAATACATTAGCACAAACTTTGAAAAAAATTATTTCTTTCCACTCAATCCTAACTATGGAGGTGTCTTTTGCAGATTCCCTTGCCTAAGGATTTCATTTACTATTTCAAAACCGAATCCGGCAAACAAACAAACATTTACAGTCATGTCAACCTCAAACCAATTCAAAAGTATTAAACCAAACGGACCCTAATTTTCTGTTGGCTTTGATACCTTTCCAGCTGCTTAACCTACCAATCCACATTTTTTTTATTCATGAACCACTAAATTACATAGTACTTTATAAATAATGTAATATTAAAAGAAATCTAGGTAGAACTATTACATTGCAAAACTGGATTAGCTGCCTTAATTTTAATTTTCTTCACATTTCAAAAGAACGCAACGAGGAAAAGCAAACATGATAAGAAGACCAAATGGCTTGTATTTCGATGATACTTCAAACGGTCGTGGATTTAAGTTCTGCTTAAGATAAGTGTGACAGATTTGTGGTATATATAATGTTAGATAATTAGTTTCCGTCTAACAATAATAAAAGAAAATGATAAGAACTGAATTTTGAAATGAAATGCAAAATCCTTCTGTTTTGTTGTTGTTTCATTTAACTTAGTTTGAGGTGCTAATATATACTTTGTCATTTGTTTTTCGAAATGACATACGCAAATAAAGAAGATACCGACAATATTTATTACTCTCTCCGTCTTATATTTATTGTCTGCATTTTCATTTCGAGTTGTCCTAAATTAATTGTCTACTTTCAAAACATATAAGGAAGTTAGTTCGAGTTTACCATACCCTCACTTGAGGTTATTATTACAAACATTAAAGAAATTTTAAATTACTTAGTTCAAGGTAAAATTGTCATTCTGCAAACAGTAAAATAAAAATAAATTTGTAATGATGAAATATTTTTTAAACTGCGTGTTTTTTTTGCCTGTGAACAGTTATTTTGAGATGGAGTACTAATTTGACCAAATTCAGGACATGAAAATATGCATACTTGTGGTCTAATGGCTATTTTTCTCATCAGTTTTGCCTCTAATTAACCACAATCAATAAAATAAAAAGTTAATTCCTAGTGTTGTAATCTAAGGTGTATCCAAATCCCTCTTGAGGAAGTAACAAGATTTTTGACCATACAGTTTTCCACATACTAACATGATGTTTAACACAAAAGTTTTCTCTATCGCAACACCTACGTACAAGCTGCAGTCGAGATATCAATATGGCTCATGCGACATGTCCCAAGAAGATGTTCTGGTAGTTCTTCTGGCGTGTTTCCCTGCATTCAATATCGTTTTGTTTTCTTGGATAAGCATTGTATTTAAGTGCTTATTTGCTTTGAACACCAACATACTTAATTTTAAGTGTTCATTCTCTCTAAATTATTAGAGAGCGCGTACCTGTATCACAAACGCTGCTTCAACTATCAAGTTGCTGAAGCTACTCAAAACTCTATTTGCCACTCTCTTAGCGATCATAGAGGAACCAACATCAACATCGAGCTAAAAAGCATAAACACAACTTAATTAATATGCATTAGTATGATTGAAAAAGGGCACAACCACCTAGTAGATTTACGAGGATGTTTTTTCTACCTCCAAGTAGTTCTTTCCACGAACATATTGAATCTTGAGAATTGTCCCCAGAAGGCACGGTCTATTTCCAACACTTTGCTTCACAATCCATGGCCCCTAAAGCACAATTTCGGAACTTATGAAATTAAAATAAATAAATAAAAATCAAATTTAATGTTGAAAAACTAGAACCTTTAAGTCGTAATTAATATATGGGAATTGGCAACTCGGATTATGATAAGCGTTTTCAAAGAAATGGCTCATTGATAAAGAAAAGACACTAATATACAAACCTTAGATACATGAGGTATGAGCTTAAACCGTGAGTTCCTATATGCATCATCTCCTTCTACAAAGTTGTGTAGCAAAGGGACGTCTTGGATAGGAGTAGTCGTTGCATAGTAGAATGCAATATGAAAAGTTGCCATTGGACCTGGGATCTAGTTAATTATCAAAAGATATATACTAGTTCAGAAGGAAATGAATCGGATCATGTAGTAATGTATAAGTAAACAAAGTTTACCTGCATATTTACAATGAAAAAGAATTCCGGGCGGTCAACAGCTGCAAATTTCTGCACAACAGATCAGTGTGAACTTTCATTGCAAACGTAAGAAACTATATTACAATGATGAGTTTGATAGCATAAGTATACTTAACCTGACAAATGCTACCGCCGGCCAGCAAAATCATCTTGTTTGTTGTTCGATTTCAACATGTTTGCTGCAACAAGTTGCATCGATGTGCCTTTTCCCGCAACCTTGAAAGAAACAAATAATAGTTATAAAATGTTTTCAGATGTTGAAAAAGTAGTGACCAAAAATGTTTACCTTCTTACGGTCTTTCAAATAATTTGCACCACGAATCTGAAACGAGTCCTCAGCAGCTCCCCAACTATTAGACAATTCACCAGTTGGGTCATTTGGAAATGATGCATCATTGTTGCTTAAGAAACTATCTTGCCACTCAAGTTCCTCAAAGGACGCACTACCCTTTTTCTGCACTGGAAGTATGTGTAACGATAGTAATTAGTACATGGCTACTTCTTGTAACCAACATAGAAATGTCACTCTTGAACAAGTCACTCTTGAACAAAATCTATAGCGCTTTTTACATGATCCTTCTTGTAAATAGCGCTTTAGTAAAGAAGGATTAAGATCAAACAAAAAGCGCTCTTTATGTGATAAAAATGTCACTCTTGAACAAAATCTATAGCGCTTTTTACATGATCCCGCCCCAAGTAATGACCACCTCAAGTGAACTAACCTACCGGAAGCATGCAGTTGCTTCAAAAAGGCAACAGCAAGTGAGAACTTAGGTGGAGGAACATCATGAAACTGTAAGAACATTTAGCAAAAGTATTAATAATAGATTGTGACATAAAAACAATATTAACCTGACCGAAAAATAGATCAAAAGTGTTAAGTAGTAAAAACCTGGGGCGATGAATCAGACCAACTATTTTCTGATTGTGTTTCTTCGACGGAATGATCTGAGTAACTATAGTAGTCATCATCTTCTTCTCTATCTCCACGGATCGAAATGGTTGAAGGAACTTTATCCAATCCACCCATTTTATCCTCCTTTCTTTGAGCTTCAACAGCCATGATATATAGCCTCACGACGAACAAACTATATATCCTAAATCTACAATTTTATAAAGTGGAAAAATGACATTAACAAAAACATCACTAATTAGAGTAGTCATGTAAACAAGTCCGTCACTCTACCCTAGTCGATATATGTAACCTCATGACCAAATAACACGTACAATCTAAATTTTGAATGAAATTATTCGGATATCATCAAAAACTATCCTTACAATACAAAGTTAAAACATGAATATCGTTTTCTATCAACTTTCAACGAATATTAGCATATAAAGAAATCATCGTTTTACATTAAAATGGAGGTCTAGAAACTGGACCGCGTTTTTATGAAAATGTACAAGAAAGTTTGCAATTCATGACATAATGTCGTAAAATGAATATATGCATATAGAGAAAGATACCTCCGTTGTAGTCGTCTCTCTCGTCCGGCACGACAACGTCACCGGAGAGAGTTTTCGGAGAATGTTGAGATTGATCCTTTGGAAGATGTTTTTTTGTTTTCTTTTCTTGTTTTTGTATCAATGAAAAAAAGGTATGGCAGGAGTTTCATGTTTTGTCCCCTTTTTTATGTTTAAAAGTAGGCGCGCAAATTGCGCTAATTTTTTGTTTCTATAGCTCACTTTTTGTTTTGAGAAAATCCACTATGCAAAATAGTAAAAAATTATAAAAACATAATTTCTCCTTATAATTTATGTTTGTAATTTTTCCATATGTTTTAAGGCATTAACAATGTTTATTCTATTACTATTTATAGAAAAAGTATGACATTCTTGAAAAACATGGTTTCTTGCTGATTTTGACAAGTACCAAGTGGTATGTATTGTTCCAACCCGTTCCGACTCGTTATTTAACATGACTGGCCCATAGGTTCGAAGACACGGTCGAACCATTGTGGGCAGTAGACTTTGAAATTGCAAAATTGCAAACAAGTCTAAAAAAATATGGAGGAGATAGTATTGCTTGTTTTAATCATGTAAATACATTACAAAGATTCAAATCTACACAAGCCTACATGCAAATAAAAACACAAGATTTCAAACAGCAAATTAGCAATGGTTAGGATGCTTCCAACTCATAAATAAACATGTACACAATCACAGACGAACAAACAAAAGCCAAACCGTAACCTGCAACGATATGGCACTAACATCTGTATAATCAAAGATTTGGTAATTATATAACTATGCACAAAAGCTACATATATCATGCCTATCGCACAAAACTGTCTGGCCATGAACTGTGGACAAAAAAGTCAGCAGGAGAGTCAACTCCCAAGACAGAGAAGAGAAGCCAAACGGTTTTGAAAATGAGTAAAGAAATCTATGTTAAAGTTACGTCCTGTTCTGTTTCAAGTAAGCTTTATCTGCATTTGCAAGTCGGTCTTGGAAGAGAGCCCACTCGCTTTTACATCTAGCTTTTACCTACGGTCCCAAAGAAAATAAGTAACATACTCATTAGTATAACCTTTTAATGAAACTAGAAGAATATCATTTTAGGGGATTCAAAAATAAATGCATATTTTTTCTAACATGGTAAAGTTCCAATAGATCACATTGCTGCCCATCCGCAAGAATTTCATAAGTACTGATTTCCATAGGTGTTTTAAAAGTCAATATATAATCCTGTTATAAAATACCACCTGTTGCAGGAGATAGTGTTGTTTGGCCAATTCTGATCTTATTATAAATTAACAAACAAAAGGACCAAAAATATCTTTTTTTGTGAACGAAAAATGAGATATGTTGTGATATCTGATTATAAGTCTTCCAAACTTGTTTAAACAAAGGGAAATGGGTAATTTTGGTTTATCTTTGGACGATCAGTCTTTTTGCAATTGGTATGAATCTGATTATTTACCTTAAACAAACTGACAATCAGAAGCAAAGTTTGTTTATCCAAACATATAATTAGATGATAAGTTGCAACTTCCAAAACGCAAATCCAAACATCCCCTAAGATGTTTCCGGTTTTGCACTGTTAAGGGGTAGTTAGACAACTAGACATTCATTAGATAGTATGTTGTCAAATTTTGAATTTATTTGGGACGCGGAAGTAACTTAGATATATAAACGTGAAACTATGCTTACCCCATCCCGTGGATCTTTACCCTTCACAGACTCGCCCTGCATCAATATACAAACTATCATTTTGCAAGCCAATATTATAATACAGTATACGAATAATCATGTGTTAGCATTTGGCAACACCAGTTCTTGCTATTATAATGTGTAACAAGAACACGTTCATATGTCAAACAAAGAAAAACCATACAGTTTCTTGATAATATAACAAATTATGATGTGTCACCTGGTTCCCGAGTGAAGGAATATGCTGATGCACAATCCATTGGGAATCCACCACACCAATTTTTTCATGTGCAGGCTGTGCAAAGAAACAAATTAAGTATGATACTGCACCTGTAGGAAATACAAAACAAAAATTGAACATACAAACAACTCACATTTACACATCTTCTAAGTGCAAAATCCAAGCCCCATCCATGCACCAAATCATTCTGCATTGTCCATGAAAAAAAAAATTGTATATTATATATGAGATCATATAACAATGCAGTATTGATCCTTAAAATATAACTTTACCTGAATCATGTACCACACACACCGCCAAGCATCTCGAGAGAACACGGGAGCCATAATCTCCACAAATCTGGATAGAACCCAAGTGAGATACATTAAAAACTGTAAAATCTTTAAGATGAAATGCTACGATTGAGAGGGTGGAACAGAAATAGTACGCTGCACACGGTGGTAGATGTGGATCACTGCACCATCCTGGTTTCTCATCTGTAGTTCTGTTGATCAACCCATAAATATACCGCTTAAGTGTCGTTCAAAATAGTACTTAAACTGAATTTATAGGAAAAATATATATATATATATATATATATATTAAATAAAAGACAGTAACGTACTTGTGAACTTCTTTATTGCCTCTCCTCTTTGTCATTTCCCATGTTAATCCCTCATTGGGTTCAAGGCCAGGTTGAGAAATGTCCAAACGATGTTTCTTAACTAACTGCATATATATGTCTCCATTGAAGTGTTCAACGCCAAGATCTTCATCCCAAATAAAAATATAATCATAAGCTGCTACGATATCTGGATGCAAAAACCTCTTTGCAT
Source organism: Artemisia argyi (assembly GCA_030686995.1). Lineage (NCBI taxonomy): Eukaryota > Viridiplantae > Streptophyta > Magnoliopsida > Asterales > Asteraceae > Artemisia > Artemisia argyi. Next base: position 107,818 of record JARVZY010011250.1, on the reverse strand, counting down.
ACCACCTACAAGAGAAGAGCAAATGAAAAATAAATTCAGAAAAAATAACATAATAAATCAGCATAGCGAACAGTAGAATCTGAAGCATACCATTTGGTTTGTTTCCTTGTACTGATATGAATTGCCTGCCTTGACCATTCATATTGATCCCATTCTGTGGTTCGACCGTCATAGTGAAAAAGCAGGATTTGGAACTCATCCGAAAACTAAAAAGAATGACATGTAACGCCCAAATATCAGTAGTTAGCATCAAATGTAAATAGCATAGTTGATATAAAATAATCTAACCTTTTTTACTGCTGCATCAATGTTATTCCTTTGAGCCCAACCAACGGTAAAAGTTACCAAATATTTTGGTTTGTTTTTTAAATCCTGAAAATTTAAACATCAAATATGTTTGTCTACAACGGTTTTTTTCAATATTTAAGGTAATAAAAATGTGTTCAATTGCATACCTCAGAAGGTTTACCCCATAACCTTCTCAAATAAAGGTCAGTCTCTGAAACTACAATTGCTGGAGGTAACGACTCGGCTCCACGGGGATTCGTTGGAACATAAACCTGAAACCAATAAACATATTTTTAGAACCTCAATCAACAGCAATATGCAGAAACTACCATTAGCAAAGAAAAAAGGAATTGAAAAACAATGTACCGTAGGCAGTTCAGGTGTATTAGATGAACCGAGATTTTCAGGAAAACTGCGTTCATGATGATCCCCGTGCATATCAAATGGTGAAAGAAAGCTTGGATGTATATTAATCTGAAAATATATCACAGTTAACTTGATGGATGGTCATATCTGTGATATAAATTTTACCGGATATTTAAAATGAAACTACCTTAGTAAAAGAAAGATAAGGAAATGAAACACCGAGAAAATATCCTAAGATCATTCCCATGATTGCAGTTAAAACAATTCTCCCGTGATCATTTGACTTCTTTAAAAAGCCACTGTATACAAGGAAATTAATTAATCAGATACACAAATCAACAAGAATCCGAACCACGTTTTAGCACAAGTATCTCACTAACCTGCGGTACATACTTTTCATTGACTTAAATAGTGCCCAACTATAAACGTCAAGCACTAGGTCGAACCACTTATGTGTGCAATTCTACAGAGCATTTGGTGTATACCAATATTGTGTTACCAAGGTGGAAAATATCTGCAAATGAATGGCAAGTTAAAGGTGGTTGTTAAGAAAGAATACCATCCTAACATACACGATTTCCATACAGTAACATTCAATAAGTAGAAATGATGAATAATGTAACACTTTATAGGCTCTAAGTCATTAACGGTACAATAGAACCTGAGAGAATGGACATACTCACTAAATGTAAGCAAATTTATTGCGAATCAATGCTTATTTTATCATATAACAGCAAAGTTGAGACAAATAAAAATTGCATATCAATACCAAACCACATTGATCATCTCATTGAAGCATATTTGATGATATAAAAGAAAATGGCAAATTAAGAAAAAACAAAGACAATAAATGTTTATATTCTTGAATACTACATGGAACATAAGTAAATTGCAACTCCACAACACAACTAAGTCAAGTAGATAACTTACATATTAAAATACAACCAAGTTTGAACCATTACTGACATGGACATCTCTACTACTTTTCTCTACAATAAGGTCAAAAGCATTGTCAATGTTTTACGCACGTTGTTCCAAAGTAACTGGGTTGCGCTTTAACTTTCGATGGACTAGTAAATTTGCAACAGTAATGTGGATTTGTATTGGCAAAACCACCAACATTTCAATCGGCGGTTACCAGCTACAGAGATTATGTACTGACTCAAATTTCTTGCAAATACCCCAACTGCAATTTACATTTTGAAGTTAACATTTAATCGTATGATATAGGTATGGAAGACTTTTCATCACTTTCACTGTCCTTTCAAAACATGTTGACCAACTTAAATGTTTGATTATTAGAACACAACTAAGTGCCCTTCAATATGAGAAAGCAGAGTGTACTAGTGAGGGCAATCGTTCTACTTTTTAACTAACGTTTAACATCCTAAAATAGATACCATGGTACTTTTCACGAGAATAAACCGAGTACTAGTGCCAAAAACAGAAACTCAATCTCCTAGCTAGAATCTAAGAATATTACACATTAACCATCTTCCAAATAATCAAGCCATTACGTGCGAAATCTGATGACAAACTAAGATCAGTTTCAAAATAAGCCATTACTACTTAAACATTCTATCCACGTTGCCATAAACCTTTAACACCATCAACAAAACAAAGCCCCCTTCAACATGACCTATCAAAAAATATTATCCGCAGTTTGGATAGTTGTACTTTCAAAACATCCTAAAGTAGAAACCACGATAACTTTCATGAAATTTATCCTAGTAATCGCACCAAAACAGAAACTCATTTTGTACATTATTTTTGGCAAAACTAGCAGTTACCGGTAGTTGTTAACGGTAACTTTTACTATCACTAACTTTTACCAAAAGCTTCTATAAAATAAAAAACTACCACTAACTTTTACTCCTAGTTTTGCCAGACATGCCCTAAGAGCGTAGCTATATACTGAGTATATGTAATTATAAAGTGTAAAATGAGTAAAACCTAAACGCTTACTTTATTAGCATTTCAAATAGAAGCGCTCAAACAAAATCCAAAACCTAAATGCTCGTTTCCAAACATAACGCTAAACGCTCTTTTACTAGTGCTAAGTGCTACCGCTTGCCGCTACAACTAACTTTTACCCCTAGTTTTGCCAAACATGCCCTAAGAGCGTCTATAAACACTAAAATGACATAAAACTTAAACGCTTAGTATTTTATTAGCATTACAAACAGAAGCACTTAAAACGCTCATTTCCAAACATAACGCTAAACGCTCTTCGCAAAACTAAGCCACAGACATTGACAATCATCCGAAAAATTACGCCATTACGCACAAAATCCGGTAAAAAACTAACAACAACACTTTCAAATTACTCCTAAAAATCATCTAAAACTCATAATCACAAATATATAAATAAAATAGAATTAAATTAAAAAAAAATAAAAAATAAAATAAAAAAATAACCGCCAGAAAGAATAAAAAAATCACTTACACACACTAAAACACACACACACAGAGTAACCGATCATAACAATACGATTGAAAATAACAAACAACATGTATATAACGCAACATTGTAAACATCTATAATCTATTTACACATTTATAACTAATTTCTAACAGAGAATTAGGGTTTACGTAAACAAGATGGATAGAAATAGCCTTCTTCTTTGCAAATGAATTATTTTAATTTATTTAAGATGAAATGATGATACTAATAATATCTTCCTTTAATGTGCGTGAGTGAGTGTGAAAATGAAGGTGCATATGAATGTACAAGTTTTGAAACGTGATGTACAAGTTTGGAAAGAAAAAAAGAAGGTGGTTTTTGTTATTAGTGGACAGGTGGATGCAACGTAGCTTTTCTTTCTTTGGTTTGATCCCCGATTCTTTTTTACTTTCTTTTTTTAACTTTTGCTTTTTTGTATTCGATTCTTGCTATCATGACAAATGTCTTCTTTTTGTTCTAAAGGCGTTTTTTCAAATGGAAATGATTTGTGTGTGAATTTTTAGAACTTTGATATGAGCATCTAATTCTAAATGGATGTTGTGTCACATCCATCAGGGCCGAGCATTGCAGACCGCGGATCAAATTGAACCGAGAAACTGGCCCAAACTGGACCGACTGGATCAGACCAAATGTATTTCGGTCAGGTTCTCGATCTGATATTTTGGGTCAAATCGATTTTCGGTCCGGTCCAGTTTTAGAACCATGCTCAGCCCTACATCTCATTAGGAATTATATTTGTTGCTTGTGAATCACTATAAATGGACAATGTGAAGGTAAAATGAAGTATGTCAGCCAAATATAGGTTTGGTTGGTGGCTTATAAGTTTAGGTATATCTTTTTCAGCTTTTAAGTGAATTTTACACTTGAATTTATGGCTTGATACATGTCTAGTATGTTGATAGGTTCGTATCATAACTGTAATGACGAGCTTTAAGAAAACATTTGATAGAAGTTAATAACTTCCAAGATAAGATGGAGGAGGAGGATTTGCGAACTTGTATTGCTTACGATGGGCCTTTGAAAGGCTGGGAATTTGGGCGTCGGTATCACCATTGCATGGAGCTTGGCATAGGAAGGTCATTGCTCATTGGTGTCTTCGTATTGGGAAAACCGAGCTTGATAGGTGTTTGTTAAAGTTACTATTTTTAATGGAGAAATATTTTTTGGTGATAATAAACCAATTCAGAGTAAAAGTGATAGAATAATGGTTAAGAATAAAAATTGATATGATGTTGATTTTATGTGATTACTAGACGAGTACCCGCGCCTAGTGGCAAACAATTAACGATATGCGATATTGTGGTAAGTGTTTCGTATAACGTTCAAAATAGAACGTGAAAAATATCAAAATGTAATTGCAAACGGTTGTAACATGCATAATTCAACTGAATCAAAAGTTCTTAACATGTATCAAAGAGCATATAAAAATATTTAGTGAAATTGAAAATAAAAAATTATATCAATTATGAGATGACTGAGAATACACGTTACTCGTAGTGTAAAACTTCTTGATACACGACATTTGAGGTGTTGAATCCTCTTTGATTGACTACACTTTGTAGTTATTATTGTATCTATTAAGGAATGGGATTTGACCCAACTAAAAAAAAAAAAAATGTATACACAGTTGTATAATGACTTTTGACTAAATTATTTCAGAGAACTTTGTATAATATCTTTGGAATTAATGCGCCGGAACAATCAACGATTAAAGTACCAATCGTTTGTAAATTGTCAATCAAGAAAACATTTTGACATTTTATACTTTGTGACAACCAACTACAGCAAGTGACTATCCATATATAAATCGGTGAAATTATGAGTTCAACATATTCCAAAAATACGGCTCTAAAATTCAATTCATAGATAAAACTGATTTCGGTTGCATTTAATAGTAATAGTGTATTTTCATGTATAAAATTAATAATTTGCATTAGGTGTAGTTGACATTGTGTAATTGACAATATTATTGCATTTTCATCGTGTGTCTTAATGGTACAATTTGCAACTTTGCATTTTCATTGTGTATAGTTGACATAGACACAAAGAATTAACATTTCAAGATTTCCCATTGAATACATTCTAAACACCCATCGATGCAAAGAACATATGAAAACATTTAGTTGTTTCCTTAATTAGTTTACTGCTTAGTAAAGGATACTCGTTTATAGCAATTCAAGCTTTTCAACAACTTTCTTAATTAGTTTACTGCTTACTCGTTTACAGCAATTCAATCTTTTCAACAATTTATTGACTCTTCAACAATTTCAACAATTCAAAATTTTTAAAAATTTCAAAAATTGCTAAATATTGAAATACTTAGAAGTTACAAAAGTTTTAATTATCCAAACATATTACAAAATTTACACCATAAAATTTATAACAAAACTTGCACAATATACTTTATAACAAAATTTAAACCATAAACCTTATAACAAAATTTATTCAACCAAAAATATTATAACAAACTTTAAACACAGTTAACATTATAACAGAATTTACACTATAAACTATACAACAAAACTTCAACTATAAACTTTACAACAAATGTTAACAACTTTATATTAAAAAATCTATATAAAAAAACTTAAAACAAATATCAACTTTAAAAATAAATTGCACATATCCTGGCAACAAAAGTGCTTCAGCGGCGACATAAGTTGTAACACCCCCAAAAATCGGGTCCAGCGGAAGCATACATGTCACTGGGGCGTTACTAAATTGGTATCACAACACCAAGTACAGAGAACGGTTTTATCTCAACTGTTTAGGAAAATTTCATAAATCAAAACATTAAGTTTACATCATTCCAAAAATAGTGCGAAAAATATAGGCCCATAAAAGAGTTTAAGTGGTCCCAAATACATCAGAGTCATCTATGACCATGTCATGCCTTGCCAAAAGCCTTCAATAGTAGCTATCGCCTTAAACCTGAAAATACATGCTAAAAAGTGTCAACACGAGGTTGGTGAGTTCATAGGTTTGTATAAATAGCAATTTAGTATAAAAGAACTGTGAGTTCGATAAAAGTTTTGTGACCATTGTGTCGCTCACAATGTCATCAAATATAGTTTACTTTCAAGTAAATGTAGTAATGTGGACCACAAGGTTTTCGAGTGTGAATAACTGTTTACATACAAATCAATTTCAGTTTTAGTGACTATTGCTTTACTCACAGTGTCATGAAAAATATCAGTAAAGTAGACCATAAGTGTTAAGCATAAAGTTGGACCATAGGCAAAGTATGTGATCATTACAACGAATATAATGTCACATAAAAGTAAAAGTCTATTACGCTAGCACTAAGTTCATGCAACCGAAGCTATGACAGTGTGCATGCTCTAAAAGCATGTTAAATATAAAGGCCCGGCAAGTGTTTATCCCGATACACTTGTAATTCGACCTGTTATACATTCGCGTTTGCCTATCCGGTCAAACCGAACGGGGGAGTCACCCCCAATAGATCTATTTATAACATTCGCGCTTCCCAGCAGGAATTGACGGTTCATGAGTTTGGGCATAGTGGGATTTAAGGGTTTAGGCTAATCCGCGAAATAGTTTAAATAAAGCATAAGTTTCAGTGTGGTCCATAAAAGTGTTTGCATAAAAGCAAGTGTCATTCAAGTGTTTATGTAACATCAATGATTTGTAAAGTGGTTTGCATATAAGCAATAGTTCATAGAGGGTATTGCACAAAAGCAATAGTTCATATATAAAGTGTGTTGCATAAAAGCAATAGTTCATAAAGTGTCACTACAAGAAAAGGGGGTTTTTGGGACGAAACTTTTTGGAACGGTCAAAAAATCGTGCCAAATACACGTATTTGGCACTTGTGGGTTAACCGTGACAAAAAAGTAGGTATTTGGAACGGCTATTAAGAAAATGTTCCAAATACGTATGCGTTTGGAACGGTTTCTAATAATGGTGCCAAATACATGTGTATTTGGAACGGTTTGAGTTAATAGTGCCAAATATTTATGTATTTGAGACGGTTTGTACCACTAGTGCCAAATTTGTATATGTATTTAGAACTCTATCTATTGTTGGTGCCAAATACTCATGTATCATGAACAGTTGGTACGAATGGTGCCAAATACTTATATCTATTTGGAACCTTATTTAATGCTGGTGGTGTCAAATACTTACGTATTTACGATCTTTATAGGTTGTGAAAAAGACAAATGTATTTGGGTTGACTATGTGGAACATCTTTGAAAAGTACCCAATTTACACTTTTTTCCGTACGTGTGTTACTATATTTTGATTTTATTATATTGGACATTAAATTAAATTCATAATCGGTTTTATTAATTTACTCGAATATTCAGTAGCCCTTCGTTATTAACTTTTAATCGCTATAATCAATCAACATATCAAATTAATATATATCATATTACTTGAAATGCGTCATCTTCTAATTTTTGGTGAGTTAACTTTGTTGTTTTCTTAAATAAACCATTACAAAAAATCGCCATTTTTACCAAAAAAACCAGGGTAAAAACCCTTTACCAAAAAAAAAATAAATAAAAATAAAAAAATCGCCATTTAGTGGCACACATTTTTAGGCTTTGTTTGGGGACGGGCTTATTGAGCTTATAGCGGCTTGTGATTTTAAAATAAGTTAGCTTATAAAATAAGCCTTGTTTGTCACACAGGCTTATGAGGCTTATAGGTTATAAAATAAGTCATAAGCCTCAATAAGCCTAAACCCATAAAATTTAAAAAAAAAAAAAAAAAAAAAAAAAAAAAAAAAAAAGCCTTATAGGGACTTATAGCTAGTCAAATTACTTGAATACCATTCAAAATGTAATGGATTATCACATAAAAGCTGAAAATATATGTGATTTTAATTTGATGCATTTTTTATACGATTTTACATTAATAAGATTTAGCTCAAATAAATTCATCAAACAACTTTATAATAAAAATATAAACTCAAGTTTTCGGCTTATAATATAAGCCTAGTCCCAGCCTCCGCCTCAGCTTCAGACTCAACCTCTCAATTCTATCACATGGATTATTTGATCATTTTTAATATATTGTTATTTGCCAAAAAATAAAAAATAAAAAAAATAATTTATATTTTATGCCATTAAATACCATTCAATATTTTATGCCATATATCAAAGCTCTTTTTCTAATTGTGTCATGGAGTATTATTATCTTAAAAAGAAAGGGGAAAAAATCTCAAATTTCCTTGGCGGGCCTTTGTTAAAAAACTAAAAAACAATGAGCGGGCTTTTAGTCCCTCAAACATTTCATATTCATTTGCAATTTAAAAACCCTACCCATCAGGTTCTCTAGTGGCGGCATAGTTTACAATTTTCTCATTGCCTATGTTCCTTTTGCCACTCCTATTATCAAGCGGGTAAGTGTTCCAACCGCGATTCCTTTAATCTTATACCTCGTGTTTATTTTGTATTAGGATTCCGAGTATTACAAAAGTGAATTTAATTACATAGAAAGTTATAAAGGAAAGGGTAGATGGAATGATCAAAGTTTTCTCTTGAGATGTTTGACATTCAATAGATTATATGTATAACACGTGTAACTGATGTTTTATATTGTGTGTCTAATCACTCTACTCCATCATAGTATGTGTCCGTGAGCAGAAGACCTTGAGATTAGTGGATTGTTCTATGTTTGCTGCTCTTGGTGGTTTAACCTACATATTAAGCCGCTCTCTTGCTATTGAGGTACTTTTTTTACTCGCATTTTCTTGTTATACCTGGTTTTCTTGATGCCACTCATGTCATGTTAGTCTAGTTAAAAAAAACTAGTTGAATTCTTTCACATTTTAAAGGCCAAATAGCCACATTTAAACTTGTGTAAAATTATTGAGTCCGTAATAATGGGTGTGACAAATTTACTACACATATAAGTGTGGATGTATTATCCAAATTTCTATGATTAAAAGTGTGGAAATATTTTTTTAATGTTCACACCTAAAAGTGTGGCAAAATTGCAAAAAATGTTTATAATAAAAAGTGTGAAAACATTTGCTACACATATAAGTGTAGCTTTAATATAATTGTACACACTTATATATGTGGATTATTTTTTTGGAATATTTGTGACACTTATAAATGTATCAAAATTATTATCCATATAAAAAAAGTCCACATTTAACCATACCGTGGCAAAATAAATGTGAAGAATAACACTATTTTTTTTAGTCTCATGAGATGGGATATTGTAGTTGGCAATGGTATGTAATAATTCATCGTTTCTTTTCCCTGAAATTAGTATCAGTTCCAATTTTTTTTCATGTTTTTTTTAGGTGGCGACTGCCGTATTGTTGCTTGTCTTGGCCGGTCTGATAAAAGCTATAACTTATCTGGTAAGCTAATGTTAATGTTGTTCTTGCAGTCAAGTTATCTTTAGGGCTGAATATGAACCAAAAATACTAATAATATCTCTTGCATCTCATCATTAGCCTTCTATTATATTATATATGAAGCAACGAGGCATCATTGTGAAAATTGATCATTTTATCATATATCTAGTAAAAGATTTTATGAAAGTTGTATAGTTGTAATAGACTACTGTGTTTGTTATTTGGTTTCGAGTTTGAAACTTTTGACCCGTTTAACCCGTTTCTAATGTTGGAATCTTATTTAATGCAGGTTTATGATGAAGATGTGATCCGATGAGCTTTATTCGCTTCCGTTAGTAATAAAATCGTATTAGTGATGTAAATTGAATTTTAGTTATTGTTTTGTCATTCTAAAGACCATGGTTTACAAGGATGTTGGATGTATTGTTTTTTTTACTTTATGGTATTCAAGTGACAATGTTGACTTGATTTATGGATGATTAATAAAAGTTGAGTTCAAGTTATTTTTTGCTTCAATTGAATTATATTTGCGCATACTTTAGATGTTTAGTTGATACGATGGTGTACTAAAACCCGTTTGTAACGAAAAATGGTGCTAATACACGTTAGCAATGAATATGCAAACCATGCCAGATAATTTATTGGCACAAAAATTAGAAACCGTGCCAAATACGTTTGTCACGGCAGATAAAACCGTGCTATTTAATTTTGGCACGATAAATAAAAACTGTAACAAATAAGCATTTGGCACGGGAGATGAATTGGTACCAAATATGCATTTGGCACAAGATATAGAAAGTGTGACGAATGCTCATTTTGGAACGGAAGATTGTTGGTCGTGCCAAATATCTCACTAATGGCACCCCAAAATTAATCCGTCCTAAAAACCGTGCCAAATACTATTTAGCACAGTTTTAACCCGACCCAAATGTATTTGGCACCCTCATATTTAAGACGGAGCCAAAACCGTGCCAAAGCCGTGCCAAATAGCATTTGGCACGGTTTTTTGAGTATTTGGCACAGTTTTCCACCCTCTCAAATACCAGTATTTCTTGTAGTGTGTGTTGCATACCAGCAATAACTCATAAAGCGTGTTGCATAAAAGCAAGAATTCATAAAGTGTTTGCACGTTTCTCACCCCATGTTGGTAAAGCAAAGCAAAGTAAAGTAAAGAGTGGGGCTATAAACTTACATTAATATGAAATTATGTTTAGAGTACTTGTAAAAGTAAAAATAAATAGTTGAGCATGTATCTTCCCCAAAGAGTTTATAAAGTAATTAAAAGAGTAAAAGTGAGGCTATGACTCACCTTGGTAAAGCAGATAGAGTAAAGTCAAATGGTATAAGTGTGCGGCACCGACACGCGACCTAAATTAGTATGGCAATTCTTAGTTTACAGTTTTGTGTACTCATGACTCAAAGAGTTTAAATAAATTTAAGTGTTTACAAGTAGATGTGTTTAATGTTGCTTGTGTGGCAGAGTTTATGTTTAAATCATTTCAAAGTGTTTGTAAGTATTGGCTCTTGGACAACTGTACAATTATATATAAGAGTATATAAAAGTATTTGTGACGAGTAAGTTTCCGGTTCGGTCGTAACCGGACAACCATGTACGGAAAGTATTCACAATAAGTGTTTGTGAAAAATAGTCATTGATATTAATAAATACTTTTCGTCAAGTATTTATATTAATAATGTTTAGATACGGTATATAAATATTTACATTAGTTCTTGTTATAAATATTTTCTTGCTATTCTTAATTTTCGTCCTTTGTGTGGCTTTAGTATTAATACTAAATATACTAGTTTGACGAAAAATGTGGACAAAATATGTTGAAAATCTTAGTTATTACATTTTTATAAAGTGCTATAAAAAAATATACTAGACCAGGTCCAAAAATAATTGCCAAAACGCTATCATAAAAATAATAGCAAAAGGTGTCCACAAGATTTGAACTCAGGTTATCAGGTTGACAAATGAATAGCCCACCCAGTGGACTACATTTGCTTAGGTGTTTAGTATTGCAAATGTTTAGTATACACTTTGTTGAAAAGATATTAACCAACCCGTGTGAAAAACTGTCAAAAGAAATAAAAACAAAAATGAAAGATGCAAGGTTCGAACACCTGACCTGCCGTTTGGCACCAAACAACGCAGCCAACTATGCTAAGGATGCTTAATTGTTTAAGTCTACAAATCATGTGTACTTAAAGTGCTCTAAACTGTTTTATATTTTGTTAAATTTCTACTCAGTATACTAAGCATGCGTATGGTTTGTTTGCATGAGTGAAGTTTTGTGTTTTCTTCCATTTCAAATTTGATTTGTAATCTTATTAAGCATGCACTCCTCAATATCTTAAGCCTTTAAAACAACACTTGAATGTCGAGAAAAGACCAAATAAACAACAACTAAGACCATCATACTGTTGTGGGTTCGAGGCAAACAACACTCGACAAAAAAAAAAAAAAAAAAAAAAAAAAAACCTCGTGACCCCTCCACTGTGGTTCGACCACAGTGGTTTTCGACCCAAACGTAAACCACGTAAAACCCAAGTCGTTTAACAAGGTTAACTTAAACAAGCCAAAACATAAGTTTCTGTTTCTTTTAGTCATTTTGTGTCCAAACTTCAAACAAGTTCGACATTTATATGTGTATGTCGATTTCGAGAGCCAATACGTACTAGCTTATTTTATTTACGCCTTTAAGTGTTAAGCAAGTTTTAAAAGTACCACACAAGTCTTAAACACAATCCTATTCATACCATAGCATGTATGTACGTGTGTGTGTATATATATATATATATATATATATATATATATATATATATATATATATATATATATATATATATATATATATATATATATATATATATATGTTCAAAAGAAATTCATTTAGTGAATTAGTATGCATATAGCAAGTTTAAATGTGAGTTTATTAGACAAAATAACAAAGTAGTGCAAGTTGAAACCCTTACGGTGGGGAGTTATGGATCGAGCAAGGAGAAGGAATGCAAGAAGATTTTGTAACCCAAGATTTTTTTTTCCCTTTTAAACCCTTGTATGCTCTTGTTGTTTTGGTGATATTTTACAAGTGAATTTGAGAAGTAAGGAATGTGTGTTTGCTTGTAGGTTATAAGGACACAGGAGGAGAATAGTTTTTGCTTGGTGGTGTGAGAGTAGTGAGTGAAACAAGTTGACTTTTATAGCCAAAACATGGTATGGTCATTGGATTATTTTAGGTATTTGTTTGCATGAGTTTCAAGTAAAGAGATAAAAGAGATTTGGAAGGGTTAGGCATGCATGTAGTCGGCTGATTTTATGGGCATGAGAAGACATTGTCTTGTCAAGTTTTGTTGAATACGCAACACAAGAAAAAGAAAAGAAAGCATGTGTTGTTCCCTTGACTTGCCTAATGTCCTAAGGTTTATGTTGTTATATCCCATTTTTAAAAGTCTAAGTAATTTTTTTTACTTTTTTATTTTTTTTTATTTATTTATTTTTTTTTAAGTATTAGTATGGCTTAATGTAATATAAAAATCTCTTACTATTATTTAATTCCGGAAGGGCGGCACTTTAATAAAAGTGACGAGGAAGATAAGTTTTGATTTTTTTTACGGAGTATATTATGTGTCTTGTTGAGTTTCAATGTGAGTTGCGGTGTCCCGGTTTGACACTATAATTAAAAAGAAATGTATAAAATACATTTGTGAGAGCGTTTTTATACAAGTATTATAAAAACATTTTATGGACTCGAACATGAGTTAAATAAATTATTGCCATAACTAATAGGTGTTGGTACGCGTGTGGGATCATTTATTAGAAAAACAATATAACTTCTTGTTTTTAAATTTAATTAGTCGACAAGTGTCAGAAAATATGAAAGGTGCATTTTCTGATAAAATAAATATTATTACTATTTAAAATAATAGTAAGGGAAAATTACCATTTGTCACATAAGTGTTGGTTTCGCTGGAAATAATATGTTGACGTCCGATGGTGGTGGAGGTCCGGTGGGGGCAGCTTGGTTCCACCGGTGGCAGAAAAGATATATAGATCTACAAATAATATGTATAGATCTTTAAAAAAAAAAAAAAAAAAAACTCAAATATGAAAACCCATGGTGGTCGTGGGTCTTGGTGCCTCGCCGTGGGGTTTTCTTGGTGGTGACGTCCGGTGGTTGACGAAATCGTGTCTATGGTGGTGGTGGCGTCGTCGTGTGGTGGTGGTGGTGGGGATAGTGGAATAGATGAGAGGGTGAGATTAGAGTATTTGTGGGCGCATTTTTGTGGAGAGGGTGAGATGAGAGTGGGGTGTGTGTGTGCGCGTGCGCGTTTAGAAAAATAAAGTTGAATTAAATGGGATAGGGGATAGACATTGATTGACATATGACAGACATTGATTTGCACTTTCGATTTTCATTCATTATTTTCCATCAATACTTTCCATTCAATACTTCTCATTTATTGACATGAATTGTTGCCATTTAATGATTTGCAGTTTCGATTTACATTCATCGACCAAGCACGATTTCCATTGATTGACAAGGATAAAATGGGCATTGACTGAAATTTCAGTTTTTCACATTTCACTTTGACTATTTTTCATTATAAGTAATTAAGATATATGCTCATAACAAATTTTTCCTCGTTTATGACCCACAATAGGCCAAAGGAGAGCTACTCTTCGGTATATTTTATGTCGAACTAGCTTATTCATCAACTTAAGAACACCCACAATGGGATCGTGATAACTTGTGTAGTCGTGTAACACATAACATGCCAAAGGATAAGCTACTCTTCACTATATATTTTATATTGGAGTAGCCTTTTCACCAATCAAAGAGCACCTGCAAAGGCCTCGTGGACCGCTAGAGTTCAATCGTGGTGAGCTCATGATTGATCAACTCGCAGTTCAGACCCTGCAAAGGCCTCGTGGACTGCTAGAGTTCAATTGTGGTGAGCTCATGATTGATCAACTAGCGGTTCAGACGTTAAAGCGTTTCAAACATGTTTTTTTTAGCTGTTAGTGGCAGTTGTGATAGTTGCGAGGTAAAACTAGTGGGATGGTAATTACCTAATATAATGTTAAGATGTCAGTCAATTTGCACCGACCACTACATATAAAATCATAAAGTACAATCTAATGACTTAATTTGTACTCGTATACAACAAATATTGAATTGATGATGGTATTTTAAAATGCAACAAAACTTCTGAACTATGTGATGCCGTCCAGCAATCTATACACGATTCTTATTTAATTGATGTCATGTGAGAAATGTTTTGTTACATTTTTCAAGAACACTTTCACAAATACAAAAATGAAGTTCAAGACCCCAAAGATCAGCTCTCTACATGACATCAAGTTAAAAAAAGGAGAGACAGGCTCTTCTTGATTTCAAAGCTCAAGTTCAAGACCCCAAAGATCAGCTCTCTACATGGAAGACCTGAAGAAGAAGACGATTGTTGTAAATGGAGTGAAGTCATGTGCGGCAACCAAACAGGTCATGTCACAGAGCTTGAATTGAACGGTCTTGAAGGTGAGATTACCCTTTCGTTGCTTAACTTAAGCTACTTAAATCAACTTCCTCTTTCTGAAAATTCTTTGTCATGGAACCATTCCCGAGTTCATATACTCCATGACTCATTTAGCTTATCTTGACCTTAGTTGTTTGAAACAACCGTAATCTCTCAAACAACTAAGGTCAAGAAAAGAAGAATTTTCAGAAAGAGCAAGTTGATTTAAGTAGCTTAAGTTAAGCAAGGAAAGGGTAATCTCACCTTCAAGAACGTTCAATTCAACCTCTGCAACATGACATGTTTGGTTGCTGCATGTGACTCCACTCCATTAACAGCAATCATCTTCTTCTACATGTCTCCATGTAGAGAGCTGATCTTTGGGGTCTTGAACTTGAGCTTCGAAATCAAGAAGAGCCTGTTTCTCCTTTTGATACACGATTGTTATTTACTTGATGTCATGTGAGAAATCTTTTGTTATTTACTGCTGCATCAATGTTATTCCTTTGAGCCCAACCGAAGGTGAAGGTTACCAAATATTTTGGTTTGTTTTTTAAATCCTGAAAATGTCAACACCAAATAAGTTGATGTGCAACATTTTTTTCAATAAATAAGGTAATAAAAATGTGTTCAATTCCATACCTCAGAAGGTTTACCCCATAATCTTCTCAAATAAAGGTCGGTCTCTAAAACTACAATTGCCGGAGGTAACGACTCTGCTCCACGGGGATTCGTTGGAACATAAATCTGAAACCAAGAAACATATTTTTAGAACCTCAATCAACAGCAATACGCAGAAATATCAATAACAAAATAATAACAATAATAATAAGAAGAATGTACCGTAGGAAGTTCAGGTGTATTAGATGAACCAAGATTTTCAGGAAAACTGCGTTCATGATGATCCCCGTGCATATCAAATGGTGAAAGAAAGCTTGGATGTAAGTTAATCTGAAAAAATATGACAGTTAACGTAATGGATGGTCATATCTGCAATATAAGTGTTATCGGATATTTAAAATGAAACTACCTTGGGAAAAGAAAGATAAGGAAATGAAACACCGAGAAAATATCCTAAGATCATTCCCATGATTGCAGTTAAAACAATTCTCCGGTGATCATTTAACTTCTTTAAAAAGGCACTGTATACAAGGAGATTAATTAATCAGATACACAAATCAATAAGAATCCGAACCACGTTTTAGCAAAAGTATCTCACTAACCTGCAGTACATCCTTTTCACTGACTCAAATAGTGCCCAACTATAAAAGTCAGGCACTAGGTCGAACCAATTATGCTTGCAATTCTACAGAGTATTTGGTGTATATCAAAATCGTATTGCCAAACGGAAAAATACCTGCAATTGAATGGCAAGTTAAAGGTGGTTGTTAAGAAAGAATACCATCCTATAGCCTAATTATAAAATGAAACTTTAGTCCTAACATACACGATTCCATAAAGTAACATTCAAAGAAGAATATATGAGAAAATACATAAAATTATAGACTCCTAGTTACTAATGGCACCTGGAGATCAAGGCGAAAGATCCGTAACAAAGCCTCAGATAAGGGGCATACTCACATAACATAAGCAAATTTATCACACATCAAAGAAAACTTTAGCATAAAACAGTTAACTTTAGACAAAACAGAAGATGCATATCAATACCAAACCACATTGATCATCTCAGTGAGGCAGGTTAGATAATTTAGAAGAAAATGGAAAATAAACAGATAACAAAGACAATAATGATTTACAACAGTACTACTTTTTTCTCTATGATAAGGCGTTTTATTCCCACCATTCATGAGACATGTGGTTAGGTAACTAGCAATCTGTCACTACCCGCAATAAAGATTATGTACTGCAACATGTAAACTTTAGACAAAGCAGAAAATGCATATCAATACCAAACGACATTGATCATCAATACTACCAAACCACATGAGAAATGTGGTTAGGCATCCGTAGTACTCTCTACAATAAGGTGTGGTAACTTTAAATTACTAGTAAACTAACAATCTGTTACATTTCAATCTGTGACTACCAGCGATAAAGATTATGTACTGCAACATGTTTGTTCTAGAAAATACTCTGACTTGAAAACTCGAAAGATAGCTTACCCCTTCATTATACAATACTCTAATCCAAGCCAACATCGTTTAATTATATACTCTCACTGTCCTTTCAAAACAAAAATGTTTGATACAAAAATCAATCCCCATTCAACTTGACCAACTAGACCATTATTCACGCCTTGTTCTTTCAAATCAACGTTTAACATCCTAAAAACAGAAACCATAGTAATTTCCTGGCGCGCAACTCTGTTGGTTCCAAAGGGGGGCTTACACTCTCGTGGGCCGCTGAGTCAGTCTAAACATTTTTTTCCACTAAGGCGGGGGACTAACGTATTACGACAACTTTATAAATATATTTAAAAAAAAAAAAAAAAAAAAAAAAAAGTTGTAAAAAATCAGGTCTAGGGATGAGCATTTCGACCCGAATCCCGAAACCGTACCCTGATATACGGTACGCTACTGGGACAACAAAATAAGGTGAAAAAAAATAGGACCACTAATTTGGTATGGACCTGTACCAAATCGGGAAATTTAAAAAAAAAAAAAAAAAAAAAAAAAAAAAAACGGGGAAAACCCGATTTTTTGGATAAAAGTCAAGGGTTCGAATTTTGGCTCGCGCGTGGGTTGTACAATGGATGGTGTCAAAAGGCACCCAGGCGTAGGTGTTCTAGCCAATTCACAATTTTTTTTTAGATCTATATAAATCACATATTCCACAAACTACCATTATTACTACTACTTAAAACCTTGAATCCACATCATCAAACACATAAACACACAGTAATCGATCATAACATCGTAAATAACATAATTGTAACACAACAATGTAAACATCTATACACATTTAAAACAAGTGATTTCTAACAGATCTAACGGAAAGTTAAGGGTTTACGTGAACAAGGTAGATAATAAGAGCCGCCTTCTTTGTCTTCTTCGCAAATGAATTATTTTTATTTTATTTAGATTGATAATGAAAATATCTTCGTTTCAATAATGAAGTGCATCTGAATGTACGAGTTTTGATACATGATGTACAAGTTGTGATGTGTTTAGATAAGACTAGAGAGAGTGGTGAACCAAGTCAACACCTGTCATGTCGGCGATCAGACATGACTCACGTGTCAGTGGTGGCCCATTTTTTATTATTCAAACATTTTAAATAACAAATTTAAAATTCATTAAAAATAAAAAACATTACAATACTAAATCAAATAAACATTAAAAACATTACATAAATTATTGAAATAACACTAAAAATATCACAGAAATTTTTCATCGTCATCATCAATACCGTCTTCGTCTTTATTCTCTTGATTGAGCTGTTGATTTCTACGATTTCTCCAAATGTGTTCAATCAAATCAAATTTTAAGTGTAGATGAGTTGATGCATCGTGTATCTCTTGAGTAACTACTAAAGATTCTTCAAATGTTCTTAAGGGATCGTGTGGTTGGTGGTCCTCATTTTTGAACAATGTAGGACATATCATCCGCTGCTTGTGTTGAATAATCATATTATGTAATATGATACATGTATATATAATATCTCGGAGATCCTTTTTATACAGCCCTCGAGACGGAAATTTAAGCATTTTTCACTTCTTCTTCAACACACCAAAAGCCCGTTTCACATCTTTCATTGCTGCTTTGTGCTTCCTCTTGTACAATATTCTTTTATCATCACTCGTGGGAGGATTTGAGATGGACTTAATAAGAACGGTCCATTATTGATATATCTCGTCAGTAAGATAATATCCCCTTTTATATTATACATCATTAGCCTCGAATTCAAGGTCTGGTGCTCTCCCAGATATGATATCAATGAAAACAGGGGAACGATGTAAAACGTTTACGTCATTGTTCATTATAGAGACATCAAAGAACCCATGCCAAATCCATAAATCTTGGGAGGCGATCGCTTCTAATAAAATGAATGGATGTGGCCCGTGATCACCCCTAGCATATTGACCTCTCAATCCATTTGGGAAATTCTCCCACACCCAACTTGTAAAATCAATGCTTCCCATTATTCCAGGAAACCCATGCTTATGCTCGTGATGAGCATATAATCTTTCAAGGTCATAATACGTGGGCTTTCGGAAATACTCAGGACCATATAATTCCATGATAACATTGCAAAACTTACGGAGATAGTCACGGACTGTTGTTGCAGCCACTGTCAGATTCTCGTCAAGAGATTCAAGAATGGCCGCGTATCCCAATTGACGAATGGTCGCAGTACACTTGACCAATGGGCTAATACCAGGTACGCCCCTACAATTAGGAGTTTGTTGAAAATAAAGAGAATAATCGGTTACCTCTCGAACAATTCGTGTGAATAGTTCTCAGCTCATTCGGAACCGCCAACAAAATGTTATTTCGTCGAACTGCGGGTTTCGAAGAAGTATGCTGTCACTAAACGACTATGAGCACCCTCATGATCCCTAGGTATGTACCTTCGGGCAACTTTTGGCTGTTATGCTTGATAAGCGTGCCAAGCAAACTCTGCAAATTCCACAAACTCACTCATAACTTCATCATCGTCGGAAGACAAAGAACAAAACAATGGCTCGTAAGACATGGTGAATATTGATGAGAAGTTGGTTGAATTGTGTTTGAAATTGTGTGTTTAGAAGTGTGTTTGATGTTAAGGTAAATTGCAAAAATGGTCCTTAACGTTCCACGAAATTGCAAAAACGGGACCGAGACAAAAAGTAGCGTAAAAAAGACACCAACGTTCCAAATTTTCGCAAAATCGCAACCGAGAGGCCTTTTCCGTTAATTTTCCCGTTAAGTGCCACGTAGTTGAGGGTAGTATCGTCATTTCACTGTTCCCCGGGTACTAAGCTAGTGACACTGTAGCTTGAGGGACTAAATTTGCAAGCGATTGTTTGCCTTTTTTACAAACGGTACACTATCCAGCCCCAGTTAAATATGAACGTTGCAGCACATTAAAGTTTCACACTTTCCGAAATCCGGCAAAAAATATGGTCTTGATTTGTGACTGTGGGAAACAAGCAACAATCAAAACAAGCTGGACAAACAGGAACCCAGGACGACGATTCTACTGTTGTCCTTCATGTGGGTTTATTGGATGGACGGATCATCCAATGTGTTGCCGAGCAGTTGCTGTGATTCCTGGCCTGTTGAGGGCAAGGAATGAGCTTGAAGAAGAGTTGAAGGAGCAGTTGAGGTTGATGAGGGAGAAGGATCAGCAGATTAAGAAGCTCAACAAGTTTCTTATTTTTAGTTGGCTCTTTTTTTTCATTGCCATTAAGTTGCTTTAGGTTGGTCGTTGGTATGTAGGTGTGTTGACATCTTTCTGGGTTGTATCATCACAGGGTATAAGGTCATCCCTGGTTTGTATTGACCTTCATGTTAATAAAAAGTGTTTGATTTTAGCACTATAGTGGGATCATCGTTGTTTTGGTTGTCCTTGTTATTATAAGAAGACAAATGTAGTCAATATTACAGAATCAATATGCAGTAAACTTGGTTTCTGGTTCCTTATCAACTTTGACTTACAAAAGTCAAAACAAGTTTGGGTCATTCGGTATACTTATGTAGTGGGCATGTTGGGTCATTCAATATACGTAAGTATATGATAATGGCAAACCACAAATTGTGCACAACATTATACAACAAATAAGTATATGATGATGGCAAACCACAAATTGTGCACATCATTATGCAGCAAATAATGATGGTAAACCAAAATGAAAACAAATACCATTCCTAATTAATCAAGTCTAAAAAACAAATTACGTACAAATAATTGTCTAGAAGACAGAAACTGAGTTACACAATCCATACACATATTGTGTTAAAACACATGAACGAATAACCAACCCAAGGTTATTGCACCATCACAATTGTGTTGACTCACTTGGCGATTTTGGCTTTTCTCTTGATCCTATTCTTCCTTTGACCTCCACCATTCCCAACAGATTGTGATACATGACTTGCTTGTGTTCCAACTTGATGACTTGGCCCTCCTGCTACCTCACTTGCTTGTGTTCCAACTGGCTGACTTGGCCCTGCTTCCACCTCTGTTGCAGAAGATCCCACTGGCTGAGTTGATCTTTCTAGTACCTCATCTGGTACTCCTTCCCTTCTTCTTGTCCCTTGGTTGCCTCTTCGTCCCGTACAAGCTCTCTTATTATGACCCTACCCACCACATGCACCACATTTGACAGTCTTGCCCCTTTTTTACAGCTTCCCATTCTTCACCATTGATTTTTTCATAACTTGTTCAGCAATCTCATCCCTTGACACTCTTATCTTCTTCCGTGGTCTCCCAATTGGAACATGGTAGTGAGGTGGCTTTAGTTCACTAGGGATAGGGCATTTAGGCCAAAAGTGTCGACCAGCAATTCCTTCAATCTTGTGTTGATACATCGCCCTCCATGTGGTTAACCAATAACATTGGTGCACATAATCCTCTGGGATCACAACCATGTTGTCAGTTGATTCCTTGTTGTGTTTAGCCATGTCGTTGATAGTCGCAACAACATGCTTACATGGAATACCAGTGAGTTCCCATCTCCTACATGTGCATTCCATTTTCGGCATAATCACAACACATTGGTCACGCCAGCCTCCGGCACACTGGTATGTATCCCCCCCACTCCATAAAACCTTATACTCATTTGCTTCCTCCTTGATGGTTTCTAAAATTTTAGTTGCTGTTGGGGTTAAGAGACCTTCACATCTGTCTATTACATGCTGCACACTAACAATTCTCTTCACAAGATACTGCCTGATGTACTCCAAACAGCAGTTAAGACTTGACCAATGTGATGTCCTTTGATAAACGCCCCATCCAGCCCTAGTATGTCCCTTCTGCCTGCTTTGTAACCTTTTTTCAATGCACCAATACAAACATAGATCCGTCTAAAAACCCTTGAAGAAACACTTGAATCAGGGTTTGCTTCAACTTGAATTTTCACAGTTGTATCAGGGTTTCTATTCTTCAATTCCAAAGCGTAATCCCTAAGATTGGCATACTGTTCTTCATGGTCGCCGTCAATTTGTTTCTGAGCAAATTCCCTTGCTCTTGATATCTTTGTGGTAGGGACATCAAGCTGCAATTTTTCATTTATTTCCATTGCTATTGCAGCTGTCGGGGCTGTGCGGTCTCTAACAAGAATTTTAGCAACCTCGGATGAAATGAATCGTGCAGTTAACAATTTAATTTTTCTTGTTTGTAGGCATTTATGTTCATCATTTAATCTTTTGACACTCCAACTCCTTTCATCACCCACTTTTGACACATGTAGGGACCATTCGCACATGGCCTTGTTATTTTTTTTGTATGTTTTGGAACTTGCAAATTTGCCCTTTGACTGAGAAGAAGAAGCTGATGGTTTACTACTTCCTATATCCTTTCTGCCATAACCCACAACAGTCCCTCTACACATCGCTCGAATCCTTTCTTGGTCACACTTTTCAATCCTAATATCTCTTTGGGACTCCAACGCATAGATTCTGAGCTTATCTTTGATATCCTTGGGTTGTTTAAATGTTTCTGTTACAAAAAACTCTCCCTTCATGACATTCGACTTAGCCTCATACTCCTTCCTTATTTCTTTTAACCTTATCTTGCGTAGGTTGACAAATTTGTTATTATTGGCTTCTTCATCACTATGAAAATCATCATCAAAGTTATAGCCACTATCATGATCCGTATAATCTGTCATACACTCATCAGCTAACTTTGATACATTATCAAACTGGGGATCAAAATCAAACTTAAAGTCCGTCATTTCCACTCGTGGCTCAATAGGGGCTCTCACATCATCCTCTTCATCTTCAAACTCAGACACATGTACAACATGTTCTTCCTTGTTTACCTGCTGTGTTGAGGTGCCCACATCATCCCTTTCAACATCATCACTTTCAACATCATCCCTTTCCACATCATCCCTTTCCACTACTTCTTCTAAATCAACATAGTTTTTGTTGAGCTCTAAAACCACATCCTCACTCTGGTCAAGTTCTGCAACCATGTCTGTAATCAAGTCGTCTCCCACACCAACATTATCTCCAGGACTAGCAAACTGGTACAAGTCGTCATCTGTAAGTTGAGATTGTTGCTCAACTTGTTCTGGGCCATCAACTTGTTATGGGCCATCAACTTGTTCTGAGCCATCAACGCCACTTACAGGTGGTTGCGCAGCATGAGTGTCTGTGTCACCAACAACTCGGCTTACATGTGGTTGCGCAGAAAGAGTGTCTGTGCCATCCAACACTTCATCAATTATTTGGGTTTCATCTTCAGCTTGTTGTTCTTGACCAGCAATCATAGGCACAGGTGATTGACCATTGGTACCATCAATTGAAGTCTCAGCTTGTTCTGGATCAATGGTAGGATCATTTGAAGGCTCCACCCGTACTTCATCCGTTATTTTACATTTTCGGCCTCTTTTGGGTCTTCTGCCTTTTAACTCAACATACACCTCAATCTCTTTATGCGTTGGAATCAAATCCAACATTTTCATCACATCCTCATCAGACTTCAACGGGTACAACCCAACATCCAAAGTCTCGCCTGGTATCCTATAATAATAGCCTGCAACCCCACCTTTGACACCTATGTCATCTACCAACTCTTCAAAGGCGTAAAAGCTAAACAAGTCATAATCCACACAATCATACGACGCAATAACTGGATCAACATACATCCATCCTGGTGGTGGCGTAAATTTTCCACCGTGGGTTACTTTCAGAGTGAAGTAGGTCGGCTTTGATTCTGTATGCAAACAATAAACATCAACACACACACACACACTAACAACATGAAAAATCAACTTAATGTATAATCCACATCCTATTCGTACTGTTCATTACAATCACATATCACTGTAGATAAAAAAATCGATACAATTAACAATGCCCAAAACATACCGTAAAGTTGATGAAGATTAGGGATCGGGGAAGATCGTTCGCGGTTTTTCCCAAATAAATTAGCCATCTCTTTCACTTTTTTCTGGTTCGGAAATCGTAATTGAAAACTTTAGGGCAAAAAATGCGCTTGACTTTAGGCAAGGGAGTGTTTGGATCAGGGGATTAATGTGCTTGTTCGGTAGGTCTAATATTGGTTTAGGCGGGAACCGTGAAATGACGATACTACCCTCAACTACGTGGCACTTAACGGGAAAATTAACGGAAAAGACCTCTCGGTGGCGATTTTGCGAAAATGTGGAACGTTGGTGTCTTTTTTGTGCTACTTTTTGTCTCGGTCCCGTTTTTGCAATTTCGTGAAACGTTAAAGACCATTTTTGCAATTTACCCTTGATGTTAAAAATTTTTTTTTTTTTTTTTTTTTTTTTTTTTTTTTTTTTTTAATGGTAGGATTTTTAATTCAAAAAAGGTTGGAAATAATGTGCATTAAAAATCGGTCAAAATACAACCGATTGTATGTTTTCTTTATGTTCCCGATATTTGATCTATGCTCCATAGTGGCAACAACCGATTTCTAAATCGGTCGAGCAACTTGACCAACCGATATATTCAAGCCCACTGCGTCCAGCTTAAGGATTAATTCAAAAATGCTAAAACCTCGAGCAATTTCTTCCTACAAAACATCCTACTCACAGGATCCTGACAAATGTCAGAACAGACGGTTTAGATACAGAGAGAGAATCAGTAGAAAAAAACTACATATAATATTGTTGTGTTTAGGAGGATTTGAATGATGAAATGGTAGGAGGTTATAGTTAAGCTCAGATTAATTTTATGTACAATATTACCCTACTTTTATAATTAATTTTATATATACTTAAAATGTAAATATTAAATGCATAATATACAAGATTTTTAATACATGTTTGTTTATACATGAAATTTCCAACTAAATAAAATAAAAAATGATTGAAATTACCCCTTAAATAAAAAGAAGGTGGATGCACCGTAGCTTTTCTTTGGTTTTATCCCCGAATCTTTAACTTTTGCTTTTTTCTATTCGATTCTTACCTAAAGGCCTCTTTTATCGACTAATAAAGCCATCTTCAAACTTTTTTCAAATAAATAGATGAGTAAATTGCAATAATCGTGTTAGTGGTAAGGCCAAATTGCAAAGGCACTCGTCGTTTTTTTTTTTTTGAAAACTTACAAGTACATTATTTTGTTCAAAACTAAATAACTAAATTTTGTGTATGTTTGGCAGGGAGCGGTGTAAAACATTTTAGGATGCTGAGCAATGATCATTTTAAATTTTAGTGATCATTTGACAAAAAAATGATAAGCTTTGGCTAAATTTTAGGAAGTCTAATTTTCCAATGCTTGAAGGGGTGGATTTAGTAATTTAACTTTAGCCAGGAACCAAATACGTACTTGTAACTTCATCACAAGGTCGATTAATGTAATTTCGAAAATATACGAACTAAATTACAATTTGACCAAACCAAACAGACAATTTTTGTAATTTACTTTAAAATGATTTTTTTTTTCTTTTTTTTTATTTACGTAAGTTTCCGACTCGACATTGTGAGTCGACTAATTCAAAACAACTACTTTTTTGAGTAGCTCGAAATCGGTGCACGTAAACATGTGTGACACTGTGACCAGATAAACTTTTTTTTTTTTTTTTTTCGATACTCGGATAAACTTGAAAATGAGTACTAGATTATTTAATGGACACTCGGCAACATGGTGGGTGTGGATTTAAAGCATTCATATAAGTGTAACAACTCGTATCATATTGATAGCAAAGAAAAATAATATGCATGACCAAATCACCTCCAAATTTGGGGTGGTCGGGGGAGGACAGGACGCGTGATCCTCTTTGATATAGTTCCTCGAGAAAAATTGTTGCTCTTAAGTCGTCAGCCGTTTAATAATAGCCCTCGTTAGTCTTTGAAAACGTAAAATGTTTTTAGTTCACGTACCAAAACTATACGCCTTTTAAATTAGTGATGCCGCCTAGTTTGGTTAACACTTTCGCAAATACAAAATCTAAAAACACGTTGAGAAAAATATTAACACACGTTTTATTACCATGCTCTAAAGTATTAGACCACGTATAATTCAAGAATCGTAGCAAAATACATAACAAGTCTACGTATTCACAATTTCCCGAATCGTATTTTCACTTTAACCCTTTTTCTTTCTTTTTCTCACTTTTTCGACACTTCTAAAGTCTTTTTTCATAATCACTCCTCATCTACCGAAAAATCAGGTTCTGCTGGCTTTTGTAACGAGCCAACACCACTAGATTTCGAGCCTCCTGCCCTTCTACTCGCACCCATTCTAGCCACGTAAGCACCGTAACCAGGGTCGGGAGACGGGGTATTGATCACGCTATAACTTGGCTCGTAGTCAACACTTGCAAAGCTCTCACGAGCTTGAAGTTCCCTAGCACTTTTTCTCCTTTTGAACCTACGCCACGCAGCTTGTACAAAACATGCAGCCCATGTTCGCCACTGATGACTATAAAACCGAAACTTATGTCTCAACTGCTTACTATGCAATCTTCTAAACTGTGAGGCAACGAATTTTAAATCCTCGGCTATAAGTGCAAATGCTTCAACTTCTGAGATGGCTTTTACTGTTCGTGTGGACGATGGAAGGATGACACTTGGACGTGGGTCTAGGGCCCACGTCAGAAGCTCCTCGCCACAAAAGTCACCCGGGCCTATCCGGCATGAATTAAAAAAGCCGGTCCGGCCACCATTAGTGGTGGTGGAATCGAGGTTTCCTCGAATTATAAATAACATTTCATTCACGGGGTCACCTTCTCGGACTAGACACGTTCCTTGTGTACATAAAGCTGGTTTTAGGCGCTCACATATAGCGTCCAGCATTCGTTCGTCCATTTGATCAAACAAAGGAACCTATTGACCAAAAAACGAAACTTTTTAGTAAATTACATAAACAGTCCTGTGGTCCATTGGAATAACTGAACTTACTCGTCGAACTAGATCATAACAAAGATGGCGTTTTATATCACGCCGAAGATCTAACGGAAGTCCTTTAAGAAGAGACTCTTCGTCTACTCCTCTAGTGGCTACCCATTTATACTGATCGTATCTCCGAACAGCTTGTCGCAGTTCTGGAGGCAATTGGCGGTGGCGCATCCACTGTTCTGTATCGGTTCTCCTGATTCTCCATTCTTCTAATCGAACAGTTGTCGATTGAAGATACGTCTGTCAGAGAAACTAAATATTGTCACCAAATATGAAACCATAGAATAAATAATCTTGAAAACTATTTGAAAATCACCTGCATATTTCCAATTAACAACGCGAAAAGAACCAATCCCACAACTGCGACAACGATGGCAAATATGATCTCACCAATGTATGTGGTCGTCGACAGATTTTGCCCCAATGAACTACATAAATCACGCAAAAAATTATTTTTTCAGTTAGTCGTGCGACTAAAAACATTTAGAAATGAAAAATATAAGCTGTTTTTTATAAAAAGAAACAAAGCGAACAAACATGAATTTTTACTAGAATGTGTCGTGCACCTGAGATTCTTTAAGCCGAACCAAAGACAATAGAAGTACTTGTTGAAGAACAAGGCTGAAGTAACTTCTGTTTCTAGGGCTTCACCATAGATACCGAATGGATAGAAGCCACTAGTTGGGAGACATTTATTTGTCACGTTGCTTGATTGGAACCACGAGTGTCTGTAAGGTACATTAATTATATCACAGTCGAAAAACTTGTCTTCACAAGCTGGATCTTCAGAAATACATACACTTCGCCAGCAGGATTCTTCTCTCTCGACTGCTAAAAGGTACCAAGAAGCTCCTACAAACTGTAAAATCAAGATTGTTACAAGAAAACTAGAGGTGCAGCCCATTTACACATGAATGGGTCGATTTGAGCTGTATTTTATTTCAAACGGGTCAAACAAATAAAAAGACGCACAAAGTCTAATTTTAATCCATACAACCTTTAAAATTTGTTTTGTTCAAAAGATTTAGATTATATAGTGGACAAAGACATAGCGACTTACATGGCTTGCCAACATGTATAACATTAAGTTATAAGCTGCTCCGGCCCATGCTGTTTCTGTGACAACACCGGTAGATTTGACTATTTGCGACATGAGGGGGAAGATAAGGTATAACCTCGGGACATATTGAAGGATGATAATGAAACGAAGAGCATTCTTCGTGTTAGCCATTACTGAACCACTTAAGCTTGGTATAACTACCCAAATAAGCAGCTTCATTGATCACCATTAACAAAATTATAAAGGTTATTTGCATAAAATAGCAACGTACATTTTGGTGTTCGTATATGTATAAAAAAGTATAATAAGAAAAGATAAAAAGTGCGCTGGCATATCATGAAAATGACCCATAATTAAAACAAATAAGATGAGATTCTGAGAATTTGTATACCTGAGGAAGTGGTAAGGCAGCTACAGAATCGATCCAAAGGTCACCCTTAATATATCTTTTTGCAATCTTGGTAGTGTCTATAACAAGCTCACCTCTTCCAAATACACGGGAAGATGGTGCTACATAAGCAGTTAGGAACTTAACGTAGATATGAATCATGTAAAAGATATCAGCTATCGATCGCACAATGGTGAGACTGACTTTGAGGGTAGATCCAATGTCAATACAAACATTTTTCCTAGTTGACGGTAAATAAAAGAACAAAGGGTCTACAAATAAAGATACCAAACATGCTACCAAGAAAACCTTGTTCCATTTTCGTATGGTTAAACCTCGTGGATCCAAGATTTTCTTTTTCACTCTTTCGTAATCTTCAGAAAAAACTCTTGACAAAACTTTGGACTTTAAAGAGGATCTTGGGTGGTTTTCGGGCCGTTTTTCAGGTTTTCTTGTTCCGGGCATTTGTTTTCCGTCAATGTTGTATTTGACCTTAAATAAGTTGTCACCATTGACTGGTTGATACTTTGGCAAATCCGCATCATCTTGAAATCTGTAAATTTATTTGGGTAAAAGATTAAAAGTTTAAAACACCCATAGACCCAAAGTCACTCCAGTTGACTTTAAGATCTTGAAGAAAAAGTCAACACAACTACACTACATTTTAATCATTAATTTAGGACTGTTTAATAAAAATTCTTGATCTGTTAATTGCTTTATCTGTGATAAATTATTTCACTCACAAATAATTGATAAGCATCTTGAATAAGCAATCCGAAATACCCTCAATTATTGCTTTTTACAATACTTTATCGTATAAATGGCTTATGACAATCAACTCAAAACAGCTTATTTCACTTTTATATATTCAGATAAGTAGTTCTGATAAGCAGTCCTTAAGTGGTCATCTTCTATGAAAATAAGCGATACCAACATGCTAATTTCCAAGTACTAATTAGTTATTCCTTATAAGATAATCACATAAGCAATTTTCAATACAGCATTTGTTACTACTAATCTATACTATATTACCATCTAACTTTATCGTAAAATCATCCAAACCCCACTCCAAACCTACCCGTACCATCATTTTTACAGAAACCGCAAAAAACCAAAAACAAATGAAACTATTAGGCACCCTGCTCTAAACAAACACCATGCTAATCTATTTTAATACAATGCTACTACAAACTTCAATAACCAATCCCAAACACACCCATATCATAACTCAATACCTAAAAACTAATATCTAACAAGCATTCCCAAACATCCTTGATTATCTCATCACACTAAACTAAACTTCATGCAAAACACAACAATAGCCTATCCTATCAAAGCAGGGTTCTTGGTGGTAGGATGTAGACAGTCATATATATACTCCGCAGAGAGCCTGCTTTCAGAAAGACCTCGGACAAAATAATCAACATAACCAATGCATTGAATTTAAATACAAATTACTGTAAAAAGACAATAATACCTTACAGATCTTGTATTAGCATATGCCATGCTAGCTACTTAAATCCAAAATATATAATCTTCACTTGATCTATATATCAAGAACATCTACATGAACATTTAGAAACAACCCCATGAATGTTTTTGCTTCAAAAGATATCAGAAACCATGTGATCAAGTGAATATAAAAAAGTTGGTGTATTCTTTTGAAAGCATAATATAAGGTCAAAACATGTGACAAATTCTTTAGAAATGAACTTAGTAGTATTATATTGTTAAAATATGTGTTGTTGGGTTTAAAGATTGATCTGGCAAGTTTCAGGTTTCCAAAAAGAAATGGTTGTTAATTGTGACAAGTTGAGATCTTGACAGTGTGTGAGATACCATGAAAATGGAAATATATAAAGATGGAAGGTTTGGTTAAAGACAAAATGTAACAGAACATGTCTTTGAGTGTTGTGTGGATTTTTATTAAAAGTCAAAGTGTTGGATGAAATGGTTGCATGAAATGAAAGAGTTTTGCTATAACTAAAAAAAGTTAGCTTGAAGGGGGTCGGGGTGGGGGTGGTTTTGGTACCGTGGCTCGACACTGATGGTGCTAGACGCCGGTTGCTTGCCACTTCGGACCTGCGTGCATCTTGCACCACCGTACCCTGCTAACTAACAATGATGTAAATGAAAGAACAAGTGAAATGAAAGAATGAGAGAATTAATTTGGGAAAAGTTTTATTGAAATGAAATGGAGTGAATACATCTGTTTATATACAAAAGAAAGAAAATTGACTGCTTCTAACAACTTTCTAAAATATTTACATAATACACCCTTCTACTTTATCTTTGTATCAACTTCAGCCCTTGTACTTGAACACTCCCCCTCAAGATGAGAGTGGGAAGGAACTGACACTCCCATCTTGTGAAGAAGTCTAGAATGTTGATCCACAGATAGAACTTTGGTGAACACATCAGCTACTTGTTGAGTGGTATGAACATAAGTGGGTTTAACTGTGCCTGCTTGTACTTGATCCCTCACATAATGACAATCCACCTCTATATGCTTTGTTCTAGCATGAAAGACTGGATTTGCTGCTATGTGAATAGCAGCTTGGTTGTCACAACATAGATCAACTGGTCCTAAATCCTTCAACCCCAAGTCTTTAAGTAGAGCCACCAACCAAGTTACTTCACAACATGTAAGTGCCATGGCTCTATACTCTGCCTCAGCAGAGGATCTAGAGACAACTGCTTGTTTCTTAGACTTCCATGACACTGGAGAATCACCCAATAAGATACAATAACCAGTAGTAGATCTTCTACTTATTGGACAACTAGCCCAATCAGAATCACAGTAAGCTGTTAAGTGAACTGCAGAACTTTTAGCTAGCAAAATACCTTGACCAGGTGCATTAAGAAGATACCTTAGAAGATGTTTTGCTACCTGCATATGAACAGAAGTAGGTGACTGCATGAACTGACTTAGTAATTGCACAGTATAGCATATATCAGGCCTTGTGATGGTGAGATAGATCAACTTTCCAATTAACCTTCTGTACACTTCTGGATCATGTAAAGGACTTCCATCATCAGATTGTAACTTAATATGTTGATCCATAGGTAACTTGTAAGGTTTAGAATTAAGTACACCATGTTCTTTCAGAAGATCCATAGTGTATTTCTTTTGAGAAACAAACAAACCTTGATCACTTTTGGTCACTTCTAAACCAAGAAAATAACTCAACTGACCCAAGTCCTTCATATGAAAATGACCACTTAACTGAGACTTAAGAGCAGCAATAACAGATGGATCACTACCAGTAATAAGAAGATCATCTACATACACTAGAACAGCTGTGAATGAAGATGCATCTTTCTTAACAAACAGAGAATAATCAGCCCTTGACTGTTCAAAACCAAAAGAAATCAATGCAGAGGACAACTTAGAAAACCACTGCCTTGGTGCTTGTTTGAGACCATACAATGACTTCTTCAATTTGCAGACCTTGTAGGATTCAGTGTTTGAGACATTCTGAATAGGCTCCCCCTTAGCCACATATCCAGGAGGCATAACCATATACACATCTTCAAACAAATCACCATGAAGAAAAGCATTTGACACATCCATTTGACATAACTCCCATCCTTTTAAAGCAGCAACAACAAGTAATGCTCTAACAGTTACCATTTTGGCAACTGGAGCAAAAGTCTCCTCATAATCTTCTCCTTTTCTTTGTCTATTACCTTGAATAACTAGTCTTGCTTTGTATCTTTCAACTGAACCATCAGCTTTTAGCTTGATTTTGAAAATCCAGTGACATCCAATTGCCTTTTTTCCTGGTGGTACTGTAGTAACCTCCTCCCATGTACCATTCTCTTCCAGAGCATATAATTCAAGATCCATAGCTTTCCTCCAATGTGGATGAACAACTGCTTCTTTAAAATTTTTAGGAGTAGACTGTGAAGTAGATAACAAAGCAACCAGAAACTGTTGAAAATCTTGTTGCAATGGTGCACAAGACACTGCATTAGCCACTGGAGTATGAGAAGGTAGAGTAGGTGTAACATAATCCTTAAGCCAAACAGGAGGTTTAGAATGTCTGGAAGATTGTCTAACTTGTACTTGAACAGGTGGAATTGATGGTTCATCAGTTACAGGCAAATCATCATTTGAATTAGAAGAAGTAGAAATGTGTGGTTCATCAGTTACAGTTGGTTGTGGATGGTTAGTAACATAATCATCATACCAATGACTGTGATATCCAGTGTTTGGAGAAGGTAGAGGTTGCATCAACTGTAACATAGAGGAAGATGAAAAAGGAAAAATATGCTCATAAAACTGTACATCTCTTGACACAAACACAGTATGTGTTTGAAGATTGTACAGTTTATAGCCCTTTTGATGCAGAGGATACCCAAGAAATAAACAAGGTACACCTCTCTCAGAAAACTTATCAGCAGTCCTTGATGGATTACTAGCCATAGCCAAACACCCAAACACTTTCAAATGATCATAAGAAGGCCTTTCTTTCAACAGAACTTCATAAGGTGTTTTGAACTTTAGGATAGAAGATGGAAATCTATTAATGAGATAGGCAGCTGTAAGAACACAATCACCCCAGAATTTCAATGGCAAGTGAGCATGAAACCTGAGTGCTCTAGCAACTTCCAACAAATGTCTGTGTTTTCTTTCCACCCTACCATTTTGTTGAGGTCTGTCAACACAAGAAGTTTGATGTTCTATTCCCAACTCAGTCAAATAAGGGCCAATTGAACCTTTAACAAATTCTAAAGCATTATCTGATCTGACAATTTTCACTTTAGTATCAAACTGAGTATTAACAAACTTCAAAAATGACTTAAGCATCACATAAGCATCAGACTTATTGACCATTAAGTATGTCCATGTAGCTCTACTGAAATCATCTACAATTGTGAGAAAGTACTTGAACTTATCATAAGTGGCTACTTTGTAAGGACCCCATATATCCATGTGAATCAAATCAAAAACTGCATAACTGTGAGATTGACTCAAAGAATATGGTAACTTGGTGAACTTTGCCATAGGACAGGACATACATGAATCATGGGTTTTTTCATTAAGCACAGAATCAGGAATACATGATATATGCTTTAAGTGAGAAGCAGATATATGTCCTAACCTATGATGCCACAGATTATAGGTGCTATTAAACACACTATAGGCATATCTGTTATTCAAAGAAAGATTAGAAAACAAACTACTATCTTCAAGAGAAGAAACAACCATACTGCTGAGTCTTTCATCAATCTGTTCAAGAGGTACATTGAGCAGATGATACAGTCCATGTCTTTTCTTACCCAGGCCTAACACCTTCCTTGAAACCAAGTCCTGGATGACACAGAACTGTGAGTAAAATGTGACAAAACAATTTGAATCCTCAGCCAACTTTGACACAGATAGTAGGCTAAACTTGAAATCAGGCACAAGTAACACATCCTTAAGTACCAAACCATTATTAAGTTTTGCATTACCAATCTGAGAAATGATTGAAGTGTGACCATTGGGTAAGTTAATCTGTTGTTTATACTGGAGATAAAAAGGTGTTTGCAGGTAATCAGAACAAGGTGTCATATGATCAGATGCTCCTGTATCTATTATCCACCCTTGAATTATACCATTTGAACAGGAAAGACAATAGAAACAAGATATACCTGCAACATTCTCCACTTCCAATTCTTCATCAGTATCACACTTCTGATCTTGAGACTTCTCAAATTGAGGCAAGCTTTTCAAAAGTTGTTCAAATTGCTTGGATGTGAACACAAAATTACCAGATTCCACACTAGCCACATTGACTGCTACTTTCTTGAATTGACCAGTTTTACCTTGACCTTGTTTTGCCTTTGTCAAACCTTGCTTATACTTGTAATGCCACACTGGATATCCCACTTTCTCCCAACACTTCTCAGGAGGATGCCACTTGAATCCACAGATTGTACATTTATCTTTAGAATCACTTTTACCATACAATGCAGTAGAATCAACACCTAATGTACTGTTGAATACATCTCTTTGACTTTCCTCTTGTTGTAACAAAGAACAAGCAGTTTCAACACTTGGCAAAGGTGTACTCATGAGTAACTGACTTCTCTGTGCACCATATTTTTCATCTAAACCATTAAGAAACTGAAACAATCTATGTTCTTCCTTCTGTGTGTTAATGGCAGCCAAGAAAACTGAAATTTCTTGAGTAATGTTTGTAACTCTAGGTAAGACATTCATGGAATCTAATTCTTCCCATACACATTTCATTCTAGTGTAGTAATCACTTATGGATTCACCTTGTTGAACAATATCATAAGTCTCCCTATTGAGTTTATACTTTCTAGAACCATTACTCAAAGCAAATCTCTTCTCAAGTTGTTGCCAAATTTCATATGCAGTTCCAACAAACATAACAGATTTTCCAATTGATTCAGATACAGAACTCATAATCCAACTTATTACCAAATTGTTGCAAGTATCCCATTGTTCAGCCAAATTCACATCAGTAAGAGATCTAGGAACAGTACCTCTAATGAATCCCAATTTACGCTTAGTAGAGAGACCAATTTCAAAGGCACGCCTCCAAGATCTATAGTTTTGTGATCCTGTTAACTTTTCTTGAACACACAATGAACCAGGACCATCAGATGGATGCAAGAACACGGGATTTTGAAACAGAGATGAAGAATTACTAGCAACACCATCAGAACTTGATGAAGACGCCATTGTTAACCAGCGGAAGCTTTTTTTAGTTATAACAGAATAACAGAATAACAAACTAACAGATTGCACAGTTCTATTGTGATAACAACTAACAAAATCACAATAAAGAACGCAATATAGATGAAATCACCATTGTTAGTATCTCTGATACCATGCTAACTAACAATGATGTAAATGAAAGAACAAGTGAAATGAAAGAATGAGAGAATTAATTTGGGAAAAGTTTTATTGAAATGAAATGGAGTGAATACATCTGTTTATATACAAAAGAAAGAAAATTGACTGCTTCTAACAACTTTCTAAAATATTTACATAATACACCCTTCTACTTTATCTTTGTATCAACTTCAGCCCTTGTACTTGAACATACCCATCTCTCTTATATATGGAAAAGTAATTCTCTCGTCTCATATACTAAATAATTTTAGTTATTTAGTATATACTAAAATATTCTAGCGCACTACTATTAATATATCTTTATATTATATTATTAAATATTTGTTTCAAATAAATTTTAAATCAGCTAATAACTAACTGTATATATTTTTTTTTTGTAATTTTCAATTTAACTTATGCATATTAAGAAATAAATAGTTAAATTATTATGGTTTTAAAATTATTTGAAACAAATATTTAAAGTATATATTGCATATGTCTATACATCAAAAATAGTGGGGTAAATTAACTTTTTATAAAATATATTTCAAATATATATTTATTCTCAATAACTAAATAAAATATTATATTATTTAAAAGAAAACTAAAATTAACTAAAATTTTAAAAATATGATTAATTATCCTAAATTTAACTACAAATTTATTTTGTTTAGCATAAATTAAAAAAATAATATATTGAGTTAATTTTGTATAGGGAGTAATAATTCTGACTTGTCAACTTTGGGGTATTGTTATGCATCCTTAAAAATTCAAGATATTAAATGATTCAGTTTAACAAGTTTGGATAGTAATATGTGTTTTGGCCAAAAGTAATTGTACTATTTGATCAAAGCAATAGTAAGCATGTATATGCATGCATGTCGTAAGTTAGTAGACCATTTGCATAACTTGTATAAACAACTACGCTTACTCGCTTTTTTGCCAATAAATATCGTTGACCATATTTTAAACACCATAAATGAATATTTAATCACATGTTACTCCACCAACACTTTATTGAGACAAACAAATGTATTAACTTATAAAAATTTAATAGTTATTACATACTTTAAAAGTTAAAATCTCGTTCATTTCAAAATGTAGCTCGTCAACTTGACCATAAATAACATTCTATTGCATTCAAAACGAATAATATAAAGATGTTCAAACAATAAATAGAAACTATTTCAATCAATGGATACATAAATATCATACAGATATATATTTTCTGGTCAAATTTTAATAAATTTGACGAAACTTTTTAGATAGACTTGAAACGTTGAATGTCATTTTCAATGTAGCGTTGTAAGTTTTGACTAATAATGCATGGCGGTGAATAAGCCGTCAATCCGTCATCCTAGGAGTTGCCTCCACACTGCCGCCATAACAATTTTTCGTGGCGAAAATTACTGCAGAGGTCTCTGCACAAATGTATTGCCTTTTTTAGGGCCGTTTTTTTTTTTATTCCCTGAAAGGCCACTTATCTCGCTGCAAACTCTACCAGAAATCCAAAATCTATACGTGTCACCTTCTCGTCATTTATAAAATAAAAAATTAAAAAAAAAAGTAAATCACTTCACCCTTGCAGCGAATTACCTTTTAACGGGCCCACCCCAATATCAAACAAAATAAATTTATGTAACTCTAAGCAACTTTGCAGCGAACAACAAATTTTGGGCCCAACCGAAGTATTAAAAAAAAAAACAAATGTATTTCTTAACACACTACTACATATTTGCTAAATATATAAAAGGAGCAAACGTCGCTTTCAACTATTACAATTTACCTTTTCAACCCTAAACTTTTAATATTTACAAGTTTTTATATATCAAACTTTATTCGTTAAATATTAAGCAAATATGTAGCGAATTCGTTAATAAAAAAAATACCGTTGCGAAGAGCTCTAAATTACGAACAAAACGAGCCCAATATTGATATGCTTTTGACGTACGTACGATTTTCTAAAAATTGTTCAAGTTTGATTTATATATATATATATATATATATATATATATATATATATATATATATATATATATATATATATACTAGCAGGGTACCCGCGCGTTGCAGCGGCGGGTACCCTGAAATTAAATTTTTCGGTGAATCATGTATTTTAGTTTATTATGTTCTTTTTGACAATAAATTTACTGATATAAAGAATTTCGTTTAGCCCATGCCCATTCGGCTTGAGCCCGTTTGGCCCGCACTTGTTCGGGCTCAAGCCCATTTGGCCCGTTGCCCGTTCGAGTTTGAATATTTGTATAATGTGACATTTAATGCAGAAATTGCGTTTAATCTGGTTGTACAATATGTTTGATAATTTATATTTCTTATGTAAGAGGTGTTTTAATAAATGTATTAAT
Organism: Artemisia argyi; assembly: GCA_030686995.1. Taxonomy (NCBI): domain Eukaryota; kingdom Viridiplantae; phylum Streptophyta; class Magnoliopsida; order Asterales; family Asteraceae; genus Artemisia; species Artemisia argyi. The sequence goes on along the minus strand of JARVZY010011250.1, from coordinate 70,196 downwards.
TGTATTTATTGATCAGTTAATTAATTGACTACATTAAATAGTATTAATGTGGTGTTTTTTTTTTTAATATGTGCATTAAAGTGGTGTACACTATGCTTACTGTCATGTAAGTCTGAAAAATATATGAATTAAAGTGGTGTACACTATGTTTCTTTTCTTGTAACTCTTAAAAAATTACAAGCATTGAAAGCTATACTTGTAACAACCTAGACTTTTTAAAGACACTTAAATTTCTAGGCTTTTAATTATATGTGTATGCATCTTTCCTATTAAAGAAATATTTTTGGTCTTAAACATTTTAAAACTTCTAAATATAGATGTCCTAAATACATTATAAGGTAGTATATATATATATATATATATATATATATATATATATATATATATATATATATATATATAAATCAAACTTGAACATTTTTTAGAAAATCGTACGTACGTCAAAAGCATATCAATATTGGGCTCGTTTTGTTCGTAATTTAGAGCTCTTCGCAACGGTATTTTTTTTATTAACGAATTCGCTACATATTTGCTTAATATTTAACGAATAAAGTTTGATATATAAAAAACTTGTAAATATTAAAAAGTTTATGGTTGAAAAGGTAAATTGTAATAGTTGAAAGCGACGTTTGCTCCTTTTATATATTTAGCAAATATATAGTGTGCTAAGAAATACATTTGTTTTTTTTAATACTTCTGTGGGGCCCAAAATTTGTTGTTCGCTGCAAAGTTGCTTAGGCTAGTAGGCAAGGAAATAATTTTTTCATCATACACATCAGCGCCACATCAGCTTTCTCTCTAATCTCACTTCCCTTCACCATACTTCACTTTTTAGTGGGCAAGGCATTGTTCGCTTCACCTTTCGTTAAAATACCCACTTTATAAAAATATACCCACTAAATACTCTCACACACTCACAAACAAAATAAAAAAAAATAATAAACCATGAAGTGGGTCCCTATCTTATTGTAAAAGCATTTGGTGGTCTGATCACCCAAAATCCCTTTGGAATTCCAACCTCATGCGTGAACTAGGAAGGTGGGCAAGGAGTTAATTGGTGAAAGTGGGCCCGTTTGGTGAGGGAATCCCTCCCTTGCCTTTTAGCCTTAGAGTTACATAAATTTATTTTGTTTGATATTGGGGTGGGCCCGTTAAAAGGTAATTCGCTGCAAGGGTGAAGTGATTTACTTTTTTTTTTTTTTTAATTTTTTATTTTATAAATGACGAGAAGGTGACACGTATAGATTTTGGATTTCTGGTAGAGTTTGCAGCGAGATAAGTGGCCTTTCAGGGAATAAAAAAAACCAGCCCTAAAAAAGGCAATACATTTGTGCAGAGACCTCTGCAGTAATTTTGCATTCTTCGTGTGGAAAATTAAATGTGTATCTGTGAAAACAGAATGTACGCTCTGTTCCCGAGTATAAAACGGAAGGAAGAGATGGAGAGGGAAAAATGAGTGAAGTAAGGAGGAGATGAATAAAAAATAATTTTTTATCTTGTGTTCCTGAGTTGGAAAGAAAAGAGAAGGAAGTAACCAAAAAAGAGCTTTAAAATCAACTTCACTCTATTTCATCCCAATTTGGGAAGTAAATTAAGAGATTAATTTTGATGTAATTTACTACCCTTTACTTTCCTCTCCCCTCCTTAAAAATCTCTGAAACACAAACTTTTTTTATTACCATCCCAAACTTTTCCCTTTCACTTCAGAAAATAAACTCGGGAACAGAGTGTAAGAGCAAAGCAACGTACGTGAATTGTCTACCAACCAAAAAGTTATGAGTTCAAATCTTGTCAGAAATATTTGTGAGAACAGTAGTATATAAGTGTGAAAAGAATTGTCGTTCAAACTGACGAAAAAAAGAAAATATATTTTGAGAATATAAGACTAAAATTTTATAATCCTAACGTCAGACTCCGACATTTGCCTAGTGATTTAACCAAACAATGTCTTCTAGTTACTAACAAGGTCATAGTAGCATCGAACCAGACACCTATCAGATTGTATCACCTATGCATTGATATGTACTAGTTGATCAACGTTGTCTATTTAAAATGCTACATTATCAACACTATTTACAGATAAAAATACAATGTTACTTGTAACAGTATGTGGTTATTACTTATTACATGTTATTAACCTCTTTAAATTGTGTCGTAGATTTGGCTAACAAGTAGTATACAATATACAAGGCCATGCCTAACACTAGAACCAAATTGACGTTCTATCTCAATTTACATAAAGTTTGCTTAAAGGCTTCACTTAACTTAAGATATTTCATGCTCCACAATTATAATTTAGGGTTGTAAACTACCGAGTAACTGAATTTCTATTGAGTTTATACTCATAAATGAATTTGAACAAAGGTTATGTTTGACAACGAGCGTTTAAGAGCGTTTTGAAGCAACTAGCGGTTAGCGTTTTATACACATATGCTTGTTTAGTAACAAGCAACTAGCATTTCTGATTTTTCTAACGTTTCAAATCAAAATGCTACTTTCAGTAGCATTTACTACCAACTAGCACTTTGACGTAGTAATTACAACGATACACCTATGCTACTAAACGCTTTTTAAAACAAACAACTGCTGGTTCATGCTACTGCTCGTCGCATACTCAAAATTATCAATGTCATATAAAAAAACATAAATAATGGATGAAAAAATACTCAAAATTATCAGTGTCATATAAAAAAACATAAATAATGGATGAAAATTATTAGTGTAGGTGGGTGGGTAGGGGTTAAGGTTTTTGGGCCCCAATACAGCCCAACCCAAAGACATTGGGTGAGTGTAGAAGCAACAAGCCAGTAAAGCATTTCTTATTTTTCAATTCACACATAAAAAAGTGTCGGTCACCTTTGCTTATTGTCTCCTTAATTTCTTAATTAACAACAATTGGTTATTACTTAAATAAGTAACTTGTATATAAAACATCAATCAAGATTACAACCCAATGAGATTAGACAAATATTGTTTTCAAACACCGACCTTCATGTGGATGTTTTTCGAGTTAGTCTTTGATAATGACACATTTAGGTTGTATTCATGCCAATGAGAATACTTATGAATGAACCACTAATATGATATCATATTATTGGAACTAGTATGGCGGCGAGCCGGCCGCGTTGCGGCCTGGCGAGGGTTTTTGTTTTTTGTATTTTGTCATATGCTTTTCTTTCATGTTAAAACATGGTTGAAATACTCGCTGTTGCTGCAGTATCTCAATCCAATGACATATTATTATCGTAGTAGCCTAATCGGTAAACAATAAACTACAAAGCACGTCACACAATATTATGCCTGATGCATAATTTTATTCAGAGTACAAAGCACAATTCAAATTAGTAAAATAAATTGAAGGGATATACTTACCGAAACTTATATATAATTATATGATCATGAAGTTTTAATAAGTAATTACAAACTTTAAAGCATCAATATGTCCAGCTTTGATTGTAAAAAAAAAATTAACCGAATACCATATTAATGTTGCACAGCAGCAGAAGGCTTAAATTCTATTTAAAGAAACAAAAAGTAAACCTGCTATGGAACCCAGAGCCTCAGCAGCTTCATGTTGAACCATAGGATGTTCGGTCATGTCTTTAAGTAGCCTAGAAAGTGCATCCGACGCATATTTACATATCAAAACGTGTTTGTGTTTGTTGCTGTAAATAAGAGCGTCATGTTCCATGGAGTCTGCGTATCACAGAATGGACATGACCAGTGTTGTCATTCCTTTTCTTAGACTACTACAGAGCTTTGTCCATAAATTCTTTTACAGGAAAATTATAATGCAAGCAAGTTCTCCTTGAATCCTCCTGCGATTGAAATTTTGAATCATAATCAATTAATCTTCTTATACGAAAAATGCTCACACCTTTTGAAACAATCATCACAGGCCACATTGATACATACATTGGTTTTTCACTTACTTGTTGTTGAGCATCTATGGCAATGCCATATATATTCCCTTACGCGGATCATTTGATCGGTCTCAATCGCAGTCAGCCAGAGGCTATCGCTTATGTAACTTATGCAGCAGCTTCATGAAGAGCTCTTTGTGATGTTCAGACCAGCTAGCATTCTCGTTATAATGGCTGACATAGCGTTGTTTTCCTAGTAGCATACTTCCTTAACAAAAATGATACAACAGCGCAACTACAAACCAAAGACAGGTAAAAAAAAAATATTATAAGCATCTTGAAGATATGATTTACATTGAAATACAACACAAACACACCTTTCATTTTCGATTGTAACGACCAGCTTAACTCGGCAATGTAGTTCCAGAATTTGTTCGTAGCCGAAAGACTGAAGGCATACAAAATTGCATGAGTGGCCATAGTTCAGTAAGCCTATTCTGAATCAGGGTTGCCGTTCCAGTCATGCGCAGATGTCTGGCCACACAATTGAGCGCTTGACATTTGCTAGTGGCGTTTGGAATTCTGGTGTGCGAATTCATTCTAAATGGCAATAAACATATAATAAAATAGGTTAGATGGAAGAGTATATAGGAACATCACATATTAGGAGTGAGTAATTGAACGATAGTATTACGTGTGCGCTTGCGGTATCGCCGAGTAAATAGTAATAAGAGTGGCTAAGTAAAAAGAATAAGAAGAAAGCAATAGTTCCATATACCTTGTCTAGTATGCTTACGCCTCTGTGTCTGTACTATCGTTTGGTGGTAACCATTTGTTGATGAGTCTTCGTCAGGTGCAATGAGAGTATATACTATTAGAATTCACGACTACAATTTCAAAGCAGAGAATAAAACATAAATGGTGCAGCAACATACCATAACCTTTGAATATGTTCCAAAGTATCATAGACATGTTACATGCTGCTGGGCGTGCTTGTTTCCTGGATGGTGTTCTGCAAATATGGCCGACCGGAGCAGAACCGATTTCACAATCCTGACCACAATCCTGACCATATCATCTGTTTGTCTCAGATTTCTACCTCCTGTTGTTTGTCAAGACGTAAACAACAATCGGATGCATGAATCAATCTCAATAATACACGGTTAAGAAATTGTAACAAAATGCTAGAAGCATGAAATCACAAAGTACATGTGCAGTATATTATGGATTAAAACAGAACGATCTCATTGATTTGATGTCATCTTCTCATTATAGTTCAAAGATGAGTCACAAATCTGCATCATAAAGAAGAAGCGTTATCAAAGTATCGATTTTAATCAAATGGCCATTGTTTTTTAAATCAGGCTCAATATCAGACATTTACTGATATAAGCAAATAGTACTAAACATTATATGCGTAACCTAACCTTCAGCTGCGACTATTTGTAAATATTTATGAATATTTATAAATAACCTTCGGCTGTACTAAACAGTGTTTTATCCACATCTCTAGACCATAACCTCTTGTGAGTAAAGTGTACAAAATTGGTGACTGCAATTTTCATTATTCAAAGGAAATTGAATACGGCATTGTACCTTGTTAATGAAATAAGTTTCGTTCATGACCAGCTTATGTAAAGCATGGTACGACACAAACGTGTGTTTTCGTGTTTTTCATGTCCTTTGCACGCTTAACAGTACGATCCAGCGCCTACTTATTTTGAATCCCGTACCGTTTTTTCATATAAAAAATGCAACTTAGTAAATTAAAATCTATCATAATGTACATGAGACACAAAGACAATGAAGTCAGAAACTTTGATAAGCTAAAAGAATTGACCAAAAAAAAAACCGAAACTATAATGGCAAAGTTGTAGAAACTGCAGGTACCTGGTAATTAATTCTGACATACCCCAATCCGGTCAAACATTGGTGTCTTATGGCAGAAATTTTATCCCTTTATGTGAAAAAAATGCAATAACATGAATGGCATTTTTAAGCTACTGGAAAAGGCACGTTTCCAGTTGCAAGATACCTAAAAAGAAGATACCAAATTCACTTACGGATGCTTAGCTTCCAAATTTCCGTAAGCCGATAATCCCAGAAATACCTACAGAAGAAAAAGTCTAACGATAAATATTGATAGTACCACCGTGTGTGTACCACAATGACTATACACACATACACACATAAAAGCTCTTAAGTCAACTACTCAACTCACCTTTAGATGTTAATTGCGATCGCTCGTTGCCCCAATTTGATCTTAAGATCCCTTCGTCCGATACATTAGCAACGTGCGCTACAGGAAAGGGCTTCACATGTAAAGAAAAAGATAAGAAAAAAAGTAGTATGCTAAACCTGGCCTGTGCTGATGAAGAAAGGCATTGCTGGGGGTCAGTCCATTACGTGATCGTTAATTGTATATGAACCTAAACAAAAGGCCAATTCTTAAGCACGGATTTCTATTATTTTAGACCCTTAGATAACGGGAAAATCATGACCACAATAAGTTTTTTCTAAAAACTGTTGCCTAATTCAGCTAATGGTAATATGCTACAAACAAAAAAGTTAACACGAACCTTTTCTCTTTTGGCTTTCGCCGGAATCCCTGCTACAGCGGACTGTATCAATACACTTCATCGGTGAAACTTTCTTCCTTGTCTCTTCTACAAGCCTCCACAATTCCTAAAAAAATGCACAACCATCAAACATACTACTGTCATTATGTAATTCAAAACAACAATTCAATAAAAAGAACATCTTTCATTTTTTTTCGGATTGCTGGCCATGTCTAGTTCATTTATAATACTTTTCCTTTTGCAACTTTGCAAATTTATTTTCTTTTGGTTACTTTTTGGTTCAATAGTTTTACCACTAAACTAATCCAAAAGCAGTCGACAATGAAAGCAATGTAAAAAAGATTGAAACACTTATCTCTGCTATACTTATATTGTTTTACTTATTCTTCCATTGTTTTACTTATTCAGATACGTATAAGCACTTATCTCTGCTAATATTTCATAAGCCTATTTTTTTCGGGCTTATTTTCCAGCTTAGTGGGTTTTGTTTAAGCTTATGAGCTTATTTTGGCTAATGTTTCAAAAGCTAATCTTTACTTCTGAGATTATATAAGCTTATTATGATTATGATATGCTAATGGGGCGTTTGGATTAGCTTAATTTGTTGGCCTATCAGCTTATTGAGATTTGAGAATGCCAATAAGCTTATTTTTTTTATTTTTTTGGCTTACCCATTTGAGCTTATGGCTTGAATAAGCCATAACGTTAAGTGGTTATAAGCTAATAAGCCAAAAAAAAACAGTGAGCTTATTGGCTTTCCTAAATCTCAATAAGCCGATAAGCCCATAAAATAAGCTAATCCAAACACCCCCTTAGACCACTTGAGTTTCAAAATAAGGTAAAAAATAAGTTTGAAGAAACACTCACTTATATTTTCCAGCTTATTAACAAACAATAATCCAGAGGAATTAAAAAAAAAAAAAATAATAATAATAATAATAATAATAATAATAATAATAATAATAATAATAATAACCTTACGAATCATACGCTCAGTAGAGGTTTCCGTTCGGCCACCCGCCGCTTGTCGTACCCACCGTGCGCCATTTCTTTTTTAGGTTTTCAATACCCCTTTTCTTTCTTTATGCTGAAACAACAAAACACCCAAACCGAAACCCATGTGATTAGTTGCTACCGAATGTCCAAGGCCAAAAAAAACCACAAAAATCAGGAAGTAACAATGGCGATTGTTGGCGATGATTTGTGTGTGTGAGAAAGAGCACTCCCGAAGATTCTAGGTTGAATAGCAGTTTTTACTCCCGTGAGATATCAAAACAAAGGAAAAAGGGCTACGTTTTGGGGCTGGGCCAGTGCATTTTTTTGGGCTCCAGTAGCCTGCATTTTTTGGCGGGAAATCAGCGTGCAATACGACGTCGCCTCCCTTGTCTTTTAATATATATTGTAATGCTATATGTGTTCATCGCATGATTTAGCGGCCTATAATTGCTTCATATGCAACGCAAGTGACTAGCTATCCTTTTGTCATCGCCGGAGACATGAAGAGTTGAATGAGAACAAAATGACAGTTTCGGGGCCTTTGTAACATCCCAAAAATAAGTTTGTGACCGCTAAGCAGAAAAGAAAGTTACGTTGTTGTTACACGTACTACACAATTATCATGCACATTTTGTAACATTTTTTTCTTCTATAATCAACTGAGTTTTGTGCCTGAACTCTGAAGTTGATCTTATGCGGGTTACAATGGTGGGTGAGGGGTGACCCTTATCTCCCCCTCACGCACCATCCCTATTGTACCCTCTCTCCTTCACGCGTGACACAAGGCAAAAACTGCACCTAATGGTGAGCACCCTCAGTACTATGTGGGAGGTATGTTTGTATAAAATGGGTATTTTTAATGGTGATGACAATTGGAGCTGAAAAGTGATATTAGCGATGTGTTAAATGATGATTTGACACTGACGTGAATGTGAGGATAATGGTGACCATTATGTTCTAGTCTGTGTGTACATGATTTGAATTTAGGTATCTGTAGGAAAATCCCAAGCATTAACCACTAAAATCGAGTTGCATCAATTGGTGTATTTGAGTTGATCGGTTATCGAGTCTAAAAACAATAGTTTATGTTAATATACGGATATACAAATTTTATATATCTGAGAAAACAAGTACGTGCACATTTATGATTTATGTCCTTGTTGGAAGCAACGGCACGAGCATGTATGCTGATAGGGTGGACAAATAATCAATGAATGTATATTCATCTAACTCATTACTACTTATTGGTAGGGTTATTATTATTATTATAAAAAACAAAACATAATTTAAATGACACTTTTGAATTAAAAAAAAAAAATAGTTAGTAGAATAATGCCAACTGTACAAAAACGCAATCCAATTGGTTGAAAATACTAGCTCAATAACCCATACTAAGAACATTATTTTAAAGTTGCAACTAGAGCATTGGGTATAGTGGTGCCGTGGGCAAAAAGTACTGTCACGTCAGCAAAAAAGCTCCATTGCACCAGAAACGCGACCATACCACATTCATGGGGTATTCGTTGACACCAGAATTTCTGGTTCCATCGGCCAACTTTTTTTTTTTCTTTTCTTTTACTTAAATTAAAATATATAAACTATAAATTAATTAAACTTTATTAATAATAAAAACAAACATTACAAATAAAAAAAACACACATTAGAATAAAAAAAATACAAACTAATTAAGATACTTAAACATAAACTACGATTCAATAAAACGAATCATCCGATACGTAGCCCTCCTGACTCGAATAGGAGGCACTTGAATCATCCTCACTGGATGGCACATGTAGAATTTCTGGTGCCGTCGGCCATTTTTTTTTCTTCTTTTACATAAAATTAAACATACACAATATTAACTAAAATAAACTCCATTAATTTAAAAAAAAAAAAAAAAAAAAAAAAAAAAAAAAAAAAAAAACATTACAATTAAAAAAAAAAAAAAAATGGTTGTACGAAAAAAAATAAAGGAAGTATAACTTATGTCCAAAGCCCAAATACACACAAAAAAAATGTGCAAAGCCCAAAACACACAAAAAAATGTGCAAAGCCCAAAAAACGGGTCGTCTTCTTTCCTGCTGCTACTACCTGCAAAACACAGCCAAAAAGGAAAAAAAAATAAAAAAAAAGGAAAAAAAAAAAGAAACCAAAACACGAACACAACTTCCTGCCGTGGCCCAAATAAATTAAAAAAAAAAAAAAAAAAAAAAAAAAAAGCGACGGCGCTAAGCCGTGGCAGCGGCGCGAGCACCGACGGCGCCACCACCGGTACGGTGCGCCGTCGGTTTTGCTTGGCTGGTGGTGATGGCGCCCGTACCCCATGCTCTTATGGGAAAATTAAACACATAGTATTATACGAAATACTAGTTTATATATTGGAAAGTATAAAACCCATAATCGTACAAACATAAAAGTTCAAAGTTTATTGAGGATGACAGAAGGATTAGTAGTGAGCAGTTGACTTGGTGTTTTTAAGTCCATTTAACTTTCAAATGTTCCATTCACTTTGTTTTTTTCTATGAATACAGTACACATGAAGTAATGAAAAAAATAATAATAATAAAAAAATAAAAAATAATAAATAAACAGTGAATTTTATTAACACAACAAAAAAGAATGTAAATTTAACATTTCAGGCCTCCAAGAAGGAGACCAAACCAAAAAGAACAAAACAAAAGCCAAAAAAAGCAACATAAAAAATGATATTTGGCGGAACCATCTCAAGTCCGTGTACCTTTTTGGTACCGAGCCCCTCCCCCCCTCCAACAAAAAAAAAAAAAAAAAAAAAAAAGCAACATTGACAATAGCTAATCTACACCATCTACTATAGGATGAATGCTAGAAGGATTTTTTATCCAAGCTTTCGAATGAGTTGGCCCATTAGGAAACTAGTTGGAGATCCATAAAAGAGCGTTGGAGTGAATGAGCGCGAACATATCATCACTAACCACAACCAATTTATCCTCAGCTTTAGAATAAACCTTTTGTTTCTCCACATCCAAATAGCCCACATTGTAACGAAGAAAGTGCCCCGAAACACTTTATAAAGATGAGATAGGATATGTTGACAGAACGACCCGTTTATCACATTAGTGAAATCCATTCCACCGTCAGGAAATTTAACCCCCCCCCCCCCCCCCCCCCCCCCACCAACTCAAAATTTTGTGCCAAATGAGCTTTACCTTCGGACAAGCAACTAAAATATGATATAAGGATTCGGGAACCTCTTCGCATAAAGGATATAAAATAGTAGGAATGTCGATTTCACGTGTGTCAATCTTTGTCAAAACTGGGAGCCTACCCAAAACTGCCCTTCAAAGAAATATGTTGACTTTCCTTGGTATAAGAGGGTTCCATGAGTGAGTTTTTTTCCCATGCAATGATCCATGGACAATCGAGAGTCAATAATATTTGAGAGCTTCTTCATTGAAAATAAGTTATTTGAGTCTAGTTTCCACAACAAGCCATCACAACAACCTTCACGAAGGGTTGAATTCATGACAAGATTGGTTAAATCAGAAACGTCAGAAAGAGATCTACCTCGAGGATTTACCTTCGAATTCCACAAACGCACCAATTTCCACCGAGCAATAAGAGAACAGTTTGGGTTAATTTCCAAGGCATATAAGTGAGGGAATTTATCCACGAGACCAGCTTGCACCATTCTTTTTTCCAAAACAATATATTCCCACCATTACCAATCTTTGGACAAAAAGAGTTTCTAAATGAAATTCCAAGTTCATCAATAGCAGAACTACAACTTATAATTCCATCCCATACATCTCATTTTAGACCAGCACCCATTTCAGTCGAGAAACCCCCATCAACCCATGAATGGATGCAATGACCTTACACCAAAGACCTTACACGCAAACCACCTAAATCAAAGCTTGCTAAGACGGTTTTCCATTTGACCCATATAAGGCCCTTTTCACCTTCTTTGAAACCCTAAAAGAACCAGCTTCTAACTCTTTCAAGGGCATCCATAACTTTATTTGGAGCTATGTACAAAGACAAATAATATAGATGAAGGCTTCCTGAAACCGAATTTGTGGGGGTAAATCGCCCACCAATGGAGAAGGAATTTACCTTCCATAAGGATAGGCGTTTTGTAAATTTATACATCATCTCGGACCAACTACTACACCTTGACATGTCTTTACCCACCGGAAGACCTAAATAAATGAAAGGCATACAATCAGCTTTGCAATTTACAAAAGAAGCCATATTTTTTACTACATCAAAGTCCACACCAACTCCAAATAGACTACTTTTTGATAGATTAACTCTAAGATCTGACATGTCCCCAAAACAAGAAAGAACGGACACTAGATTTTACATTTCGTCGCTAACATTCCCCAAATATTAAAGCTTCCTCGGCATATTGAAGCAAGGAGATGTTAGGCCCTTCATTACATAAAGAAATACCATTATAAATACCCTTATTGCAAGCTTCAAGAAATAATACTTTGAGGGCTTCCACCACGATGATGAACAGAAAAAGAGATAAAATGAAAAAAGTTTGTAATTTGTAATCTAGATAATATGAACACATTTCTGCTCTTCATTCTCTTTTAATCTAACATATATTAATTTTGATTTTTAATTAAAAATTATATAAATAAAACTTATAAAATGGAAGGGGTATTATGGTCTTTTCACCTAATCCACCTACCTACCCCATCACCTCTCATAAACACAATCACTTAACCATTTTTTCTCACGCAATTCCTGAAACTCTCTTATCCTAATGAAACCCTAACTTTTTCCCCAATATCAACTATCACAAACATTATCAAATTGATGGATTAAGAAGCGAAATCTTGTAATTCACATCTATTTAAGGCCCGATTCATCTTCTATCAACCTGATTCATCACAAACATGATCCAATCAATTATGAGAATTTCATTTTATGGTGGTTTTTTCTCTTATTTAAAGTTTTTGCTCGTATTAGGGTTATTCAAGTTGTATATTTTAGTGTTGTTCTTTATATTTAATTACATCGTTAATAAGTATTAGTTACAACTGATTGTGTTGTTCTAATTGTAGATGAAGAAGAAAAGAGAATCATATGTGATTTGTTTCAAATTATAGTATATTAAATTGTTGTTGTGATAGTTATTGACGCTTTAATTCAAATTTTGGAAGATTGTTGTATTGTGATTATATTTGTTGTGGTTGTTGTTTTTATGATTGTTGAAGTAACCCATGTGTTTGATGACACGCATCAATGAAAATCACACTGATACAACAAAGATAAGCATACATGTTACACTGTAAAATCACATATGATTCTTAAACATATATATGTTAACATGATTACTCAAAAAAATACATGTTAACTTGCAGGCTAGAAGATAAGTGATTTGGTTCACAAGTTGAATGACGATAATGGAGAAGATGAAAAATTGTTTATTAAAATGATTGCTCTTAAGGATATAAATTTACAGGTTCAGGGTTTGATGAGCATGTTTGGGAAAGGAAAACTAATTCTTATTTGTATTTTTGTTACCATTTGAACTAGTATGTTATTTCCATTACAACGGATATGTTAATTTTATTGTTAATCACATGTGCTTTAAGTACCTTAGAAGTATTTGTCATTTTATTTATATTTCAATTGTGTGTATTGAATTTTTGTTATATTTGATCTAGTTCAATACAATCAATTTATTTAACAGGTTCATGGTTCATGTGCTTTTGACTAATAATCGTACAATAAAAAGTACTACCATACCTTACGATGCTGAACGAAGGAATAGGGGTTATGTGATGGCTTGCCAAGCTTCGAGTAACCTGTGACAACACAAATGAAGGCACTACATTAAGTAACACGTAAGGGTTGGGCCTTGCGAATCACCTCCGATGTGAGAGTAAGTATGCATTTATGATTGTAATAAGTGTTTAAGTGTGTAAAGTAGGTGTTGAGAGTGTGATTAAACCTCTGTGACACATCAAACTATTTATAAATGGTGAAAATAGCCTTTGGCATGCTTCTGCACTGAAACCGAAGATCATGGGGGTGTCCAATGTTTTTAGGTGATTGTTGGGCTAGTGTACCACGATCCTTATCTTGGCGGGAAAGCCTTAATAGGTTGGTGAACATGGGTTTGACTTGGTCATACGTAAACTCTGTGCTACTGTCTTCGAAGGGAACACCTTGTAGGGTGTTAGGGCTTCAACTAGCAGATTCCCATAGTGCTAACCAATGTATACGAGTGATTTTACGCCACAAAAAACTTTCGGAGATTTGTCCAAGTCATTCGAAGTTTAGTATCCGATTAAGCTCGAAGGAGAGGCCTTCGAGCTGTTTGGATGGTACATCATCAACTAACATTTTGATGCGTGGGAATTGCACCAGGCTTTACCTCTCGAGGGATCTCGAGAAGCTTACAACCCCCACCAGGCAGTGTACCTGATCGATGTAGTATAGTATAGTGACAAGTACCGGGGGATTGATCGTTCAACTCAGGAATAGTGTCGCTAGGATTAGAAAACCTAAAAACTAGGTCTAGAGGTGAGGGATGATTCTTTTTGTATTTTTATATTTTATGAAAGCAAGTAAAAATCTCAGATATTGGAAGAGTGGGCGGAATTAGTTGCTAGTCAACTAACCCAATAACTAAGATGCAATCAAAATAAAATAACAAAAATGCAAATAAAGCTAATTACTAATGTGGAGTGAACAATAAATGGGAAAATTGTGTTTACTTAGATTTCACTACTCCTTAGATATCTTTTACAGGTTGATAGTTTGTTACAGTTGCGTGGATGACGGGTTATATTCCTTAATACCATTCGTGGGGTGGCGTACGTACTTCCCCAACTCTATAAGCTCCTACTTCACTCCTATGTCGAGCCTGCAAGAAGCTCCTAACATGGGATCACTAGAATTCGCTCATGCATTAAATACAACCATAAAAACCTTAGTACGCATTGGTTCATGTTTCTTAAGACGTTCAAGCAAGTTACACTATGGAAGTCTGCCAGTTTTCTTAAGCCTAACATCGAAATCATTCATCCATTACAACTATAAACAAGCAATCAACCCATAATCATCATCTAGGTTTCATTACATCTAAGCAAACACACAAGAGATCTAGCCTAACATGTTAAAATCAAGACAAGCGTAAGATATATTCAAACAACACATAGACATATTGAATGAATTGAAATGATACTTATCTTAATTGAACATGAAGGGTTTCTGTTGGGTCACTGAATTCCCCAATCTTCTTCTAACAAGGATTTGAACGTAAAATAACCTAAGTATAAACAAGTCACTGAGTGAACAGTAACTCAGTGAGTCATCTTCAGGATGCTAAGACCGAGCCTAAGAAGAAAGGTTCTCCATTCAGTGAGGCGGAACTCAGTGAAGTGTGATCTAAGCCAAGAAGAAGGTGATGGGTTCATTGAGGATGACAATAACTCACTGAACCCCATGACTCCTCAACAACTTCATGGTACTGAAGACTGATGACTAGAAGACTGAAGTTTTGGCAGGACTGGGCGGGAAAGGTTGATCTGTTTCACTAAAGTGCTTTATCACTTTAAGGTCAAACTTTCCTCAAATGGCTAAAACCAGGCTGTCATCAGAAAGTGCCTTTTGGACTTAACTCAAAGAAGTTTCCCTTGCCAGAGAATAAAATCTATCAAGATTTTATTGAGGAACACTTAGGTCCATTGTATAATAGATTTGTTCACATTTGTGTATAAATAGGTAGCATAAGAGAGGAGTAAAAGTTGACAAGTTTGTGCAATTAATGCAAAGCATTCACAAACCACTTTTACTCCTCCAAAGAACAACACAACCCCTGAGATAGCTCAGTGGGTCCTGAAAGTTGTCACTCAACATAGATTGAGTTTAGTAAAGAGTCAATACCATACTTGTCGTTTTCAATCCCAAGTGTTATTCCGCAAACACTTGGGTACGATTCTTTTTGATTAACTTCTAATAAAGAATTAAACATTGGAAAATATTGTCTCTTATGTTTACGTTGCTTTATTGTTAATCGTTTTTATACATCTTTGTTTAATGTCATAGAACTTGGTTACTTTAGCTTTGTAGTTATAGTTAACCAAGTAAAAGGGACCAACAAGTGGTATCAGAGCCTCTGATTTGTAAAACTTAAACCTGTTTTCAAAACTTAAGAGTGCTCAAGTTTTTAAAATCAAGATCCCACTATGACTGACATAGATGTTCCCCAACTTGTCGACAAAAAGGGTGGAAGTTATTTAGCAACTGCCCCTCGACTAGAAGTTGGCAAATTTAATAAGTGGAAAAAGCGAATGCTTTGCTACTTAACTGGGATGGAACCATATTACATTAAGTTGATTAATGATGAACCATATGTCCCAACAACAGCCCAAGGTTTAATTAAACCTGAAGCTCAGTGGACCCCAGATGAAAGGAGGGTGGTCAATCAAGACCAGCGCCTGAAAAGCATCATTATATCATGCCTCCCTGTTGATATAATGGAATCAGTGATCAATTGTCCCACTGCCCAGCAGACATGGACTGACCTGGTTCATAGCTATGAAGGGCCTTCTGATGCCAAAGAGAATAGAATCATGGACCTGAAGCTTGAATTCAATACCTTCACGGCCAAGGATTCTGAAAGTCTCTCTGAGACTTATACTCGGTATAAGACCCTCCTGAATGAGCTGACCAACGATGGTGTTATACTGTCAAAACATGAGATCAATGTTGGTTTTGTCAACAGTCTCCCTGTGAAGTGGTTAAACTTCTCTCAGGGATTGAGAAATGCAAGCCACATTTAGAACCTTGAGCTCCCTGCCATCTATGGGAAGTTTGTCTATGAAGACAATCTTATCACCAGGAGATACCCTGGTAAAGCTCAGGAGACCAAAAAGGCCTTGAAAATTTCACCCATATCAACTGCTTTCTATTCAAAAGGTGTTGTGCAGGATTTTCAAGATGGATCTGATGATGATGTTGACCAAAGAACCAGTGAGGAGTACCTAAATGATCTTCAAATTGAATTTCATGAAAGAGCACTCCTTACTAACTCAAAAAGGTTTTTTAAGAAAAACAAATTTCCTTCAAAACAAATGACAACATTGAATGCTTTAAATGTGGCAAAATGGGACATTTTGCTAAAGATTGTTTTTCAAAACCAACCTCAGAACCATCCTTCAAATTTTCAGGAAATAACTCTTTTTCAGGCCCCAGCAAATTTCAACCAAAAATGCTTCAGTCTAGTCAAAGATTTGAAAAAGTTCCTCAAATTGACTTTGAAGCCAAGTACAGAAAGGCAAAATCTAAACTTGCCCTTCTTGTGTCATCCTCAACAGTCTCTCAGCCTCCTCAGGCTCCAAAGCCTTCTCAAGCCAAGAACAAAGGGCTTGTTGCTGAAACATATGACTGAAATGAGGTTGAAGTGTCCTCTGATGATGATGAAGTTCACATCAGTGCCCTGATGGCTCTGTCAGATGACAACAAACTTGCTGTGGGGAAGAGTCATGCAAGAAATGGTGAATGGGTTAACATCACTATGAGGAAGGTAAATCTTTTACTTTCTATGGATGATAATGATGATTGGAAATCTTACTTAGATTATATTAATGTTGATCTTAAGTATGTTGAAGAGCAAAGACTTAATTTGTTTTCAAAATTTAACAAACTGAGTTTTGAATTAAATCATTGTAGAGATGAATTACTTGCTTTAAAACAAGCCAAGCTTGAAAGTGTTACACTTCAAATTCAAAACTCTGAACTTGTAAAATAAAATCAAGCTCTTCAGGAAGGACTTAAGAAAGAAAAGGAAATTATTTGGAAATGGACTCAGAAAAACCCCAAACTTTATGAAACACCGAGTCTCACACCCAGCCCCAAAAAGGCAGGTCTGGGTGATGATCAACTCACTGAAGTTTCTGGGGAGAGTAGCCATTCTACAACTTTTCTATTAACCAACATACTCTCTAGCAAAGAACTTGCTCCCAAACCCAGTGATTGGATTGAAAGAAACAATCCTGATAGTAAAATGCCAAATTTTAATACTGGAAGAATTCTGGAGCCTGAAAGTCAGGCTATCAAGGAGCTGCTAGGAGTCACTGATGAACTCAGTCCTACTGAGTCCATCAATGAGTCTAAGTCTGATTCACCACTCCCTCCACTGAAACAACTTCAGGGAGCGGAACCCAATTCTGACCTTGCACCATTAGTCTATCAACCACATTCTCCCAAAGAGAAATCAGGGTTAGGAAAGACTATTCTGAAAAGACCTACTCCTGCACCCACTGAACATCAAAAACCTTCAGTACCCACTGAAGTGAAGCATGAAAGCACTGATTCAAAAGTTGATCAGCTTACTGAACTTGTTAGGATGCTGAGTGAGAAAATCGAGTCTACTGAGAAAAACTCTGACTCAAAATCAACAAAGCCCTCAGTTTCCTCAGGTTCTTCCAAACCAAAAACCACACCCAGACCCTCAAGGAGATGTGAACTGTGCAATTATCCAAATCACAGCACTGATAAATGCTACAGAGTCCTGTTTTTTATGATATGCAAACAAGAGAACCACAGAACTTGTGATCACATCCCCCACACTGCTTCTTTAAAAGCAAGGGGTCTATACAAAAACCAAGGCTATCAGTATGCCACACCTTCCAAACAAAGACTGAAGGCTAAGCCTTTCTCACCATGTCCTCACTGTGGTTTCAATGATCATCTTCCTGATGATTGTATGATGAAAGATTGCTGTGACATCTATGGAGATCCCTCCCATGAAACCAGGGGACATGACAAAGTTATTCAGTCCAGAAGAAAAAACTAGACCAACACTTCTCAGTCACCTGAGGCATCAACCTCTACAAAATGTAAAACATGTGGAAGCTCAGGTCACACAACTTCAGACCATGATTCACTAACTGAGTTCAAAAAGTCCCTGAGGACCAAGCCCACTAGAAAGTGGGTCAACAAGAAAAACTAACCCAGTTTACTGTTTGTGCAGAAACACATCAAGGATCCTACTTGGCATCTAGACAGTGGATGCTCCAGAAGCATGACTGGTGTGAAAAGTTTTCTACACAAATATGTGGAAGAACCAGGACCCAAAGTAGTATTCAGTGATAACTCATCAGCTCCCACTGAAGGTTATGGTTCAGTAAACTGCAATGGTATAGTTTTTACAAAAATAGCTTATGTTAATGGTCTCAAGTACAACCTGATAAGTGTTTCCCAACTATGTGATGCCAAATACATAGTTCAGTTTGATGACAAGAGAGGGACCATCTTTAATGCCAATAAGGAAGTTGTGTTGATTGCCCCTAGAAGGGATGATGTATATGTCCTTGACATATCATCCCTGACTCAGAATGGGACTTGTCTATTCTCAAAGGCAAGTGAGACAATCAACTGGCTATGGCATAGGAGACTCTCTCATCTCAACTTCAAGAACATCAACAACCTGGCCAAACAGAACAAACTTCTGGGCCTTCCATCCCTGGTGTATACCAAAGACAAGCCTTGTTCTGCTTGTGAAAAAGGAAAACACCACAGGGCATCATTCAAAACCAAACAAACCTTTTCCATCAAAAGCTTCCTACATCTTCTTCATATGGACCTTTTTAGACCTGTCAGTCCAATATCCATTCACCATGAGAAGTATACTCTGGTCATTGTGGATGAATACTCAAGATATACTTGGGTTTACTTCCTGACCAAGAAGAGTCAGGCAGCTAAAACCATCATGTCATTTGTTAGGAACATTGAAAATCAAAATGATGTCAAAGTTAAACAGATCAGGACTGACAATGGCACTGAATTCAAAAACCAAGACCTTGAGTGTTTTTGTGATGAGAAAGGAATTTCTCAAAATTTCACTTCTCCCTATACTCCTGAACAAAATGGAGTAGCTGAAAGGAGAAATAGAACACTCATTAAGGCAGCAAGAACCATGTTAAATGGCTCTGTCCTCTCAAAACATTTTTGGACTGAGGCAGTTAAAACAGCCTGCTACACTCAAAATAGGTCAATCATTATGAAAAGGCATAACAAGACTCCTTATGAAATATTCAAAGGAAGGATTCCTGACATCAGCTACTTTCATGTATTTGGGTGTCCTGTGTTTATACATAATCACAAGGATCACTTGGGAAAATTTGATGCCAAAGCTGATGATGGATACTTCTTGGGATATTCCCTGGTTTCTAAAGCCTTCAGGGTGTTCAACACAAGGAGACAACAAACTGAGGAAACTTATCACATTACTGTTGATGAGAGCACTGAATCCATCAGGTTCTCAAATTCCTCAGTAGAAGAAATTGGTATTGATGACTCATCAAGGTATCCTCCTGATGAGTATCATCCTGAGAACAATCCCTCAACCCAATACCAAGCTGATGCTGACGTCTCCTATTACATCATCCCTCACAACCTTCCCCAACCACCTATCAGTGAGTTCATTGAAACTCAGCCTGTCTCAAATGAGACTGACACCACTGAACAAATTGTTCAGGAACCCTCAGAACAAATTGTTCCTACAGTTGTCACTGAAGCACATAATGATGAGTTACCTCATGTGCCTGAGTCTGAACCTATTCAGGCTCCTTCAAGCTCAAATTCTTATCCCAAACCTCAGGATAGCTGGACTAGATCCAAAATCATTGAGCTTGTGAACATCATTGGTGAACCCACTGAAGGCATGCTCACAAGAAGCAAGGCTGCTAAACTCAAGGCTGCCACTGCCAATATATGTCTTTATGCTGACTATCTCTCAGAGATTGAGCTTAAAAATGTCAAAGAAGCCCTGACTTATGAAAGTTGGGTTCAGGCCATGAGAGATGAATTGGAACAATTTGACAGAAATGATGTCATGACCCTTGTTGAATGCCCCCAGGGTGTTTTAATCATTGGAATGAAATGGGTCTTTAAGAACAAGACTGATGAGAATGGCACAGTCATCAAAAACAAAGCAAGGCTGGTTGCCAAAGGATATAATCAACAGGAAGGTATAGACTATGAGGAAACCTTTGCACCTGTTGCTAGAATGGAAGCCATCAGGATCTTCCTTGCCTATGCAACTTACATGAACTTTAAAGTTTACCAAATGGATGTTAAAAGTGCATTCCTGAATGGTAACATCAAAGAAGATGTTTATGTGCAACAGCCTCCTGGTTTCGAAAGTAGTGAATACCCCAACCATGTCTACAAGCTTAACAAAGCCCTTTATGGACTGAAACAAGCACCCAGGGCATGGTATGAAACTCTTTCAGCCTTCCTGATCCAAAACAAGTTTGTCAGAGGAAGAATTGACAACACACTGTTCATCTACAGAACAAAGGATGATGTCATTCTTGTCCAAGTATATGTTGATGACATCATCTTTGGCTCAACATGTTACAAACTTTGCAAACAGTTTGAGAAACTGATGACCACAAAGTTTGAAATGAGCATGATGGGTGAACTCACATACTTTCTTGGACTCCAAATTAAACAAACTGAAAAAGGAATATCCATTTGCCAAGAAAATACCTCAGGAACCTACTGAAGAAGTATGAGCTCACTAACTGCTCTTCAGTAAAAACTCCTATGGTTCCTCCAAACAACCTTGGCCCTGATCTCACTGGAAAATCAGTAAATCAAACCCAATACAGAGGAATGATTGGCTCCCTGATGTATTTACTTGCCTCAAGGCCTGATATCCAATTCTCAGTCTGCCTATGTGCAAGATACCAGGCTGACCCTAAAGAATCACATCTCACTGCTGTCAAGAGAATCATCAGGTACCTGAAGGGTACTCCAAATCATGGTTTGTATTACCCAAAATGTCCAGGATTTGATCTCAAAGGGTACACTAACTCTGGCTATGCAGGATGTAATATGGATAGGAAAAGTACTTCAGGATCCTGCCAATTTCTTGGTGGTAAACTTGTGTGTTGGAGTACAAAGAAACAACAGTCAGTGGCCATGTCCTCAGCTGAAGCTGAATATATGGCTGCTGCAGGATGTTGTGCAAATGTACTATGGATGAAGAGCCAACTGAGTGACTATGGCATTCAGTATAAGATGGTACCTATCTTTTGTGATAATACAAGTGCCATAGCCATCTCAAACAATCCAGTACTTCATCAAAGAACCAAACACATTGACATCAGATACCACTTCATCAGGGACCACATCACTAATGGTGAAATTGAACTACATTTCATCCCCACTGAATATCAGCTAGCTGATATCTTCACAAAACCTTTGGATGAACCCACTTTCACAAGATTAAAAGCTGAATTGAGCCTGTTGGACATAGAATCAGGAAATTGATCAAAAGTGTTCCAGCCTGATGTAAATTCTCTAGGTCCCTGATCACACCCTTCCTGAAAACTTTTTTTAAATGAAAATTCATTCGGAGGGCTTAGGATGAAAAATGGCATTGAATACCCTAACTAAATGCTCTAAGTACTTAGTTAGTTAATGTCCCAGGTAGGTAACTGAATCCTATTAAATATAGGAATATATGTCACTTACACAACTGGCATCCACTCCTTGGGCCCCCACATCTCTCTCACCAAACACGACTGAGCATTAAATGCTCCCTCACACACAAAAGTTGTGATTATTTTTTCTCTGCAAAAGTGCATTATTTGCAGAGCCGCACAACTGGTCACCCACGATGTGAGAGAAAATAGGGTAATGGGAATCGTGATATTTAATGCGGATATCAAACCAAAATTACTATACCGTTTTGGTTTAATAATTTAAACCTTTGGTATCCGCAACATCAATACACTAATTCCCACCCTATAAATACCCCCACAAAGAAGAACACACACACGCTTTAAAATCTTAACAAAACTCTTGCAAAATTATTTCAAGAACTTTTTGCTTTCAAAAATCTGTGTGTGCTTCTTCTTTATTCAAAACCAGACTTTTTTTAAAACTATAATGGCATCTTCTAAGGTCATAAAATACGCACCAAATGTGGAATTCCAAATGAAAAGCGTAGACCTTACCAAAAACAATGTGGTGGGAAACTTTGCCTACCCTGAAGGGTTCCCTGCTTACAGGGATGTGGTGAAGTTTCTACAAAACTGTTTTCTCACCACCACATTCACAAAGACCCCCTCAGTCATTGACAACGCTGAAAATTAACATGTTTTTAGGAGAGTTATTCTGGATTTTATGCATATATTTTGGTCACTTTTATGAACTTATGGTACTTAATGAAGTATATTCTCTATTTTAGGTTCATGGAAGAAAAATGAAGGAAAAGACGTAAAAATGATCAAAAACGAAGATTTATGAATATACGGAGGAATTCCCGACAAATGAAAGTCTCTTGGAGTATGTTCGAGAAGATAAAAGTCATGAAGTTGTCACTCCAAGGACTTAAGAATAATGTACAAGAGGGAAAACAAGAAGTGAAATGAAGGAAAGAAGCTAAAACGAAGAAATACTGGAAGACTCGTTGTTCCCGACACACCTTCACCATTTTGGCCATAACTTGAGCATACGGACTCCGTTTGACCCCCCGTTCCCGGCCACAGAAAGCTAAGAGAAAGATCTACAACTTTCGTGTTTATGACTTTTGCCCAACCGATCGGATGAAGGATCAACCGATCGGTTGGATGCTTGCTGACCTCCCCAAGTCATTTTTAATGCATAATTAAGTGTCATTAAGCCCCAAGTCCGATCATGTCTCCATAATAACTCCTAAACCTGGCATTTTATAACAACTTAGTACCCAAGAAACTTGCTTGGAGGCTAAGGTTGATTTCTACTACAAATATGAGTGCTTAGGCTTAGTTCTAGGTGTGCATCCTAGAGGAGGGATTGTCACCAAAACAAAGGTGCATTCCTAAAGGAAGGATTGTCACCAAAACAAGGGTGCATTTCTATCCTCTACTCTATAGGAAGATTTGTTACCACTTTTATCTCACCTCTGCCGTTCATGGAGGACGTATCACCAAATATTGGAGCAATTCTCTAGTTTGGTTAGAAGTTGTAGTTGATTGGAAACTTTGTTACGTTGATGGGGCTTGAAGGTAGCTATAACCTTTCACCTTTACCTATTTGTAATTCATACTTTGGGTAAACCTTGTTACTTTTATATTTCATGATGCTTACGATTACTATGTTTGTTGAAGACTTACGTTTGGTTGAATACAATTTGGTTTTGTTTTGAATACTTGTTTTGATATTATGATGACTTGTGATAAATAGATGTTTGTCATTGATGTGATTCTTACAATTAATGTTCTTTGTGTGATGTTATCTTATTATTTTCTTGTGGTTTGATCCGTGACAATCATAACCACCAAATTGTTACTTGCTTAAAACAAACAAACGACACTTGAGTGCAACCAAGTCTCTTGGAACGACCTTGACTTACCACTCCTATACTACAATTGACTAGGGTATACTTGCCCGAATGTGTTCCTAGTTAACCGGTAATTCTTGTTTCTATAAATTTAAAACATGGTTGCTAATTAGCACATCAAGTTTTTGGCGCCGCTGCCGGGGATTTGTTTGTGTTTTTGTTTGCTTTGAATCTCTGCTTTAATCATTCCCTAGTTGTGTCGCTTTTACTTTCGAAAAAAAAATCCGAACCATCCAACCGATCGGTTGAACATCCATCCGATCGGCTAAACCAAAACATTTTTTTATCGAGCCATCCAACCGACCGGTTTGATATCCAACCGATCGGTTAGACCCAAAAACCCAATCCAACCGATCGGTACGAAGCCGTATCCGATTCGGTTAGACCAATAACCCAATCCTACCGATCGGCTTGTCCACCAAACCGATCGGCTGAATCTTTTCTTTTTACAAAACCCATTTTTTATTTTCAAAACTCATTTTTACCTTTTCACCTTAGTTCGAAACAAACACCACCCAACCCACCCTTAGGAGTGATTTATTTTTCTTGTGTTCTTGTTATTTTCTTTTCTTATTTGTTTCTTTAGTAAATTATTTTAAAATTGTCTTTTTAGATTTTTAAACGTATTTAAAAAAGTTTTGTCGTAATTAGTTTATTTTTCTTAAACTTATAGTAGTTATAATATTAACGGTTTTCTTATCTTAGTTAAGCTTATTTTTGTTTACTTCAACTTTAACAAAAATTACAAAAATATTTTTCTTAGTGTTCGTTTTCATTATGTTTTTATTTTTACTTTTTGTGATAATTTACGAATCGCTCCGCGTTTGTATAAACTCACACTCATGGGGTAAACAACTTGTTAGTCCACTTTACGAGCTTAAACGTAAAATCAAAAAGAGGACTCGTAAACTCGATAAGACACCAATCTTACCCTTAAAGATCGAATCAACCGAACTTTATCCGAAACCACCATTCATCGAGGAACTTTTTGTGGTAATCAACATATTCGAAGAGAAAGTTGAAACTCAACCCGATTCCCTACCCATAACCGTCATTGATCCCGATGACCAACCATGTGGTCAAGCACTAGGACCATTGCACCAACACCTAGTTCCGCTATTATTCAACGCCCTTTTCCAAACAATTTCCATATCAAGGGTACCCACATGCAAATGATTCGGGAGAATCAATTCGATGGGAGAATCCGATCCGATCCTCACCGACACATAGCTGATTTTCTTGAGATTAGTAACCTATTCCATTATGGTGAAAATCAAGAGGAAGCGGTTAAATTGAGGACTTTTCCTTTCTCATTGTCCGGAGAAGCCAATATTTGGTTGAACGAATTAAATGAAGGAACAATTACTACGTGGGAAGAGATGAGAGAAGCTTTTGCTAGCCGATACTTTTTTCCCGCAAAGTTTAAACGTCTCCTAAATGACATTCACAACTTTCAACAACTCGATCACGAAACTCTCATTGATGCTTGGCTCCGTATGAAAGATATCCTTCGCATTTGTCATGGACACGGTCTAACCAAAGGAGTGATCATTCAAACATTCTATCATGGTTTAGACAATCCAACTCAAGAAATTCTCGATGCCGGAGGAATATTCCTCTATAATACTCCCAACGAAGCTTACAAAATCCTTGAGGACAAGGTCCAACTCAAGCTTGATTTCTCGAAAAATTCTCTAAACGTGCCCAAACCAAAAACCGTTGTTTCCGTCGGTGGAAGCAACATCAATGCCGATCATTCTATGTTGATTGAGAAATTTGAAGCTCTCACCAGACATATTGACGTTGATTTCAAGAAGATAAGGCAAGAGCTGAAGGAGATACGAGACGCTCGTAGAGATGATGAAGATGACAATGCTTCAGAATACCACATGGATAATGACATGCTGATGATTGAACCTAATGAAGCAAGATATCACGACGGATATCACAAAATAAAACACCACTTTATTTTGGACAAATCAAAGAAACCAAAACCTCACCGGAGGAGATGATGAGAGAATGGATGGAAGCAAATGAGAGTATGAAAGACCATGTGGTAGAATTGGAACGACAAATAGATCAAGGAAAAAGGAACCACCAAGCCATAATCCAAGACATGGAAGAAAAGAAAGAAGTCCATCATACCGAATCACTTCCTCAAACAACAGATTCCAATCCAAGACATGAATTTGTCTACAAAACACCCTCAATCCAAAATAAACATGATAAGGGTGATGTTGAATTTATCGAGGAGGATGAAACCGAACCCATTACAACCATGCCAACCCCAATCATTACTCGTTCACCAACCGTTTCACCTTTTCTTGAGGATTGTACCATGCACATCCCGTCCACTTAACTCTTAGTAGATGAGAAGATGTTTACACATGATGAATCGTCAAATCATGTTGGTAACAAGGAACTCAATGCAATTGGAGACGTTGAAAATGAAGTCTTGAAAGAAAAAGAGATTAAGAAGCAAGAGAAAAAAATGTCAAAGGTACCCAAGAGGAATGGAGAATTGGAAAGAAAGATAGACGAATGGTCTAAGCCGAAAAATCCAGTTTCTTCAAAACAAAATAGTTTGACTAACCCACCTCCTCCACCTCATATTGAGAACGTGAATGACGTTTTCACTAGGAGTGGAAAGTCTGATGACCCTTCGAAAAATCAAAAAGATTCACCACCTGTCTTCGTTTTTAATAAAATCGATGAACCGTTCAAAATAACAAAAAGGGATTATCACATTGTCAAATCGAAAGAATGTCCATCACTTGTGAAGTACAAACCAGAGATCCCTTATCCTCAATGTTTAAGAACAAAAATTCCCCATTTGAACTGTATTGTCAAAGTATCCTAATCTGGGGAAGAGTCTAGCTAATGACTCAGAAATAAATTAAGCGCTACTCGGGAGGCAACCCGAGCTTTTAATTGTTCGCTTATTTAAAAAAAATTATTATTTTTCGTATTTTATTCTTTTGTGTTAGTGTTTAGAATGAATAAGTTTAAATGTCTTTTGGTTTTTGCAAGAGTGTCATTTCTTATAATTCTACTTAAACTTGCTTTTTTCCATTTTTAATTTTTAGTACATTGTTAATAAATAAGTACTTGTTTTTAAAAATAAATTGTTTTGAACTTTGTGGGTATGTTCACTGGAAACCCTCACGAGACTTCACTCGTCCACTCGGGCCACCGAGAGGTTTCAAAGGCTTGTTGCATACGCTAAATGCAACCGTGATGCCTACGAAAGTGAGTTTTAGGATTTTACGCGTTTTTGTAGTTTAGTTTGTTTTTGCAGATTTAATAAGCTCTTGGAGATTGTATTATTGGTGACATTATACTTGGTGTGGAGTTGTTTTGTAAAATAAAAAATCGGTTGATCTCACAAGCTTATGCTAGCATTTGCTTAGCATTTTATCATATGGAGTTCGATCGCGATTTCTACGATCCGGGAAGTTTCGTTTCTCTTGGACTATTTATTTACTTATTTATTTTTCCCATTTTACATGCTTTAAAGTTTATTTTTCATGAGTATAATGCATAACTTAAGTGTGGGGGGAAAGTGAAATAGTGGAAAACGAAACTCATTTTTAACTTTCCGAATTTTTGGGCCAATTTGAAAATAATTTTTGTAAACTTGTTTGCCCTTTTTGATCTAGTTGTTTTCACGCTGTTAGGATAATATACTTGAACAATTGGATCAATCCACTGGTGAAATCTGTAATTTTGAAAAATTTGAGATGTGTCCCCATTAATATTGCAATCCACTTGAGGATCGATAACATTTGCTAGCGCATATTATAGCCCTTTCCACTAAACTGTGAGGATTATTTCATATATAGCATACATCTTTTATGCTTGGATCTTTTGCTATGAGTGTGCCGGTGATTTTGCTTATTCTAGAACTTGTACTTGTAAATCATTACCAGACCGCTGTAAGATCGCATTCGTGTGATATAAGTGTATTCGTGTGATAAAGAGGCAACCTTAGGAATAAAACCAAATGGCCATCCATTTACAAAATAATTTTTGCTAACCACATCGGTTAGTTATCCTCGTATTTGGAACCTATTTTTTAGTGTTCATCTTTAGCGCTAGATACCCCTAGTTAAACCCTCTGAGCCATCCTTTTCATTTTGTTAAATCCAGAAAAATACAAAAATATTTTACACTTTTAAACCTTAGCCTAACCCTTTGTCAAAGTCTAAACGGTGGGTTGCTAGTTGCTTAGTATGTTGGATTGTTTTTTATGATTAATAGTTAGCCACACTTTGTCACTTGTGTGTGCCATTCCAACAAGATGAAGGAGACGTCTTTCATATTTTGTATTTTTTGTGGTGTATGCTTATACGAAGTGTGGGGGAGATGTTATATATATATATATATATATATATATATATATATATATATATATATATATATATATATATATAAAAGAGGTGAAAATAAGTCATCGCAACTATAAGGTGACAATTATAGCAATGTGCTATATTATGTATGGAGATGAAGAAAGAAAGTTCTATGATATGTTGTTAGTCAATGTGCTAAGTATGAAGAATATTGTTATGGAAAATCAATGTATCGATATGTGAAAGTTTGAAGAGGAGGAAGTTAACTACAATCATTTACGGGTTTGCGGTTTGTTTGGTGACTAGCAACAATGGGACTTTGACTTAACTTTATTTTTCTTTTAAAACCAATTTCATAAATATTCCCATGCCTTATCCCTACCCTTACCAAATTACTTTATCTTTACGGATATTGTAATGGCTTTGTGAGAATATCAAGTGCATGAATATTGTAGTGATCATCCGGTTTTTGAGTAATCAAGAATTCGCGCCAGCGATCTATTATGTTTTTGTATGAGATGTTTGAGCATAAGCCTGGTACAACCCGAATCCTAAACATTACAACCCGAATAAAAGACCTCTTTAGATGTTTACACTAGGTGCTTACGCCATGTCGGTGGAGTTTTGTTTCTTGTACAAGCCTATGGTAATAAACGAATCGTGACTGAGCAATGAGTGTGATTTCTCTTATATATACTCCACTACCTAAATAAATGAGTGATTGAGTGAATTATACTTTGTTTCTTTTTCGTGAGGTGTTTAGAAATGTTAATCAAGCAAGAAAATCATTGGGTATTGTCAAACATCTCGATTTTTCACCACTAAAGCTTAAAATGATGAATCGTATCTTGTACTTGTGCTTGGTAGATTTGCATCACATTTTTCTAAACATACTTGTGCACCATGTGGATCTATTTTACTTAATTTTTGCTTGAGGACAAGCAAACCCTTAAGTGTGTGGGAGTTTGCGCTCATTTTTGTTTATTTATCTCATTTTAGCTTGTTTATCTAAATATATATATATATATATATATATATATATATATATATATATATATATATATATATATATATATATATATATTTTTCAAATTTTTATAGTTTTCAAAATTTTCTTTTCTTTTTTTTTTTCATTTAGGTATGGTTTCGATTTTTCCTTTCCTAGATTTGCTTGAGGGCAAGCAAAGTTTAAGTGTGGGGGATTTGATAACGCTCAAAATTAACATGTTTTTAGGAGCGTTATTCTGGATTTTATGCATATATTTTAGTCACTTTTATGAACTTATAGTACTTAATGAAGTATATTCTCTATTTTAGGTTCGTGGAAAGAAAATGAAGGAAAAGACGTAAAAATGATCAAAAACGAAGATTTATGAATATACGGAGGAATTCCCGACAAATGAAAGTCTCTTGGAGTATGTTCGAGAAGATAAAAGTCATGAAGTTGTCACTCCAAGGACTTAAGAATAATGTACAAGAGGGAAAACGAGAAGTGTCATTAAGCCCCAAGTCCGATCATGTCTCCATAATAACTCCTAAACCTGGCATTTTATGACAACTTAGTGCCCAAGAAACTTGCTTGGAGGCTAAGGTTGATTTCTACTACAAATATGAGTGCTTAGGCTTAGTTCTAGGTGTGCATCCTAGAGGAGGGATTGTCACCAAAACAAAGGTGCATTCCTAAAGGAAGGATTGTCACCAAAACAAGGGTGCATTTCTATCCTCTACTCTAAAGGAAGATTTGTTACCACTTTTATCTCACCTCTGCCGTTCATGGAGGACGTATCACCAAATATTGGAGCGATTCTCTTGTTTGGTTAGAAGTTTTAGTTGATTGGAAACTTTGTTACGTTGATGGGGCTTGAAGGTAGCTATAACCTTTCACCTTTACCTATTTGTAATTCATACTTTGGGTAAACCTTGTTACTTTTATATTTCATGATGCTTATGATTACTATGTTTGTTGAAGACTTACGTTTGGTTGAATACAATTTGGTTTTGTTTTGAATACTTGTTTTGATATTATGATGACTTGTGATAAATAGATGTTTGTTATTGATGTGATTCTTACAATTAATGTTCTTTGTGTGATGTTATCTTATTATTTTCTTGTGGTTTGATCCGTGACAATTATAACCACCAAATTGTTACTTGCTTAAAACAAACAAACGACACTTGAGTGCAACCAAGTCTCTTGGGACGACCTTGACTTACCACTCCTATACTACAATTAACTAGGGTATACTTGCCCGAATGTGTTCCTAGTTAACCGGTAATTCTTGTTTCTATAAATTTAAAACATGGTTGCTAATTAGCACATCAGTCATCTATCATGACTACCTGAGGGAATTTTGGTGCTCAGCGGTGGTTGAAAACCCTGATGCACCAAAGGAGGCCAAAATCAAGTTCTCAGTGAAGAATGGGACAAAGTCCCTTATTCTTGACTACAAAACCTTTGTCAAAGCCACTAGCCCTGACTACACTGAGACTTTGTTGCCCCACCCACTGAAGAGGAGGTTAAACAACTCCTCTTAGAACTAGGGCCATATGATAAGAATCACTCTGATGTTGCTCCAGGGGCCCTACTGAACAAAGCCCCCATCATCAAAACATGGTTCCCTGCCCCTTGGAGGATCCTGATGACATTCGTTATTCAGGTCCTTGGGGGGAATAAGTCCTCAACTGAGCAACTGAACACTACTCAATCAATGATAGTGTTATGTCTCATTGAGGGTAAAAAGATTGACCTTGGAGAAATTATCTTCAGGGACCTCATAGGCAAATTGGGTGGGAAGTCTAGGAAAAAACACATGTCTTACCCTAGATTCATTTCCTGCGCCCTGAATGACCTACTAGGGTCTGAGTACTTCAAGCCTGATAGTGTCGGCTTTGAACCTGATGTCTTGCATAAGGCAAACTACTCACGTGACCCTAATGAGGTTACACCTGTCGCCCTGACCACATATATGCTGACTGCTATCCAGGGTGACAACATTGTTTCACCAATTCCCTCTCCCACCAAAAATGTGAAGAGGAAGATGGGACAGGGGTCTAGGAAGGTGGCTCAACCCAAGCCACTCGCCACTGAGACCTCTGCCCCTAAGCCTGACAAAAGGGGGCAACAACAACAGACCCTGGCTGCTGACACCCTCAGGATCATAAGCCAATCTTTGGCCCCAAAACAACGGCCAACGGAGGGCACTGAGACATCACACTCAGTGTCCTCGGGCGAACCCGTTCCCAAAGGCCCTGCTGGCATAAACAAGTCAGTAGGGTAGGAACCAACTAAACCTTCACATCATGCTAAAGACTCTGGCAAATTACAACCAGAGTATCAGGGAGTAAGGGGTCCTATACCCTCGGTGGGGCAGCACTACTCCACTGAGAAGGGGACCCACAAACAATCACATCCTGCCAAAGGCTCGGGTAAATCACAACCCAAGCAACAGGGAGTTCTCGCCCCTAAATCTTTGACAGGCCAGCACAAGCCTGTTGGAATGGGGGGCATAACCACTCAGGTGCCTGATGAGGACATTCGCCAATCAAAGTGTAACAATTCGCAATTTCAGGTTAATTACTATTCCCGGAAAATTTTACTATTCATTTTACTATTCATTTTTACTATTCATTTTTCCTGAAATATTCCTGAAAGTTGATTTTTATTTCATATTCTCGAGTGATAAATCATTTCCATGGCAAAATAAATGTTTGACATTCGTCAGATCATTTTCGTGAAAGTTATTAAGGAATTACACGTTTTAGGGTAAAACGTCATTCAGAAATTCTACGCACAACGAAATTCGACCCCGTCAGGTGACCCCACATCAGAAAAATGTTTGACACACTCATGATTTATTTAAGAATAAATCATGACTGAGAAAAATATGACCAAAAATAAACCTCGGCCGTGAAAAACTGGAATTTTCAGTTTTAAGCGTTTTTACTCAGCCGTAACCTTAGCCTATACCTGCACCGCGTTTCTAATATGATTTGAGTTTTCAACTTTTTAGAATAAGTCATCATATTTTTCCCTCCTCCTTTGACCAAAAATCATTCCTTGATTTTATAAGTCATTCCTTGATTTTTAGGTTTACGGTTTGATGTCTAAAAGACATTTAATACCAACCGACACTAGACTGAGTCCAGTCTAGAGATTATAAGTCATTTTAAATCATTTATAACCTATTAGAAAAGTAACATTTTACTTTTCTCAATTTTACGCAATATTCGTACATTTTACGTATTACGCGTTTTGGACCCGTGTTTCCAGTTTTAGCAGGGTTTTACCACCCAAATGAAACCTACCACTCATTTTATATTTTATTATGGAACATATGGACATGTTTAACAATACTTTCAAATTCCATAATTTTACGACACCCGGTTTTACGTTTTGAGGCCTAATCATTTACGGTTGGCATTTCCCGGAGTCAAAATTCATCTAAATACTTAGGATAATATCAAGACCAAGCACACCTCACCCCCTAGGCTTGTGAACCACCATTAGGGGGGGGAGTCACCCCATGGCGTGGCTTGATCTTGTGGAAAATGTTCCAAGATGATTACATGTGTAGTTTTGGCTAAAATATCTTAAGTAAAGTAACCTCCTCTTAAGACTATAAAAGCCCCCTCCCCCCCCCCCCTTCCTTGTGCCGTCCATCACCAACCCCAAAACCATTCCATCTTTAGCTTATTTCCTTCAAAGTTCTATCAAGGTTCAAGAGCTAGTTCAAGATAGAAACCCTAGTGTGATCTTAGGTTACCAAAACACTTCCAAACCTAATATACTTGGTGATTTCTCTTGCGTTTGAATCCACTCAAGTCACCTCAACCTTCATCATCCATCTTTCAAGATTACAAGAGTAGAAATATTGCATGAAGTGAAGTGGGTTGAAGCAAGTCTATCAAAGTCCTTTTCCTTACTGGCTACTTTCCTTTCTTTGTTGAAAGCCAAAAGTTGTAAGCCAAACCTAACATGCTTCTTGTTAAATGATCATGCTCATGTTATTTACATATTATTCTTGCTATATTATGTCTTGTATAAATGTCCATGATGTATAAAAGTGAGTAAAACATGTTGTTGTAATTGATTGTTAAGATAAGTTACTAAAACAAGTAAACTAGTGACTTTCTTGGTATAACCTGATCAAAATGGTAAAATTATGATATTGGATCATTACATATTACATTAGAGGACTTAACAAGGAAACCATAGCAACTTGAACCACCTAAAAAGAGTAAACGAGTCAAAAGTTATGACGATTTGAAGTTACCAAAGATTTTCGGCAAAACTGCCTAAACCATACTGTTTTGCATTCTGACTTTTTGAAAGTCACCCTTCTGCTCCGATTCATCAAAAAGTTAAAACACGAAAGTTGTCCGGAACGCCGTTTTCGTTCAGGAGTAAAGAAGCTCGAGCCCTGAAAACGCTTTCCGAGTGATAAATTCTTCAAATTCTAAACAGCCCATTTTTAGGCCAAAGTCATTATATATAGGTTATGGTTTAAAAGGAACAAGAGGTCTTATGACCTATAATCAAGACCACAACCATGGCTAGAGCCAAGGTTGTGTCTCATGACCTTGGAACAAGGACCAAAGGTCATGGCTAGGCCATGACGAAATGACCATGTAAGATTACTTAGGCGAAAACATGAAACAAGGAATTGGCGATAATTTGAACAAGCAATTTGGATCTACTTCACTTAAAAAGTGTTAGGAATTAAATAAACAAAAGAATCTGAAGATTCAGCATAAAGGTTTAAAGGAAATATGACAAGTATGTTTCTGCTGATGAAGCACAAAGCGAGTTTCCACTGATGGATTCTGCTGAAGACCGTTTCCACTGAAGGTGATTCTGCTGCTTGATTTTGCTGCTACTATGACTATGCTGCTATGACTCTGCAGCTATGACTCATACAAACAGCTTTGTAGATAAGAACGACTTATTCTACTGATTCATATACAAGAAAATATCTTTGTTGTAGTCATCAAATTGAATACTCCAAGTGAGTTGTAATACTAGAACAAGTGATTAGTCA
Organism: Artemisia argyi; assembly: GCA_030686995.1. Taxonomy (NCBI): domain Eukaryota; kingdom Viridiplantae; phylum Streptophyta; class Magnoliopsida; order Asterales; family Asteraceae; genus Artemisia; species Artemisia argyi. The sequence goes on along the minus strand of JARVZY010011250.1, from coordinate 36,029 downwards.
TAAGCTAGTTATTTGTTGAGTCATGAAGTTTGTAAAAGATCTTTCCTTGGACTATAAAAGGAAAATCTTAGATGTGTATAAATATCAATCTAGAATGTGCATGTGAAAAGATATACACAGACAATACAAAGAACAAACATAAGTCACATAAGATTCAAGGTCTTGTAACCCTAGTGATAGTAAAGATCACTCGTATTATTTTGAATAATATTGAATCATTTGGTGTTAACTATTCCATTTCCATATCCAAAACATAAATCTTCTAAAGTGTGGTTAAGTAGATTCTGCATACTTAATCATATTCACACAAACATATCTTATACACAAAGAATGAAGGCTTAACCACCTTACCGTGTAATCGACCCTCAACAAGTGGTATCAGAGCGTCAGGTTGATATTTTTGTTTTAGAAGAAGAAGCTAGAAATGGATGTTGAGTTTATTCAAACAAATGTTGCTGCAAAATTACCAATGCTCAAACAGAATGAGTTTGAGATGTGGAGGTTAAGAATAGAACAATATTTTTAAGTGCAAGATTATACACTTTGGGAAATTATTGAAGATGGAGATTCTTTCAAGTCTACAACCACTACATCAACAGTTGATGGTAAGGAAGTTGCAAAGCTGCAAACCAAGCCACAAACTGCAGAAGATAGAATTAAGAAGAAGAAGAATGACCTAAAGGCCAGAAGCATGCTGATGATGACCATTCCAAATGATCAACTTATAAACTTCAGTAAATTCAAAGATGCAAAATCATTATTTGAGGCCATTATTGCAAGGTATGGTGGGAATGAAGCCACCAAGAAGACCCAGAAAACTCTTCTTAAGCAACAGTTTGAAAATTTCACATCAACCAACCATGAATCTTTAGACCATATGTTCAACAGGCTATAGAATATTGTGAGTCAACTTGCTATTCTTGGAGTTGAAATACCTCAAGAAGATTTAAACTCAAAATTTCTGAGAAGCTTACCTGAAGAGTGGGCTATGCATGTTGTTGTCTGGAAGAACAAGTCAGACATTGACACTATGGATCTTATGGATCTGTATAGCAATTTTAAAATTGTTGAGCAAGATTTGAAGAAAACTGGAGGTTCTAACTCAAGCACTGGGAACATGGCATTTATGTCATCTCCTAGTAATTCAGTTCCAGTTACTAATGAGAAAGTTTATGATGGTGTAAGTGCTGCAAGTTCATCAAGCAGTACTTTTGGAATTTTGGATGAGAAAACATGTTGTACTTTTTTCACAAGCAAGCATAATGGATCCATGTTAACTCATGAAGACCTCCAAGAGATCAATGATGATGATTTGGAGGAAATGGATCTAAAATGGAAAATTTCTCTTCTTAGCATGAGAGCTAAGAAATTCTATCAAAGGACGGGGAAGAAGATCACAATCAGTAGCAATGATTCTGCTGGTTATGACAAGTCAAAGATAGAATGCTACAACTGTCACAAGATGGGACACTTCTCAAGAGAGTGTAGAAGACCAAGACAGCAAGATAGCAGAAATAGAGATGTTGGAAGCAAATCCAATACAAGGGAGATTTCTGAACCAAAAGCTATGGTAGCTATTGATGGGTTAGGTTTTGATTGGAGCTTCATAGATGATGAAGAAAAGGGTTCTTCACAGATGGCTCTTATGGCATTTACTGCAACTGAGGTACATGATCATAAATCTTGTTCAAACTCTTGTACTGCTCTTAAAGACTTAAAAATCTTATTTAAACAGTATGATGACCAAAAGGTTCAGCTAGCCAAAACTGATCAAGATCTTTTCAATTATAAATGTGGTTTAGAATCTATAGAGAGGCAAATCCTATACTATAAAAAGAATGAACTTACCTTTACTGATGCTAAAACTTTACTTGAAAATGACAATCAATTTAAAGATCAAATCATTGAGGCTTTAAAAGAAGCATTGGATAGGGTTAAGACTGAAAAAGAAAACATTCAATTGACTATAGAGAAGCTTGAACATGCTTCTAAAAATGTAACCAAAATAATAGACAGTCAAGTGAATAATAAAGTTAAGTCAGGATTAGGATATAATACAACCCCACCTCCCTATAGAGGTATCCCAAAACCCCCAGGGATAGACCTAGAGCATTCAGGATTACCTGAATTTCAGCTACCTAAGTTACAATATGGAGTTCAACCAAACTCTAACATAGTAGCTGATGAGCCTAAGAAAGAAAGTAAATGTTCATGTAAAACATTACTTTTTCAGGACAAGGTGTCCTTTGTAAATAAACAGGTTATGTCTAAACCTGAAGTGGTTAAGAAAGCAAGAACAAGAGTTCCTAAGATAGTCAAACACAATACTGATAGGCCCAAGACCAATGAAAAATATGTTAGGCAACCAGTTAGATATTGTGAACAATATAGAACCACAAACAAGCCCATAGGTAACCAAAGAAATTGGAATAACCTCAAGTCTTACCAACTAGGTGATGACTTTGCTTTTCACAATAAAGCTTGTTTCATTTGTGGTAGTTTTGACCATCTTGCAGCTTTCTGTAACCAATGGGTATCTGGGTATGAAAGTAATAGAGTGAACTACAAAAGGCAAACACCTAAATCTCATTTTCACTCTAATTCTAAAAGATCAAAACCCAAAACAGTCACAAAAACTGTTCCTGCTGAAAGGAAAATGGTTTCTGCTGAAAAACCATATATGATTGTTTACCCAAAATCAACAATTAAGGGTGCAAAAACAACTTTCAAACATGCATCTAATATTGTTCAAAGGCCCATTCAAACAAAAGCAGTGGTCCAAAAACAAGTTTGGAGACCAAAGGGTACAACTACAAAGCTAGCAGTTTCTTCTGCTAAGCATACTGCTGCTAAGGGTAACAGGGCAAATGCTGTTAAGGCCTCAGCATGTTGGATTCTTAAATCCAATGTTGCATCAACAGTCCTCAAGAGATTACATTTCATTGATGCAAGAGGCAGATCCAAGTCAGTGTTGGCTTGGATCCCCAAAGAAAACTAATTCTTTTATTTTGTGCAGGGACATTCACCAACAGATCATGAAGATCAAGGATATTCAGATAGTGGATGTTCAAGGCACATGACAGGCAACATGTCTTATCTTTCCAACTTTCAATCAATTGATGGTGGATATGTTACCTTTGGAGGAGGAATTGGTGGAAAGATTACTGGTAAAGGTACTATCAAAACCAGTAAATTAGATTTTGAAGATGTGTTTTATGTGCAAGAGCTTAAGTATAATCTCTTTAGTGTCTCACAAATGTGTGACAGAAAGAATAATGTTCTTTTTACTGAGACTGAATGTCTTGTACTTTCTCCTGATTTTAAGATGCCTGATGAAAGTCAAGTACTTCTTAAAATTCCTAGGAAGGGCAATATGTACAGTGTTGATATGAATAACATTGTTTCTAAAGATGCTTTAACTTGTCTTGTTGCAAAGGCCACATTAGATGAATCTATGTTATGGCATAGGAGACTTGGTCATATTAACTTCAAAACCATAAATAAGATTGTTAAGAATGGTTTGGTAAGAGGTTTACCTCAAAAACGTTTTGAAAATGATCAAACATGCATTGCTTGTCTTAAAGGCAAACAACACAAAGTCACTTGTAAGCCCAAGATTTTTAACTCTATCAATCAATCATTGTTTATGCTTCATATGGACTTATTTGGACCTGTTTCAGTAAGTAGTATAATGCATAAGAGATTATGTCTAGTTGTTACTGATGACTATAGTAGATTTACATGGGTATTCTTTTTAGGAACTAAGGATGAGACTTCTAGCATCCTTAAGACCTTCATTACAGAGATAGAAAACCTAGTAAGCAAAAGTGTAAAAGTCATTAGATGTGATAATGGGACAGAATTTAAAAATAGAGTTATGGATGATTTCTGCAAAGAAAAAGGTATTAAAAGAGAATTTAGTGTTGCTAGAACTCCTCAACAGAATGGAGTAGCTGAAAGAAAGAATAGAACACTAATAGAAGCTGCTAGAACTATGTTAGCTGATTCAAAGTTGCCTATAACTTTTTGGGCTGAAGCAGTCAACACTGCTTGTTATGTTCATAACAGAGTTTTAATAGTGCAGCCTCACAATAAGACATCATATGAACTTTTTAGAAGTAGAACTCCTGAAATAGGATTTCTTAGACCTTTTGGATGTCATGTGACAATTCTAAATACCTTAGACCATCTTGGAAAGTTTAATGGTAAAGCAGATGAAGGATTCTTAGTTGGATACTCTATCAATAGCAAAGCATTCAGAGTGTACAACATAAGAACTAGAAGAGTAGAAGAAAATCTGCATGTGAGATTTTTAGAAAATAAATCTAATGTAGAAGGTCAAGGACCAAAATGGCTATTTGATCTTGAACCTCTAACCCATTCAATGAATTATGTGCCTGTTGTTGCAGAAATTAATGATTTTTCAGGTTCACAAGCAACGGATGAGGCAAGGTTAGACAAGAAGACACATCAAGATTATGTGATGATGCCAATATGGTCAAATACAAGTGTGGAATCAACTTCAACAAATGGTGAATCTTCTTCTGGAAAAGATAAAGAAGGTGTTGAAGATAAAAACAGAGAAGGAAGAACACAAGAACAACAAAACGTTCCTGCTGATGAGCAAAACGTTCCTGCCAATGAGCAAAACGTTCCTGACAATGAGCAAAATGTTCCTGCTAATGAGCAAAATGTTCCTGCTGATAAGCAAATTGTTTCTGCTGATATTTCTTCAGAAGAAACAAAAGCAGACTTTTCAGAAGATGAGGTGGATTTAAGTAATATTCCATCTGATTATCAAGTTCCTTCCACTCCACAATCAAGGATTCACAAAGTTCACTCCCTAGAAAATGTGATTGCAGATGTACAATCTGGTGTGAAGACAAGACAACAATTGATATCTTCAGATCAAAAAGGGATTCTTGATGCCCTTTATGCTTCAAAGCAGCATGAGTTTTCAAACTCCTGTTTGTTTGTATGTTTTCTCTCACAAGATGAACCAAAGAATATTCATAAAGCCCTAGAGAATTCAAGCTGGTTAGAGGCTATGCAAGAGGAGCTTCTTCAGTTCAAGATTCAAAAGGTATGGGTGCTAGTTGATTTACCTAATGGTGTAAGAGTAATTGGCACTAGATGGGTTTTTAGAAATAAAAGGGATGAAAGAGGCATAGTGATTAAGAATAAGGCAAGATTAGTAGCACAAGGGTACACACAAGAAGAAGGGATAGACTATGATGAGGTTTATGCTCCAGTAGCTTGAATTGAGGCAATTAGGCTTTTCTTAGATTATGCTTCATTTATGAACTTCACAGTTTACCAAATGGATGTCAAGAGTGCATTTTTATATGGTTCAATTGAAGAAGAGGTGTATGTTACACAACCTCCAGGCTTCACTGATCCTGACCATCCAGACAAAGTGTACAAGGTAGTTAAAGCTCTATATGGCCTACATCAGGCACCAAGAGCTTGGTATGCAACACTAGCTTCCTATTTATTAGAGAATGGATTTCAAAGAGGAAAGATTGATCAGACACTTTTCATCAAACAGCACAAGAAAGATCTTCTGTTAGTACAGGTGTATGTGGATGACATTATCTTTGGATCTACAAGGAAGGAGATGTGTTTAGACTTTGAAAAACTTATGAAAGATAAGTTTCAGATGAGTTCTATGGGAGAACTTACATTCTTTTTGGGTCTGCAAGTTAAGCAATCATCTGAAGGCATATTTATTAGTCAAGACAAATATGTTGCAGAGATTCTTAGAAAATTTCAATTTGCTGATTCAAAAATAGCAAGCACACCAATGGATCCTGAGAAGCCACTTCTTAAAGATACAGATGGAGAAAATGTGGATGTACATACATACAGATCTATGATAGGTTCTTTGATGTATCTTACATCATCAAGACCTGATATCATGTTCTCTGTTTGTGCCTGTGCAAGATTTCAAGTAACTCCAAAGGTTTCTCATTTAACAACAGCCAAAAGAATTTTTAGATATCTCAAAGGTCAACCAAGGTTGGGTTTATGGTATTCTAGAGAATCGCCTTTTGATTTGATAGCATTCTCAGACAGTGACTATGCTGGTGCTAGCTTGGACAGAAAGTCAACAACCGGAGGATGTCAATTCCTTGGATGCAGACTTATCTCATGGCAGTGTAAGAAGCAAACAATTGTGGCAAATTCAACAACTGAAGCTGAATATGTAGCTGCTGCAAGTTGCTGTGGTCAAGTTCTATGGCTTCAAAACCAACTTCTTGATTATGGGTACAATTTCTTACATACCATAATTCATATTGATAATAGTAGTACAATTTGCATTATTAAAAATCCAGTGCAACATTCTAAAACAAAACACATTGAAATAAGACATCATTTTATAAGAGATTGCAATGAGAAAAGGTTAATTCAAGTAATGAAAATTGCTTCAGATCAAAACTTTGCAGATCTTCTTACCAAAGCTTTTGATGTTGGTAGATTTCAGTACTTGGTAGCAAGTATTGGAATGCTTAATCTTTAAATTTTTCAATATAATGTGTTTTTGTATATAGATTTTGTTAATGCATCTAACTTTGTTATTTAAGACTACTATTAACAATATTTGAAGTTATTCATACAGTTAGTCCTATGCATTATTCTAATTCAAGGCAAGTACTTTGTACTTTGTTCTTTTGGTTTTAGACTAACAATTTCAGGTATGAATATTTAAGCTGAAAGGTTATTTCAAGTGAAATCTGCTGATCAAAGCTGCTGATCATTGCTGCTGAAAGCTGATCATTGCTGCTGATATAATAGGTTCATGATAGAAAAAATTTGGGACTTCAAAACTCCTTAAAACTTCTTTCTTGAAATCTGATTATGATGTTTCACATTGAATTGATAAATTAGTTGATCAGTTAATAACTGATACAACTCACTTTCTATCATTTTATAGTCTCAAGTATAATGTGACTAATCTATGGATATCTGATAGAAAGAACAGCGAGCAACAGTGAATCTAACACTTGTGTTAGAGGTAACAAATGCCACGAGCTGGAAACCCTGTAAATAAAGCCTTTTGAATAGGTTTATCTATACACAGGCGGTTATTTATAACTGAAAACATTGGTTCTCACACAACCAAAGGTTGCTTTAAACCGAAATTTTGACTAAGTGTCTGTTACACACTTAATCCCTTCAAAATGGTTGTAAGCAGTATGATTTTTCATAATAAAATCATATACATACTGCTAAGGCAAAAGTTTCTTAAAAGGATTTTTTAAAAGATGACTTTAAAAACCATCATCAGATGGACCGTGAGTCAAAAACGTCCATTGAATCACCTCTCATAGGAGTTAACACACCTAGAAGTGATGAGGGCAGAATCTTAAACTCTTAAGGAATTGATGGCTTCATGTACAAATTGTCTGAAAACATGGAACAATGCTAGATCAGATGATGATGTTATGATTGTGAGAAAATCTTTCAAACAAGGGGAGGATATGAATATAAGATGTTATTTGAATCTCAGGGGAGGAAACAAACATCTCAGGGGAGGAAATACAAGCCCAGTTTAAGGAAGATTAACCAAAAGAAAAGACAAGATCATACAAGATGATGACATAGAGGTTGAAAATGACAAGAACATTCTTTAATGTTGTATTCAGAAGAGATGAAGCATTTCAAAGGAGAAAGTTCTATCTAGGTCAAAAGTTGAAAAGATTCAATTTCAGTTCACTACGTTTGTTCATCACTTGCAAAGGCAAATTGATAGATGATATCTTGTTAAAATCAAAGGATGAACAAACGTAGTGAACTGAAATTGAATCTTTTCAACTTTTGACCTAGATAGAACTTTCTCCTTTGAAATGCTTCATCTCTTCTGAATACAACATTAAAGAATGTTCTTGTCATTTTCAACCTCTATGTCATCATCTTGTATGATCTTGTCTTTTCTTTTGGTTAATCTTCCTTAAACTGGGCTTGTATTTCCTCCCCTGAGATGTTTGTTTCCTCCCCTGAGATTCAAATAACATCTTATATTCATATCCTCCCCTTGTTTGAAAGATTTTCTCACAATCATAACATCATCATCTGATCTAGCATTGTTCCATGTTTTCAGACAATTTGTACATGAAGCCATCAATTCCTTAAGAGTTTAAGATTCTGCCCTCATCACTTCTAGGTGTGTTAACTCCTATGAGAGGTGATTCAATGGACGTTTTTGACTCATGGTCCATCTGATGATGGTTTTTAAAGTCATCTTTTAAAAAATCCTTTTAAGAAACTTTTGCCTTAGCAGTATGTATATGATTTTATTATGAAAAATCATACTGCTTACAACCATTTTGAAGGGATTAAGTGTGTAACAGACACTTAGTCAAAATTTCGGTTTAAAGCAACCTTTGGTTGTGTGAGAACCAATATTTTCAGTTATAAATAACCGCCTGTGTATTAGATAAACCTATTCAAAAGGCTTTCTTTACAGGGTTTCCAGCTTGTGGCATTTGTTACCTCTAACACAAGTGTTAGATTCACTGTTGCTCGCTGTTCTTTCTATCAGATATCCGTAGATTAGTCACATTATACTTGAGAGTATAAAATGATAGAAAGTGAGTTGTATCAGTTATTAACTGATCAACTAATTTATCAATTCAATGTGAAACATCATAATCAGATTTCAAGAAAGAAGTTTTAAGGAGTTTTGAAGTCCCAAACTTTTTCTATCATGAACCTATTATATCAGTAGCAATGATCAGCTTTCAGCAGCAATGATCAGCAGCTTTGATCAGCAGATTTCACTTGAAATAACCCTTCAGCTTAAATATTCATACCTGAAATTGTTAGTCTAAAACCAAAAGAACAAAGTACAAAGTACTTGCCTTGAATTAGAATAATGCATAGGACTAACTGTATGAATAACTTCAAATATTGTTAATAGTAGTCTTAAATAACAAAGTTAGATGCATTAACAAAATCTATATACAAAAACACATTATATTGAAAAATTTAAAGATTAAGCATTCCAATACTTGCTACCAAGTACTGAAATCTACCAACATCAAAAGCTTTGGTAAGAAGATCTGCAAAGTTTTGATCTGAAGCAATTTTCATTACTTGAATTAACCTTTTCTCATTGCAATCTCTTATAAAATGATGTCTTATTTCAATGTGTTTTGTTTTAGAATGTTGCACTGGATTTTTAATAATGCAAATTGTACTACTATTATCAATATGAATTATGGTATGTAAGAAATTGTACCCATAATCAAGAAGTTGGTTTTGAAGCCATAGAACTTGACCACAGCAACTTGCAGCAGCTACATATTCAGCTTCAGTTGTTGAATTTGCCACAATTGTTTGCTTCTTACACTGCCATGAGATAAGTCTGCATCCAAGGAATTGACATCCTCCGGTTGTTGACTTTCTGTCCAAGCTAGCACCAGCATAGTCACTGTCTGAGAATGCTATCAAATCAAAAGGTGATTCTCTAGAATACCATAAAACCAACCTTGGTTGACCTTTGAGATATCTAAAAATTCTTTTGACTGTTGTTAAATGAGAAACCTTTGGAGTTACTTGAAATCTTGCACAGGCACAAACAGAGAACATGATATCAGGTCTTGATGATGTAAGATACATCAAAGAACCTATCATAGATCTGTATGTATGTACATCCACATTTTATCCATCTGCATCTTTAAGAAGTGGCTTCTCAGGATCCATTGGTGTGCTTGCTATTTTTGAATCAGCAAATTGAAATTTTCTAAGAATCTCTGCAACATATTTGTCTTGACTAATAAATATGCCTTCAGATGATTGCTTAACTTCCAGACCCAAAAAGAATGTAAGTTCTCCCATAGAACTCATCTGAAACTTATCTTTCATAAGTTTTTCAAAGTCTAAACACATCTCCTTCCTTGTAGATCCAAAGATAATGTGATCCACATACACCTGTACTAACAGAAGATCTTTCTTATGCTGTTTGATGAAAAGTGTCTGATCAATCTTTCCTCTTTGAAATCCATTCTCTAATAAATAGGAAGCTAGTGTTGCATACCAAGCTCTTGGTGCCTGATGTAGGCCATATAGAGCTTTAACTACCTTGTACACTTTGTCTGGATGGTCAGGATTAGTGAAGCCTGGAGGTTGTGTAACATACACCTCTTCTTCAATTGAACCATATAAAAATGCACTCTTGACATCCATTTGGTAAACTGTGAAGTTCATAAATGAAGCATAAGCTAAGAAAAGCCTAATTGCTTCAATTCGAGCTACTGGAGCATAAACCTCATCATAGTCTATCCCTTCTTCTTGTGTGTACCCTTGTGCTACTAATCTAGCCTTATTCTTAATCACTATGCCTCTTTCATCCCTTTTATTTCTAAAAACCCATCTAGTGCCAATTACTCTTACACCATTAGGTAAATCAACTAGCACCCATACCTTTTGAATCTTGAACTGAAGAAGCTCCTCTTGCATAGCCTCTAACCAGCTTGAATTTTCTAGGGCTTTATGAATATTCTTTGGTTCATCTTGTGAGAGAAAACATACAAACAAACAGGAGTTTGAAAACTCATGCTGCTTTGAAGCATAAAGGGCATCAAGAATCCCTTTTTGATCTGAAGATATCAATTGTTGTCTTGTCTTCACACCAGATTGTACATCTCCAATCACATTTTCTAAGGAGTGAACTTTGTGAATCCTTGATTGTGGAGTGGAAGGAACTTGATAATCAGATGGAATATTACTTAAATCCACCTCATCTTCTGAAAAGTCTGCTTTTGTTTCTTCTGAAGAAATATCAGCAGAAACAATTTGCTTATCAGCAGGAACATTTTGCTCATTAGCAGGAACATTTTGCTCATTGTCAGGAACGTTTTGTTGTTCCTGTGTTCTTCCTTCTCTGTTTTTATCTTCAACACCTTCTTTCTTTTCCAGAAGAAGATTCACCATTTGTTGAAGTTGATTCCACACTTGTATTTGACCATATTGGCATCATCACATAATCTTGATGTGTCTTCTTGTCTAACCTTGCCTCATCCACTGCTTGTGAACCTGAAAAATCATTAATTTCTGCAACAACAGGCACATAATTCATTGAATGGGTTAGAGATTCAAGATCAAATAGCCATTTTGGTCCTTGACCTTCTACATTAGATTTATTTTCTAAAAATCTCACATACAGATTTTCTTCTACTCTTCTAGTTCTTATGTTGTACACTCTGAATGCTTTGCTATTGATAGAGTATCCAACTAAGAATCCTTCATCTGCTTTACCATTAAACTTTCCAAGATGGTCTAAGGTATTTAGAATTGTCACATGACATCCAAAAGGTCTAAGAAATCCTATTTCAGGAGTTCTACTTCTAAAAAGTTCATATGATGTCTTATTGTGAGGCTGCACTATTAAAACTCTGTTATGAACATAACAAGCAGTGTTGACTGCTTCAGCCCAAAAAGTTATAGGCAACTTTGAATCAGCTAACATAGTTCTAGCAGCTTCTATTAGTGTTCTATTCTTTCTTTCAGCTACTCCATTCTGTTGAGGAGTTCTAGCAACACTAAATTCTCTTTTAATACCTTTTTCTTTGCAGAAATCATCCATAACTCTATTTTTAAATTCTGTCCCATTATCACATCTAATGACTTTTACACTTTTGCTTACTAGGTTTTCTATCTCTGTAATGAAGGTCTTAAGGATGCTAGAAGTCTCATCCTTAGTTCCTAAAAAGAATACCCATGTAAATCTACTATAGTCATCAGTAACAACTAGACATAATCTCTTATGCATTATACTACTTACTGAAACAGGTCCAAATAAGTCCATATGAAGCATAAACAATGATTGATTGATAGAGTTAAAAATCTTGGGCTTACAAGTGACTTTGTGTTGTTTGCCTTTAAGACAAGCAATGCATGTTTGATCATTTTCAAAACGTTTTTGAGGTAAACCTCTTACCAAACCATTCTTAACAATCTTATTTATGGTTTTGAAGTTAATATGACCAAGTCTCCTATGCCATAACATAGATTCATCTAATGTGGCCTTTGCAACAAGACAAGTTAAAGCATCTTTAGAAACAATGTTATTCATATCAACACTGTACATATTGCCCTTCCTAGGAATTTTAAGAAGTACTTGACTTTCATCAGGCATCTTTAAATCAGGAGAAAGTACAAGACATTCAGTCTCAGTAAAAAGAACATTATTCTTTCTGTCACACATTTGTGAGACACTAAAGAGATTATACTTAAGCTCTTGCACATAAAACACATCTTCAAAATCTAATTTACTGGTTTTGATAGTACCTTTACCAGTAATCTTTCCACCAATTCCTCCTCCAAAGGTAACATATCCACCATCAATTGATTGAAAGTTGGAAAGATAAGACATGTTGCCTGTCATGTGCCTTGAACACCCACTATCTGAATATCCTTGATCTTCATGATCTGTTGGTGAATGTCCCTGCACAAAATAAAAGAATTAGTTTTCTTTGGGGATCCTTAGGCGAAAACATGAAACAAGGAATTGGCGATAATTTGAACAAGCAATTTGGATCTACTTCACTTAAAAAGGAACCATGAGATATTACAAAGAGAAAAATGGTCATACAAGACTTATGAAACTTCCCCTAATAACAATCTTCATGTAAAAATAAACTTTCCTAAGTTTATTCAAATATCGGACATGTAACTTTTCAGATCAAAACTTATATCTATATATTTTATCAACTACTACAATAGTAGGGAGCCTCATGTGAGGAGTTCATTATGTAAGCCGTCGAGTTAAGTTGTGGATTTACGAATTAAAGTGTCCTGGCTCCTCGAACGCTTACTAACATGACTTCTGAATTATGTCGGCCCGAACGCTAGTAAACGATATATAAAACATACATGTTTCATGAATCTTTTCTTTCAAAGACTTACAATATACATCATACCACATCATGGACTAAAATGCAAGATATATATATAGGCACTACTTCATATTCATTACTCAAATCCTAAGTCGCGACATTCTATTATAGGTTGCTCGTAGAAACCTGCACGATCCAACCATTACCTTTATTACTTGCTATCGTACTTAAGGTGAGTTCATAGCCCCACTTTACATTACTTCAATGTTTTACTAACCCTTGGGGGGAATACATGCTACTTTTAAACCGAACACAATGCTTTGAAACTGTATGCTGCCTGATTGTTTTATTATTACTAAGTACCTACCTTGCCAATCCTAGGCCCCTATCATGAACCATTTAATCACTAGAATTAGTGAGCGCGAGTATTGTGAATAGGCCTATTGGGATTGACGAATCCCATTTGTTTGAGCAGATTAGTTCAAACGAATGCACTATATTTGAACATTAAGTATGACGGCAAAGTACTTACTGGGGCAACAAAACCGCCGATTGATATTGGTACCCGTTAACGTATTGGTTGCATGAGCTTAGTATATAATAATAACTGTTTTGTTTTCTAAACATGAGTATGAGTCTAATTAACTCTTACTACCAACATATTGTGTTCAACCGTTAAACAAACTCTATGAATATCACTCAATCTTTGTGTTGATCCTTTTAAGCATGTATTTCAGGTCCATGATAATCAAGAATGGAGCGGAAGGGCACGTACCGAAGGAAGAAGGCTATAAACTATTATGTCATTCGATAAAAACATCAAAGACTTTATATTGATGTATTTTGAAACATGGAACCTTTTTGGGACCTTACTATGTAAACACTGATATATTTGAATAAATATGAATGACAACTCTTTTTAATACGACTCGGTTAGAGATCGTTTTCTATTATTATGACTGTTGTGCCGTCGAGTAACACCCAAGTTGAATTCCGCTGCATCATGAATTGGGGGTGTTAAACAAAGCTTTTGTCTGAGGGCACAACAACTCATCCCAAAGACTCAGAGGGAAACATACAACCCGCTGATAGGGACACAACAATCACGTCTCCTAGTGATGGTACTGAGAAACACCCATCAGTGCCTGAAGGGGTCACGAGGGACAAAGACTCAGAGGGAAACATACCACCCGCTGATATGGAACTCACAACCGACCCCGAAGGTGCGCATAACTCGGGAACTGACCCTGAAGACCAGGTAGGTAAAACCCAACCTACCGGATTTGAGGGGTCAGGACCTGGCCAAAACAAACGCGAGTCTTCTTATGAAGAGGAGCCGGCTAACCGTATTTTGCAGATTCAGTCCCTAGCTGAAGCTCAGGCTGTTTTGTACTCTGATGATGAATTCAACAGTGATGAGGAAGTCTTCAAGGTCGGAGATGATATGGAGCCTGAGGAGACAGTCCCTGAACCAATTCATTAGTCTCCTCAATCTTCAAACCATGATGATGCTGACACTCAGTCCGAGCCAGAGTCCTCAGGAGATGATCAGGCTCCTCTCACTGTGAAGAACTTCACCAAATTCATCAAAAAGATTACTAACATTTTGTACAGGGGGATCACTGATGAGGTCTTTGACATGCACACTGAACAGGCGGTTCACTTTCATAATCTCAAAGATGCTGTCGAAGACTTCGATGAAGATGTCAGGGAACAAAATTCCTCAGTCAATCATTCCCTGACACAGATGATCACTCGCCTGAACCAGTTTTTGATAACCCTCAACCAGCTGAATATAGGGGTTCAATCGGTTCAAGAATCAGTCAAGGATGATCCTGAACTCACCAGAAAGCTACTTCAGGCATCCGAGACGTATCAGGTAAACTCAGTGGCTCTCACTGAATTACTTGACTTGTGAAGGGTTCTAATCTTCAGGGTCTCGCCACCACTGTGGAGTCTCTCAAATCTTCCTTCATCAAAATGGAGGAATCAGTGACAGCTCAGTCCCAAAGGTCTACTTCTCTGGCATGGAACTTGGGCTCCAGGATGACAGCTCTTGAAAATGCACAGGCTGCACTTGACTCCAGGGTGTCGATCATTCAGCAGGATACTCAGGAGATCAAGTCTATGATGACCGAAATTTTTCAAGCCTTCAAGGGTGCATCTACTTCTTCAGTACAGCCAACACTTGCCATCACTGACATTCAGGCAAATGTTGAGGGGGAGAATGCTACTGAAGCCCCTAATACTGTTGAACAAGAAGCTAGACAGCCCTCTCACACTGAGGGGGAGCATGTCACTGAAGCAACACCAATCACTGAAGTTCCACCATAGGAGGAACCAGTCTCTTCTTCTCTCGGACAGGACAGAGGCAAAAGTATTGCTACCACCTCTAGTCCTGAAAATGTTCTCAAGCCAGCCTCAACCATGGTTAGATTTGACCTTGATGCACCTATCAAGGTCCCGTTTGAAATCAATGGGGTAATACATCTTCTCACTCATGATGAAATTCAAGCTCACATGGAAAGGACTGAGACACTACTCAAGGTGGCTAAGGAAGAGAGAATGAGCAAGCTTGCTATCATTAAGGTTGTTCATGAGGAAGCTGAAAAGATTGGTTTGAATACTGAGGCACTAGCAACTGTACAAGTTGGTGCTATCTTTAAAAAGGCTCAAGAAGAAGAGCTAAACGCTCTCAAAATGGAAAGGGAAAACAAGCTCAGGAAGGATGCTCAAATCAGAAAACACATGATCGAAAAGTATACTTGGGTGATGAAAGAAAGGTTAAGACCTGAAACCATCATTGACGTTCAAATCCACAGAAACACCGATCCTGCAATGGTCACCGTCTTCAGGGGACGTGATAAAAGAATAATGGACATCCATAAGCCTTTCAAGTTTGCATACTTTGGCATCACTGAGCTTGATGAGCTTCGATCAATCATTGCCAAAAAAGAACAATGTTGTAGTACCTAAACTTCTCGAATCACTGAATGATAGGTACGACAAACTGAGAGCAATGCCTGAGGCTCTTAACATTCCCTCACTTTTTCCTGACTCAGTAGAAGAGACTGCTCCATCTAAGGCTTCCAAGAGGAAAAGGAAGCAAATAGAATTGGAGCCTGAGATCAAGGTACCAGGGTTAGAGTGTGACAAGTCGCTTCCTGAAGGAATCACGTTCGTGAACAATGCGGTCCTTGAAGCTCCTGAAAGAGGCTTGTGCTTCACTGATGAATATGGAAGCTTGGCTTTCCAAAGGTGGTCTGATATGGATAAGGCAGGAATCAAAGCAATGCTCATGTACCTCATGTTGGCGTCCCCCATTCAGAGTGATGAGAACAAAAGATTCTGCCAGGACTTAGAAGAAATGATCAATGAACATCCTGAAAGACACCTACTCAGATCAAAGAAAGCAAAGCTTGAAAACCTTGGATACCACCTGAACATCTGATCTGCAACAACTATCTTTTTATTTTTTTGTAATTTGTAGGACTTGTAATAACTATGAATAAACTTTGATGTTTTGTTTAAAATTATGTGTCCTACTTATAATTACAACAACATTCAGTAAGAGATGAAGACCCCTACCAACTCACACTGAATCAAGAAACACTTAGGCTATTTGTATGTTCAAATAGGGGGAGATTGTTGGGTCACTGAATTCCCCAATCTTCTTCTAACAAGGATTTGAACGTAAAATAACCTAAGTATAAACAAGTCACTGAGTGAACAGTAACTCAGTGAGTCATCTTCAGGATGCTAAGACCGAGCCTAAGAAGAAAGGTTCTCCATTCAGTGAGTCGGAACTCAGTGAAGTGTGATCTAAGCCAAGAAGAAGGTGATGGGTTCAGTGAGGATGACAATAACTCACTGAACCCCATGACTCCTCAACAACTTCATGGTACTAAAGACTGATGACTAGAAGACTGAAGTTTTGGCGGGACTGGGCGGGAAAGTTTGATCTGTTTCACTAAAGAGCTTTATCACTTTAAGGTCAAACTTTCCTCAAATGGCTAAAACCAGGCTGTCATCAGAAAGTGCCTTTTGGACTTAACCCAAAGAAGCTTCCCTTGCCAGAGAATAAAATCTATCAAGATTTTATTGAGGAACACTTAGGTCCATTGTATAATAGATTTGTTCACATTTGTGTATAAATAGGTAGCATAAGAGAGGAGTAAAAGTTGACAAGTTTGTGCAATTAATGCAAAGCATTCACAAACCACTTTTACTCCTCCAAAGAACAACACAACCCCTGAGATAGCTCAGTGGGTCCTGAAAGTTGTCACTCAACATAGATTGAGTTTAGTGAGGAGTCAATACCATACTTGTCGTTTTCAATCCCAAGTGTTATTTCGCAAACACTTGGGTACGATTCTTTTTGATTAACTTCTAATAAAGAATTAAACGTTGGAAAATATTGTCTCTTATGTTTACGTTGCTTTATTATTAATCGTTTTTATACATCTTTGTTTAATATCATAGAACTTGGTTACTTTAGCTTTGTAGTTATAGTTAACCAAGTAAAAGGGACCAACAGTTTCAATGGGTGAAAACCCTTGAAAATACTGTAAAAGTCAAGCTAGGGTTTATTCAAGTCGTCCCTAAAATAGTCCTCCACTTTAGAATGAAAATTACAAAGACTATATATAGATTTCCTAAGGTGACGGCGTCAAGAAGAAACTTCTGACGCCGTCAACCCGCCGCCCATAATAAAATCGGATTGCCTAGATCCAGATCTGACGCCGTCATGTGTAATGTTGTTCTGGGCCGTCACCACTTTTACTCTTGACGGCCTTGTTTTGACGCCGTCACATTTCTACTGGGCCGTCACCATTTTTGCTCTTGACGCCGTCATCAAATTGCTCTTGACGCCGTCAGGTACTGTTCCCAGCAAGGAAAATCAAGACTTTGGCGTTTTCTTCACTTTTATGCTCCAAGAACGTTCAAAATGCTTCCTTTTTCCGGAATTCACTCCAAAAGTACCTAAAATCACAAAAGGAACGATTTAGGGCATTATTTGATCAAATAAATTCAAATTCCGGCTTAAATGGCCCCCTAAAAACGGATCATTTTTCGCCTCATCACATTTATATATGAAGATTACATGTTATTATACCTAGACTTACATGTGATTTTTATAAGTAGTCATGTGTGTTTATATATATAATCATATGTGATTTTGCAACAGATATATATAACTAACAAATTTATATAAATTACCGCATGCAATGATCAATCAAAACTTTATTCAAAGTATTACAATCCACTGAATCAATACAAGTACTAAAGTAAATTGACAATCCATTTGAAACAATTTGTCTTCAATGGTTTTGGAGTATTAGTACAAGTCATTTTGTTATGGGTATTGGTCTTCTTTGCACAACTGGCACACTTCTCTCTTAGCTTTCTCTTTTGAGTTTTCTAAATTTTATTCTCTTAAACGCGTAATTACAATGAGAATTTGTATATCAAGATTATTAATTATTATAAGACATCCTTTAACACGTAAATAGTTTAAAGCATATATACAAAATATATAATCACATGTGGAGAATCTAAATCAAATAAGATCAAACTTAAAGTTGTAAAAATGAGAACAAACTAAAATCTAACAAGTGACACTCTTCTTAAAATAAAAATAAAAATTTAATTAATTACAACTAAAATTGTTAAAGTTTCGATAGTTTTCTTTTTAAAACTGACGAGATCTAAGTGATACACCTTAATTCGATGTGTAATATGTATCAGGTTTTGATATATGTATTAGTTTAAGTTGATTTGTTTTAGGTGTGTCAATTTATGTATAAGATATCAGTTTTTTGAGATTTAGATGTATTGGCATAAAATTTATAATTGTGTATCAGTAACCCAAACTCATGTATCAGTTGTTTATTAGTTGCTAAAATGTTAATTTGTATTAATATTTAGTTTTTGGGTATCATTGCTAAAATGGTTATTTATAAATGTTTTTAATAATTGTTTAGACTAGTTCTCATTTTAACAACTTTAAGAAAGTTCTCACATTAACTCTCTCCCACATGTGGATATGTATTTCATTTATATTTCATTCAGCTTCACATGTAGTTATCCAATATACGGAGTATTCAATTATTTTGCAATACACCGAGTTATAATCACACGCGATTTTAAATATAATCACATGTGACTAACATTTTGACAAAATAAGAATGTTACACCATATGTATAATCGCATACGATTTTATGTATAGTCTTTTAAAACCCTACTATCAAATTTGATTGAACTTACAACAAAAAAGAGTAACCAAGTGTAATTTCCCCTTTTTTAGAAGTAACAGAATCACATGTGATTTTACATGTAACAACTACATCTTCTTCTAATCTAGATCAGAAATTGGCTCATCCATGAACTTGTTTTGTCATATTTTCGTTATCAACCTCTTTTTTTTCAAACTTTATATGTTTAACTGATTATCATCCATATTTATCTAATCGTGTTTCAATTGGTCGGTTTGAAACTAAAAAAAGCAAAATAAAACTAATTTTGATGAAATTTGCAGTCACTAAATGTTTTTTCTAAGTAGACTTGATGATAAATTCCGTGTGTAATGTGTTTGCTATTGGCTAGATTTGTATTTCTATGAAAGTGTTTGTTCAAACCTAATTTCTTTTAAGAAAAACTGAAGATAGGTGAGAATTTTAGGCTTATATCTTGGACAATGTTGCCCTTGATGTGAAAGTCTCTTATTTGATTACAACATTAGGATCAAAATAAAATGTTAAAATATGTTCATTTGATCTTTAGACACTCAAGTATTTTAAAGCTCATGGCGGTTGCTAGTGATGGTGATTGACTAGCTAACCGTGGCACAACTGATGGTAACGGCATTAATCGTTTGAGGCCTTGATCCCAGCCTGAATTCGTGTATATTAAAGTGTTGCAACTAAAACATACATAACTTACTTTATAAGGAAAGTAAAGTTACAAAAACCAAGATTAGGGTTTCTTGTAACAAACATAAACCCTATATACCAATATGCCAATAATCTACCACTACCGTAACTTCCCAACTTGTAGGAATTTCTTGGTGTTACAGTAATGTTTTCTGGTAGTAAAACTAAGCAACTACCCCACAAAATCATGAATCAACTGACCTCCAAACCGTTGTCTAAGCTGATGCTCATGCTGTTGCAACTGTTGCACATGTTCAGCATTCTGTCTAAGTCCCAAAGTAAGTGAAACAGGACCCACCCCACCTGCCTCAAATGTAGATCGTGGGTAAGGTATGAGGTGTGTATAGGACCGATCCAAAGTGCCTGGAGGAATCTGATGATAGTCTTGTCTTGGCTGTTTCTCGTGATCCCATTGTGGCACATTTGTTTCATTTTGAGTTGTCAAGGTCCCAGATGTCCTTGAACACTCGGGTTTCTGCTTATTTGTCAATGAACTCATATCCATTTGGCTTGTTTCTTGAGCGTCAGATTGAGGATTGTTTGAGTTTGTATCCGCTAAGCCTTTTGTTTCCAAGGTATGGATTTCTTCGACCATTGGCTTCCAAATGCGCACTCGGGCATTTATGAACCAGTTTGATACCTAGTTTTATAATCAATAAAACATAATTACTTCAACCACATTTTTAGTGAAAAGCCTTCATATATTTATATGAACCAATTGGCAAAAAGAAGAGTAACCAAATATTCATATTACACAATTCAAAGTGTCACGTCAGTGCAACAAAAATGCCATTTCACGCCTTTCTACGCAATTAGAGACGTGCTTATACTTCATATATGTATTATTATAAGACACATACAAATATACGCACAAAAAATTTAGAGGTCACAACAACTTGGTGATAAATGGAGAAAAACATTGCTAGCATTCACAAGCATTTAAAAACAATAATGTTGTCTGGACAAAGAAAGCAAGTTGTTTCACTCAATTCGCGCACACTGAAAGTATAAATTGAACACTCTTCTAGACAACTTTAATGTTATTACAAAAATATAAGCGAAAACATTCTTTTGAGTTATGAGCGCGAAAAGTGTTGCAACTTTCTACATTTCTCCAAATTACTTGTTTATACATGTGAACTAAAGAAAAAATGTATACATACTTGTAGTGCATGCAGCAATCTCAAAGGCTTACTCATAAACATAGCATTCAATAAGGACAAGATAAAAGAATCTATCGATTAAAAGCGTGTACGTAGTCCTAACCTGATTTCTTGTTAGGCCAGTTTGAGTCGCTAACATATGCTTGTCCGCATCTGAAGGGTAACTAAACAAATCAAAACAAAATGTTAAGTTACGTAAATACTTGTAGATAAGAAATTCATTTGAATACACATATAGGAAGACAAGAGTATTACGGGTGAAGAAAATGGTCAAAGAGCCAAGCTTTTAAAACCGAGACAGCACGTTCAGGAAGGCCTCTTTGAGGTCGCCACACGGGTTGTTGGTTTCCAAAAAACCCCGGACCGCCACTAGATTTACCATGTCTTTGGAAGTAGTCCATAGACTTCAACTGAGACAGTGAATCAGTTGTATTACCATCAAGTGTTTTACTACTGCTTGCACCGACAGTTGGAGAACACATATCATCAAAGGTTTTCTTCATTTGAGTAAGTTGCTCGGAAATGGCATTCTTAACAAAGTGGAAGTGTCTTGATACCGACTTTAGAGCCAAAGATACATAAGGTGTCGCTGTTGTTAGTCCAGCCACTGTTTCAAAAGACGATATCACCATTTGCATTTGCTGATGATATTGCTTGTACCTTCTGCTTACCTTTCAGAAACAAAACAAGAATGATAAAAAATAATTAAGGGACTTAATTGTTTCACTGTAGGTAGGTTTTGGTGACGAATTAATTAGTCGGATGAGCGGTCATTAGCAAAAAGTTCGATGGGACGGGAAAACATTGCATGTGAAATGTCAATCATGGTGAGATTAAGGACTTTAAAAGTGACAGGAGTGGGGTAACTACAGTTCAAAGTATGTTTAATTGGTCTTTAAATCCAATCTTACTCCAAAATTTCCACTTTTTGTACATTTAAAGAGTTATGTTGTGGGACCAAGACATTGAGGTTATTTCAAATCATTATGACTTATGAGGAGAACTATAACGATAACAGCACGGAAGGGAAGATCTTCCACCCTTCCGAGATGAAAAACGGGATGACTAAGACCAACTGACCAAGTCACCAAACAAAAGAAAAAGTAACCTTTCTTGTCTACAGCAAGTAAAAGTGATAAGTAACACTAATCTACTACTTAAAAAACTTTATTAAGTAGTCATGATACGAATATTGAGTAACAAAGCTACTTTTCACATAACAAACTACCTCATGCAGGACCAGCAAATGAATTCTTGTATTTGCATTAACGAGTAAACTTGTATATGCATTTTCAACATAAGTTTTCAGCAACAGTTAATAAGCTATTGTGTTATGTCAAAATATGTGTTTTGCAAACTCAAATAATCTATCTTCATTAATCTAGCACCTACCATCATTTAGTTGAGAGGATAAAACTAATAAATATGCACAAAATGTTTTCAATACCCAAAATGGATGCTATAAAACTCGTCACAACAAAATGCATTGGGAAACCATTAGATACATGTCTACGCAAATTATTTGAGATCTAAATTAGGCAAAGACAGGCATTTGTAAAGCGGTAAACAGCTCGCTAACAAGGTCATAACTAAACATCTATAAAACATTACGATGAACAAGTAACAAAAAGATTAATACCTCCTCTTGCATATACAATAACTTGGCCTTCTTTTGATGAAATTCAGGCCGACAAGATTCAGAAATTGAGCTACTCCGTCCAGTCAAATGCTCATTTGAACCATATATCGTTGAAGACGACGCACCAGACTCACCCGAAACCCTACTTAATTCTTCCTCAAGAATCTTATGAGTATCATCACATGTTGCAACCAACTCTTGACCCCCAACATCACAACTATCATTCAATAACTCTTGTGCAGGCTTCAAATACTTTGAATTCTTAAGAATTGTAGCATAACCCGTGAAGGGGCCTAACGGGCCCACACTCCTATGAGCAAAAGAGGAAATACCCGTGAACTGCTTCGGGTCCGAAATCACTTTCGGACCCAAATATGCATTCGGGTACTCGCTCTTCGGTTGCGGAACCGAGGAAAGCGATAAAGATAGCCTTTGTGCTACACAATTGTTCCCATTATTTCTACTTCCAATAAACCCTACTTGATCCGGGCCATTCATCCATATAGGTATAGATTGATGAACATTTGATCCAATGGTGGCCGTTGTAACAACGTCTTGGAGGGTATTTTGGTAAAAAGGTGAACTACTGAACCCGGGAACTTCTCCGGGGTTCTTCTGTTCACCTAAACTATGACTCTCCATATCTTGACCATACCCATAACACGCTTTCGAGTTCGAGTTCACATAACTAATAACATTCCAATCGTTACTAACTGGCACATGATTTTGCGAACTAACTACACTTTTCCAACTCCCCAAAGTTTGCGAGTTTTCGCCAACTACCTTACCCGAAACCCGATCCGAACCAGACCCCGAAACCGAAACCGAACCCGAACCAGTATCTTGATCCACATAAACATGGTTAGGTGGCAACAAAAGATGAGGGTTACTAGCAATGGAATTAAGCATTTCAGATGGAAACACATTCGGGTCATAACAAATGGATCCGTATCTTAGGTTATCGGGTACATGTTGGTGGTGGGTCGGGTCATCGCTTGTTTGTTGAAACCTTAACTTATGTCTCCTGTTTTTTTGTGCTACATGTGATTCATTTCTCATGTTGTTCATATCCATTAAATTCCAATACTCACTAGCTAGATACTTCTGCATGAAAAAAAACACTTTGAAACCTTAAAAAAACAACATTAAAAAAACATGTCCGGATCTACTTAAAAAAATACTGACCATGTTGTCACTACTCTAGAGTTGCACATGTGCAATAAAAAAAAAGGTACAAATGTTGACAACCCTATACTATAAATAACTTCATTAGTTTTTTTTTTTTTTTTTTTTAAGTATAGTTAACAAGTTTTATGATCATGCTAGATCTGTCAGTATTGCCAGTTATCAAAGTTTTGCAAAATATATATTAAAAACATGTATCTAATGTATAATGAGTTAAGAATAAAACCTTGAATATGAATGAAGTAGGTTACTTGCCGGAGGAGGAAGTAAGGCCACTGTGGGAGGTGGAGAAGAAGTGGTGGAGAGGAAAGAGAGAGAATAAGAGTGAGAGTTCAAGTGTTGGGACAATGATTGCAAAGGTGATAAATAAGTACTAGTTGGCTTTTGTAGACTTTGAGTGACCTAGATATATATATTTAAGTATTTAACGGACGTTAAGTTATTTAACGACAAGTATGTGTAAAACCACCTCAAATGTTAGGTACAAGGCTTTGGGCATGTTTGATGAAATGGGCTGGAGCTGGAGCTGGAGCTGGGGTTGGGGCTGGGGCTAGAGCTGGGGCTGGGGCTAGCGCTTATATTATAAGCCGAAATTAAAATTTATATTTTTATAAGCTTGTTTGGCAAATGAGCTGGGGTTGTGGCTTATTATTGCAAAATTACTAAGAAGTACATATTTAAATGAGTTTTTGTATATGTTAGATATTTTTGTGGGTAAATAAGTAATTTATTCTTCAAAAGCCCCGAGCTTAAGTTTTTAGCCTCTTTTATGAGGCTAAAGTTTTTAGCCGGCTTATTTTATAAGTCCTTCCATAAGATCTATGACAAATGAGACTTATTTAATTAGCCGGCTTATTTTAAAAGCCTAAGCTCCCGTAAGCCCCATAAAAGCCCTCCCCAAACATAGCCTACGTGTAGCGGTGACACCTAAGAGACCAACAACACTATTGTCACATCAGCTTTTTTTTCAGGATAATTTAATGATCAACTTAGTGTAACAAGAAGATTAAAGACATCACAAAAAAACATACCCTACAAAACAATTAAATAAAACACCCACTCACATAAACATCTTCACAACTCGGTCGCATATATTCTCCATTTTGATCATATGGGACGCATCCCCATTGAAGTTGTATAATGGCTGGGACGGCGACAACCCTTTCCCTTTGACCGAACCATTACACATGGTCTAACATTTCATGGGTTCAAAACTCACTATGTATTTTAAAGGCGTTTATGGAAAGAGTAAAATAATCAGATGGATATGTCGATTGAATTGCATAGTTATAAGTTTTCAAAGACATAAACAAGAAAAACTCATCCGAAATATCTTGAAGGTGTTTCAAGAAAGAGTAGGAAATTGTCACAGACGTATATCGATTAAACTACAGAGATAAAAGTTTTTAAAACTAGTCTTCGGAAAACATAAGGAAGAGAAAGTTTGTGGAAAACTAGAAGGGGGTTGAATAGTTTACCGCTTTTTACTATCATATTTAACTTGAATATCTTTTACGTTTGCTTAAAGATATAAACACAATGTTATATGTTTGATTCTTTGAAAAGCTTTTTATGTAAATAACAATTCTAACTTTACTAGTTTCATACATTGAAAAGCTTTGCTTGTGATGATCCTAACTTTGCTTGTTTAGTTATTTGAAAAGCTTTACTTTTGTTTGAAGATACAAACACATCTTTACTTGTTTAGTTCTCTGAAAAGCTTTATATGTAACTAGCAATTCTAACTCAAGAACAACATGTAATAAGCAAAGATTAAGAAAGAAACGATCAAACCACAACACGATTGTTTATCGTGGTTCGGCTACAAGGACTCTTTTTCCTTGCCCTACATCCACGCCCCGAGTTTCCAACTCGAGAGTTATAAGCACTAATCAACAAGCTCCTTTCACCGGCGGAGAAACCTTTACAACGTCGCTTACACTTTTACCGACACTAAGCTAGATGTCGAGTTCTTTTACACAGGTACAACCACTCCCATCGTCGCTTACACTTTTACCGACACTAAGCTAGATGTCGAGTTCTTTACCAAGGGTACAACCATTCCCGTTAGTTCTTTTACAAGGGTACAACAACTCCCTACACACTACGTATTTTGAGGCCTAAAATACTAACCACTTACTTCTATATACATGACACACATGAAGTATAAACTTCCAAAGCTTATACATGACCAAGCTACCAAGAATTGCAACTTTAGAGTTGAAGCTTGTAACTTCTTGAATGATCTTGTGAAGTCCCTTGCTACATAAGAGAATCACACAAATCAAAAGATTACTGTGTTAGTTGAGAGAGTATGTGAAAAAATGTCCTAAAGGGGTGACTCAAAACTAACAAATGGTTTGGTATTTATAGCAAACCATTCTGCAGGTCTGGCGGATACGGCGGACCCATCAGGAGGGTTTCGCCCGTGTATCCCCAGGGTACCGCCAGGGCTGCAGTTGGTTTTGCAATAAATCTTGCAAACCAAACAAAGTCACATCTCATTACTCTTGCAAACCAAACAATGTCACATCACATAATATCAAGTCAAACACTAAACTTGCCAGCAACATCTAAGTAAGTCAAACACATTTCTTACCATAAATGTATATTGACAAAGCTTGCCCTAAATGTAATGTGACCTTACTATATTAAGAAATAAATGTGATATGACAAGACACTTGCTAGTTTAAGAAATAAAAACAATGTTTTGTTTAAAAGGAAATTCAAACCTTGGTTAAACAAGACTTAAACACTTAAAGTGATGATTTACTTATAGCTAAACTTCATACTTTGTCATTAACAAAACTTAGCAAAGATCGTAAAATATAAATAACGTTTTTAGGCGATATTTGTATTAACAAAGTTCATCCGAAATATTTCGAATCTGTTTCTAAAAAGAGCCAGAAATAGTCACAAAGATATATTGATTAAAGTGCATACGTATATGTTTTTAAAACACGTCTTCATAAAACATAGACAAGGAAAAGCTCATCCGAAATTTTTTAAAGGTGTTTCTGGAAATAGTTAGAAAATGTTATATAGATATCTCGACTAAACTGAATACATATAAGTTTTTAAAACACGTCTACAGAAAACGTAAATAAAAGAACGAAATTGCTAAACATAGCTCTAACGCTTTATTCTCGAGTTTTATTTTGAAAGAATTAAAATGATTGGTAAAGAAGAGTAAAGAAAAGAAGTGGAAAGAAAAAAAGTTGCATTTATGTTTCATGTTCTCGAGTTGAAAAAAAAATAGAAGGAAAATAAACAAAGTCGCGTTCTCGAGTTGGGAGGAAAAGGAAGAAAAAAAGAAAAAAAATTATAGTTATGCATTTTTAATCACAGAAATACATTTATAACAAAAGATATATAAAATAATGAAGGTTATATGACTTATTTTATAACAAATAGTTTAGGTATAAATTTGTTTCCTTCCAAATCCAGTCATATTTGGGCGAAAAATTTTGGAAGAAAAAACTTCTTAATTTTCTTTTCAAATCCTTCCTATTTCCTTTCTTTTTTGTTTAATAAAAACTCGAAAACACAATAATTTTTCTATTTCCATTCATTTTCTTTCCATTCCTTTCAAAAACAAACTCAAAAACGCAAAAACGCAGCGTAAGAATTATCTTTAAAGTTTTCAAACATGCATAAATTGTAAGTGTCATTAATAATAACTACTCACCCTTTACATTTAACTTATCTCAAACAACTTTACATACCACCAACTATGCATATCTTAAAATCTTAAACATATCGATTTAGACTATGTTTAACAAACCAATAAAAAAAGGTTTAGGATATCCATGACTAGGGATGTAAACGAACCGGAGGAATACGAACAGAGTCCTGTTCATGTTCGTTCATTTAATTTTAACCGGACAAATAAACGGACACGGACGCTTAAACGGACGAATTTTCTTGTTCATGTTCGTTTATTAAGAAAATGAATTGTTCATGTTCGTTTATGTTCGTTCATTAAGACATTAAACGAATGCTAAACGATCGAACATAAATGAAAATAGACAAACAAACATAAACTTTATAGAATTCTTCACAATATATTATTTTATAAGTGTTGCTTGTTTAAACAAACCAATTTTTAAAATTATAAAACTAAAAGATATGATATATGAACATAAATAGATAAATAAACATAAACGAACTTTAAGGAACGCCTAATCGGATATTCACGAACATAAATGAACGAACGAGACTTTTGTTCATGTTCGTTCATTTAACTAAATGAACGTAAAATATTGTTTATGTTCGTTCATTTAATAAACGAACGAACATAAACGAACTTTTTACTGAATGGTTCATGAAATATTCACTGAACGTTCAGTTCGTTTACAGCCCTATCCATGACCCATAAAGTGATTTCAATAGCCCTTTTATATTATATTATTTTTTATATTTTATAACTTTTATAATTTTTTTTAGAGACAATATATATGGAGGATACTTAAGTTTTTAACTTTTAACATATAGGTCACTCATTTATTGAATGGAACTTATAAGCCGGCAAACTATAAGTTTGTTTTCATTTACACCAATTCCGACCAGATTTATGCTCGGAAACTATAAAATATAAATAAATAACCTCTAACATACCCAAGCAATAGGAATGAAAAATTTGATGTAAAATACCAATTATACCTTTAATTTAAATATAAATTTATATTATTAAAAATACTTTAGAAGGATAAAACTGAAATTTCGTGACAAGCTTTTTATTCACATTAGTTTAATATGTTAGTAATAGGTTCGTTCTTGCCGTTTGGTAATTATCCAGATAAAATTTGACCGGAATTAGAGTAAACGAAGATAAATACATAGTTTGGTGGTCTATAAATTATTTTCAAAAAATGTGTGACATATATAAGAAAAACTTAAAAGTTGGGCGGCCTCGTAATATATTATCTCTTTTTTATTATAAAATAGAACCCTAAAACACCGAAACAGAAAGTACGTAACATGATATATAAAGTCCGACAAAAAAAATACGGAACAGAAATTGATAAAACACAAAAACACGAAAGCTTTTTTAAAAATGTTTCGCTAGGGGAGGTCTCTAGTTCAAGTCTCACCCGTGACTTTTACCCCTTCAAACGATAAAGAAGTAGCAAACAGGTCTCAAGGTCAGCATACTGCTCAATTGAATGTAACTATTAAACGTTAACACTAACTAACAAGCCAAGAGAGTAAAAAGTAAGTGAGCAGGTAAATGACAGGCGGGGTATTAAGAAAAAGCTCATCCAAAAGTATTGTGTTGCATGTTGCGGGCTTCACGGGGGTTGGATAATAATAGAGGAAAGTGGGTAATTATGGAAATGACCTTAGTCGGTTCGTTAATTACGAAAAGTGAGTGTTTTGTGGTTTGGCTTGGCTTTTCGTAAGGAAGGGCCATGTGGGATTTGACGTCCATTCATTAGATGTACCCGAATCTTTCGTTTGATATATTTCTCTTCTACACCATACAAAATGTTGGACTTCATGATAACATTATTTTGTCTAATATCTTCTTCACATTAATTAGTTGTCATTTACGTGTTTTTCACATGAACAAACACTCTTCTAGCAAGCCCATAAGAAAAGTTATAAGATCAATGTTAGTCTCACTCATAAAATTCACGCAAAAAATCTATTTGCTGTCGTGTCAACGGGTAGTTATTAGTATATTTTATGTCAGTTTCTCTCTTATCTCTCTTATTAAACCAATCATCAATTGACACGTCAGCGAGTGAATTTTTTATGTAAATTTTATGAGTGGATCTAGCATTTCTCGAAAATAAGTCATAACCGATTATAACAAGTCAAAGTCTGGTTGCAGGTTTACTCAAACCAATTAATTTTGAACTTTATGATTCAATTGGAGATCTAAATAAATAAAATTATGTTACTTCTTCCATTGAACGCAACCCCATTACTTTTTTTAACGACGATTTATTTAAAACACTCTAGCATCGGAGAAACGATGTTACGTCATGTTTTTATAAGCAATTAATTAATTTAATTGGATTTAAAATGGCTATGTCTATGAATCTATGAATAGTTCACGATGAAAGGGGACTTTAATCTCGTCAACTAATATGTCTTTTCTAAGTATTTTTAAATCAAAACATAAACAATTTTGATATATCCAAGTGATCGAAACACCTTGTTAATAGACATAAGTTATGTCACACAACACTCAAAAAAAACTTCTCAATTCTCATCATCACCACATCAATGCATATAAGTATATAACTAATTAAATATTAAAATTCATCATTTTTTTAATGTTTCTAAAAGTTTTGACTATTTCATGGTTTGTTATATTTTTCATATTTCAAATTTTATTGTATGCTTTGAAGAAAACTTACATTTATTCATGTCTATGCCTTTTATCATTCTTATCTAGTAAAAATAACTCATGCTAAAAAATCAGCAAAAACTTAAAATACTTAGTGAAATTTACAGATCTTTTAGCCATCTAATCATAGTATCTTGTAGCTTTAAAGTGTTCATACTCTCACATTTTGATATTATTGTCTATTGGATACTATTTTGTTACTGCATAGTAAGTTTGGTGTAGGTGAGTAAATATCTCCTTCTTCAC
This sequence comes from Artemisia argyi, assembly GCA_030686995.1. Classification (NCBI taxonomy): domain Eukaryota; kingdom Viridiplantae; phylum Streptophyta; class Magnoliopsida; order Asterales; family Asteraceae; genus Artemisia; species Artemisia argyi. Next base: position 5,666 of record JARVZY010011250.1, on the reverse strand, counting down.
ATAAATTAGTTGTGATTTGCGTGTTTTTCACATGACGAACAGTTTAAATGAACAAATACTCTTCTATATATGCCATTAACTTTGAACTTTATGATTCGATTGGAGATCAAAATAAATGAAATTATGTCATTAGTTTAGCAATGTCACCTAAAGACTTCTTTCATAGAATTTTCTTCTTTTTTTTTTAACGACAATTTATTTAAAATACTCTAGCAACATGCTAGAGGAGAAACAAGGTTACATCACGTTTTTAAATGCAATTTTAAGATCATTTATCTAGTTACTTTAATTGAATTTAAAATGACTATGTTAGCAACAATCCAAGTATGAGAGAGAACTTTAATCTCCTCACGACCTCACCTAGTATGTCTTTCCTAGGTATTTTTGTATCAAATCACTTTTCTCCAAATGATCCATCACGTTCTTCGAACAACCGCATCAAAACAAGATTTTTCCAACGTGTTGAATCGTATTGATTCTCCCCATTTAATAAGACTATCGAGATCTTTTAGGTAATCATCCAAGCCCCACCATCTTTTAACCATAGACCAAAGTTCGGTAGCGATTCAACAATCTACAAAAGGGTGTTGTCAGTCCTCCATTGCTTGATCGCAAATCGGGCAACTAACCAAATCAATATCAATGCTACGATAACCAAAGTTGTATCGAGTTGGTAATTAACTAGTTCCACCGAATTTTTTCATTCACAACCGACAATGCAAATTTCTCACTGTAACACCATTTCGATGTAGACATAACACTTAATGAGAACTTCTCATCATCACCACATCAATGCATATAAGTATATAACTAATTATATATTACAGTAAAATTCATGATTTTTCCTTTATGTTTTTATCAGTTTTGACTATTTTATGGTTTGTTATATTTTGCATATTTCAAATTTAATTGTATGCTTTGAAGAAAACCTACATTTAGGGGGCATTTGTTTGGAGGTTTTTAAGAGGTTTAAGTTGAGTAACAACCCAAATCAAATGTTTGTTAATATATTTTAGATTCAAATGAGGGGATGGTTCTTAATAGGGAGTTAATACTCCTATCACATTTTTTGATGCAAATACCATAATTATGCATTGCAGTGTTGTATAGTACAATACTATAATTCACAAGTTGTGATGCAAACATAAAAAAATGTGATGGGAGTATCAACTCTCTTCTCAATATAGTAGCCCTACCAAATTGCTAGGTTATGAGTGGGTTCTCTTTTAATCCTTTTAAATATTTTTGTTCATACTTTTAAAAATTTTCATACAAATGTTTAAACTTTTTTTTAATCATTTTCATTTCCTACTTTTATATTATATTTTATTTCAATTGTCATATAAACAATTTACTTTTAAAATAATTATTAATTTTCATTGTCTTCATTTTCTTTCAAACAAAATCCAAATCCAAATCTAATTTCAAATCTTTTTACAAACCAAAATGTGAGAGTATGAACACTTTAAAGCTACAAGATAACTTTGAACAATATGAATAGATGGCTGAAAGATCTTTGTATTTCAGTAGTGTATTAGGTTTCTGCTGATTTTTTAACATACATTATATTTATTAAATAAAGAATGATAACATCATAACATGCATAGAAATAATATCACGTTCAATACTCATTCTATGAGAAAAAGTGATATTTTTTATTCTATTCGTCTTTTTTCTTTTTATTGGTTAAAATATAGGCGATCTAATATATCATGTTGGAATGATTGGTTAAAAAACCCTTTGTAAATTTTTAGCTTCTTGCTAGTTTTTGTTTCATTTATATAATTTCCTTTTGCTGTTCAAAAAAAAAAACGCACCTTTTTTTTTTTTTTTTTTTTTATGTCTATGCATGTTATGATGTTATCATTCTTTATTTAATAAATATAATGTATGTTAAAAAATCAGCAGAAACCTAATACACTACTGAAATACAAAGATCTTTCAGCCATCTATTCATATTGTTCAAAGTTATCTTGTAGCTTTAAAGTGTTCATACTCTCACATTTTGATATTATTGTCTATAGGATACTATTTTGTTACTGCATAGTAAGTTTGGTGTAGGTGAATACTATTAAGTCATTGGTCTAACAAATTGAAGATTTAGAAAGAAAATAATATATATATATATATATATATATATATATATATATATATATATATATATATATATATATATATATATATAGTGAGACTTTCTTACGAGAACCATCTTATCTGCGAGAAATGAGAGAACTACCAAAAACATATATGTACGGCTTCAATAATTGTATTTTTGCACATATGTTCTAAAAACAACATACATGTTTTAAAAAAAAACATAGTTGTTCTAAAGAATTTGCTAAGAAATTAGAAATACAAAATTTTTCTTTGAAGATGTGCATGTATGTTCTTATAAGGTGTACAACAACAAAATTGCGGCTGTGTGTTAGGTTTTTATGAAAAAAGATGATGAGTTCATGATGATATTGAAGAAGATTGGTGGATACTTACAATTATTAATGATTTGCATGTATTTTTATTTTATTTTTAAAGGCGTGCATGTATGTTTTTGGTGATTCTCTCAGTTCTCGCAGATAATATGATTCTCGTAAGAAAGTCTCCCTATATATATATATATATATATATATATATATATATATATATATATATATATATATATATATATATATATATATATATATATATATATAATAATTAAAAAAAAAAAGCAAGCTTTTGCTCCCATAAACAAAAAGTCATTGAATATTTTGAGTAAATTTTCTTTTTACCATAATCAAAGATGCTCTTGTTCTCTTGAAAAAATTAACCAGGTGTAAATGGACGTTGTTGTCATCAAAAGATAAGTAGATAACTTTAGTGGAAGGTGAAAAATGGTAAGAGCGTATGGTACAAATGCGCCGTGGGTGGCGCCATCATCACCAGCCAAGCAAAACCGACGGCGCACCGTACCGGTGGTGGCGCCGTCGGTGCTCGCGCCGCAGCCACGGCTCAGCGCCGTCGTCTATTTTTTTACTTTTTTTTATTTTCTTTTCTTTTTGGCTTGAATTAGTGATCTTTTTAAAAAAATGAGAGCATGGTTAAATAACTTGTAAAGTTAACATAGTTCTTTTATAAGATTTCAAAATAAGTAAATAAATAAATAAACTAAAAACTTAATAAAACATTAATTTCATTAATAAAAACGTAAACATTACATAAACACCATACAAAGTTAACATGGTTACAAACGATACAGGAAACAATTAATCACGATACGAAAAACAGAAAGAAACGAAGCGGAATACTTAACATAAAAGATCATTACTCATCGTATCTGTCCCATGCCCTTGTGTTTCTCAGAGTGAACCACACTTGTTGGTAATATAGCTCTCTCCCATAGCGTTCATAATAAATTTGGTTTGCATTGGTGATACGATTGGTGTCTTGACTGGTACGCTGCAACTCTTTGTAAATAGTATTATATCTACGACATTCAAAGTTCATTCTATTCCATTGAGCCGTATTACTATTTTTATTACGTTGAACACCATTAGCCTGCTCGTTAAACTTTCGTGTAACGACATTCCAAAAAGAACGTTCATTCAAAAGGTCTGTAGAATCTTGAACTTCTAGCCATACGATAGCTAGCAAGATTTCTTCTTCCATTAACCAACGATTATTTATTGTGAACAAAAGTATTAGATAGTGGTGAAGAGATGTGTGAAGAAAAGTATTAGATGGTGTGTTATTTATAAGGGATTTTTAAAATTTTCAAAATTCAAATCCAGATGAAGAAGCGGGATTCTTTTAAACTTTTAAAATTCAAAATTTGAAATTAATGGGCGGGATTTTTGAGCTTATTTAACACCATTTCAGTTCACACTTAATTCTCACTCAATTCATACATAATTTTCACACATTTCTCTTAAACAATGTCTCGCAAAGATTTCTCTCAACAATTTCCAACTCACCGTGACTTCTCCCAACAATTTCCCACTCACCTTGATTTTTCCCAGCAATTCCCAAGTGACCATGACTTTGGCTAGCAATTCCCAAGCTCCAACATGAATCTGAATGCAACTGCACCCGTGAACACTCCACCGGAAGACATTTTTCCGGTATTCACACCGGATAATGAACCGGTGCCTAATCCATATCTTGTCCAACAACAACCCGATCAATCGGTGAACAATCTACCGGTGGAAAACCAACCCATTTGGAGAGTGTTGACTGATGAAGAATTTGAAGAACAAAATATGCAAGAATTGTTACGTGTTGAAGCAGAGGAAAAAAGGGAAACAAGAGCTCGTGAGCAGCGAGCAAAAGCCAAACAGGATCGTCGAAACCGTCGAGCAGAATGGCGATAGGCAAATGGACTTCCACCTGTGCCATCGAGTGAGGACGATTCAAGTGGCTCCTATTCGAGTCAGGAGGGCTACGTGTCGGATGATTCGTTTTATTGAATCGTAGTTTAGTTTAATCATAGTTTATGTTTAAGTATCTTAATGAGCTTGTATTTTTTTTTATTGCAATGTGTGTTTTTTTATTTGTAATGTTTGTTTTTATTATTAATGAAGTTTATTTAGTTTATAGTTTATATATTTTAATTTAAAAAAAAAAAAAAAAAAAAAAAAAAAAAATTGGCGGACGGCACCAGAAATTCTGGTGCCAACGGATACCCCATGAATGTGATGCCGTTGCGTTTCTGGTGTCATTGAGCTTTTTTGCTAACATGGCAGCACTTTTTGCCCACGACACTACTGTACCTGATGCTCTAATACGTGCTCATATGTTTTGTTTCTATACTTGAGCTATTTTCATCGTACAAGTTACCTTTAAAGAATTACGGAGTACATTATTGTTGGTACATTGCATGAAATTAGTTAAAAATATATAAATATTAATATTAATATAACGCGACATCATATATTGCCATGCAATTTATGCAAATATGTAACTATGAACAAATTAATTAGACAGATAACAAAAGAATACAAGCATCGATGGAAGAAGTTATTGTGATATGCAAACATATATAGGGTTATATAATTTATCTGTGCGTGCACACACATTTTATTTTTATTATTATTGTTTTTTTTTAAATGAAACGACCAACTAAATATCTCACGTACACAATATAATTCATCTTATAGTCATTATTCTGATGCTATGATATATTCTAATATAATTACTTTCCTCATCTTAGATAGCGTCATTTTTATGCAAGATATAATCACACAAGTTGCAGTATTACTAGAATATATATATATATATATATATTTTTTTTTTTTTTTTTTTTTTCATTATCTCATCACGCAAATATTACAAAACCCAAGAACAAGAATGTTTTTCCCTTCCCTCAAGGTATATGTTGATTGATGAAAATAGAATATTGGAAAATCATTTACATACCTACAGAAAGCTAGTGGACAAACCAAAACATCACAAGACACTGAAACACACCATCTCGTATCTTTTGGATCACCATTGCGGTAACAAACAAAAAGTATCAATCGATTTTCTTTTTCTTTTTTTTTTTTTTCTAACTTTTAATTAAAAGTACTCACTTATATTCATTTTTATTAGTAACTAGACACATGGTAAAAACAATAATTTAGTTTTTTAGTCCAGAATTTATTTACACATACCAATTTTTACATGTGATTGGTTACTAGGATGTAATTAGC